>CM023453.1:2863325-3310828 GCA_013339765.2 Haemaphysalis longicornis
TTTGAAGGTGCGCACTTTGTGTCATGAAACTGGTGTGTTATGACTACACTCAAAACATATTTTGTAAGAAAAACATGTTTATTTACATAAATATGTTATTTACATAAATAAGCGTCCATGATACAGCGGACGTCTCACGGCAGATTTTGGTCTGACACACTACAGCCGCGCGATCAGCCTTGTTTCGTCCAGGAAGATAAGGTGACGGAAAACCTCCCGGCGGATTCAGTCGCGGCTTTACAGAAACACGACAGCCTCCAGCATTGTGTTCGGGTGCTGGTACAACTGCCCTCGGGGGCGCAATGGGGCAAAAGCACAAAAGGTGCTCCAGCCTCCCTAGTTTCGGCCAGTCGGCACAAGCGGGCGACTCCCTGAGTCATTGCATTGCCGGTGCAGCCGGCCGCCGTTTCGCAGTACCGCAGCCGGACAAAGACCCAGCGGCATTCTGCTAATGCGGGCGGGCAGTGTCCGAGGAGCTGGCCACTAGCAACTTCGTGATCGAGGTCCAGGGCCTTGACATCGCTGGCCAGGATGGTGCAATGCATCGAATGCAATCACGTCCGCGGATGCAGGGTCCCCACTTTGTGGGAGCTTTTGCCCAGAACATACACTGGCTGATTTTTTCAAGGCCCAAGTGAGCTAGCAGTCAGTGTAGCCGGGCTTTGGAGCCTCGGGAAACAACGTAGTGCAGCTTCGCAGCGAGAGACCGCCTCATGTACCGCTGCTGCTGGATAGCTATGTCGGCCGCGCAACAGCACAGGTGGGATTAAGAACCGACAGTGTTGTGTTCGCGAGGCAATTTTCTGAGAGAAGATGGTCAATCACCCTTGTGTGAGTATGTGCCAAGAGGAAGGAGAACAAGAAGCTGACGGAAGGCTTCGGCCGAGCGGATATTTCGTTTAATCCCGAGCCCAGTTTTTTTTTTTTCAGTATAGCACCCATTTCCTGGCCAGTCCCTTGAGTGAGTGAGTATGAGCCTGTCTGTTGGCACCACACCAACCAACCAACCAACTCCTGCCAGCGGTTCTCCTCCATACGACGGAAGTATACGTAGAAGGCAAATGCAATAAGTTGAACGGCCCTTTGCCTGCTCCACTAATTTTATCGTTAGGGGGAAGGTACTGGGATTCTGCCACGGGAATTGTTGCCGCGCCGTGCACTCACGCATTCTGGAATCAGGACGTCTGCCGTGCTAGCTGCCGACTTTCTTCTCAAATTTACGCGTGTTTTTTCGCACTGCCTCTACTGCACTACATTATCGTTCCTTTGTACTTGCTTCCTACTTTTCTTGCAATTTTTTACTTTTTTTGCTCTCACACTTTTATTTCGCTAGACGCCCACTTTCAATGCATTCCTACAATTCATTTGTTTTTCTTTTTCGCAGAAACCGAGTATTGTTTGCTTTCGGTGAGCACCTTTTTCCCCGCCAATCCGGTAAGGGCCATCGGTCTGGCATCACCACCACCACCAAGCCAATTGTCACGCCGTTGCTCTATAATGGTCGCCAAACAGACACAGGTCAGACTGCCGTCATAACGTCGCTGTTCCCACTACCTGGTGCGCGGCCATGGTTCCCTTGAGATGTTCTAGAGGACGAAAGCACGGACCAGCGCCATACTGATTGATGGATTGTAGGGTTCAATGCGCCGACGCAACGCAGACGATGCGGCGCGCCGTAGCGGAGGGCTCAAGATTATTTTGACCACATGGGGATCTTTAACGCTCGCCGAAATCCCGTACACACGGGCGTTATTGCTTTTCGACTCCATTAAAACAGCGGCCGCCGCGGCCGGGAATCGCACCCGCGTCCTCGTGCTCAGAAGACCATCACCATACTGCAGCGGCCGTGTACCGCCGGCATGCCTAACAAGGCACCAGCCAAGCGACTGATCTGCGGCGTGACGAACATCTCTTCCAGACTATGGGAAGATTCGGTTTCCAGTTTGACTTTTTCTTAGTATCGAACTCATGATGTTTGGACATTTTAGATGCGGAGCGTCTTATGCTCGGGGGTATGTCCCGCGGCGTCGGCGGTGGTCCGGCGTCCGCACACCACCGTTTCTTGGCCAATCCCCCACGTCTTATACTCGGGGGCATGTTCCGCGGCGTCGGCGGTGGTCCGGCGTCCGCACACCACCGTTTCTTGGCCAATCCCCCACGTGGGTACGTGCTATAGAACAAAAACAACAACAACAACAACTCCGGTTGTGCTTGCGCTTGACTCCGTGATTCTTCAGATGAAGTAGGATGGAAGCAACAGCCCCGTCAGTGAGTGGTCTGACGGAATTAGGTGAGAGCATCAGCGCAAACACTAACACCAATTACACCCAACTACAATCCACGGAACGTGTAACGATCTCGTCTTTACCAACTGCAGCGGCGACGACTGCATACAACGCTGCTACGAGATCCACTGACTGTGCACTTCAGCCGACCATAAGGCCGTCATACTCAAAGTAAGAAGACGTGCAAACCTAAATAAAGACCTTTAGATACCACTTCAATCTCGTCTCACTCGCGTATATACGCATACAATAAGGAAAATTACACCCATCTCCCCGAAGGGAACCATGAGTAGGATATATGAGCATTACGGGGTTCACTACATTTCCACCAAATTTGGCTAATAAACATAATGGAAACGCAAAACGAACCCCCATGACGCTCCGCATCCTGCTCATGGTTCCCTTCGGGGAGATGGGTGTAATTTTTTTTTATTAGTTTCCAGCCTTGTACATCTTATTTTCTTCGGGTCCTCGTATTTTGCTTGTCCGTTATTCGGAATTATAAAGCGTGCCAATTTTCATTTTTTTATGCTCCGTTTGTCTTGTCTCAGACCCGTTTCCCGTCTGAGATGCTGGTGTTCATTAGGAGCCTGCACTGGTCCTATCACCGCAGGTCGCGAGTGCGTCACCACTACAGCCCTTGACACTGGTTACCCTCCTTGCAGAGGAGGTAGGTCAGCAGCAACTTGAAGTTGCAGTCCAGGCAACCAAACGCAGGTGGAAGGATCAGCGGGGAAATTCAGGCAGCAGACACAGCTGACGTCGAACTGTGCCACTATGCATAGTGGCACAGTGAATGCGGCCTGCATGTCTGGTCGTCTTCTCTTGCGTCCTCATTTTAAATGCATCTTGTGTCCTCGTTTTATACACAGTTTTTCGTTTCGTAATGTACCAACTAGCCCAAGTTTCTATTCTACTTATTAAGTACATACGCCCATAGCGTCAACTGATGTGGTAGGACCGAGCCGTATGTGATTATGTGCAGGAAAGAAGAAACCTTGTCCAGAAGCGGGGCAGCGACTTCCTCTCATTAAGGCCCCTGGTGGTCTGCTCCGCTTGCTGCGCACCCCTCGGTGGGCAGCGACGAGGCGAAGGGCCTCCCCGGGTCTGGAAGCCGCCGCGCCAGGAATGGTCACCGAAGCAACTCTACGTTACACGCGAATATGGACACAAGCATACCCATCTGAGAGTTGGCGTGACTGTATACGGAACTGCCAGAGCAGGGCGACCCCGTCCAAAGCGTTCATCAACCACTCGAAATGATCCAGCTTGGCTTCGACGGCCTTACTATGAAGTGGCCTCAATGTATTTAGGCCTGCTCAGCGTAGATGTATGGCGCGCCGCTGGTAGATGTATGGCGCGCGCGGCGCGCCGCTGGTAGATGTATGGCGCGCCGCCCAGAGATGTATGGCGCGCCGCTGGTAGACTTCCAATTCTCTCTAGCAGTGGGGGGTACAGGTGGATGACGGAAAGCGAGTACAATGTGGCTGAGGGGCCGTGCCATTAAACACCCACTACTCCGCGGCAAAGAAGCACCCTAGGGCAATCGTCACGACCTGTCGTATGAGCCTCCGCCCAGCCGCGATACGACCCCGTAGTAGCTTTATGGCGGGCAGTCATTTATGGCGGGCATTCCTCGGGTAGCTTTATGGCGGGCATTCCTCCTCTCCTCTCTGACGCTCCTCTCCTCTCCGGGATTGCGCAACGAATGGCAACACCTGCGGCTCCGCGCGCGATAATGCGAACCAGCTTAGGGTTAGAGACGTGACGGTAGCCGCTGCATACTCCGCTGGAGGCGCCACTATAGCTCCGCGATATAAATGACGCGCGCGCGCGCTCCTCTCCTCTCATTCTCCTCCCGCAACGCCGCGATCGAACCGAAAACTAATGGCAAGTTGAGTCGACCCCATGGCTGCTTCGCATACTACTCAGGGTTCCGTTACGGGAAGGTGAATTTTTTTTTAATGCTTTTCGCCTTCGTCAGAAAAGCGGCCGCCGCGGTCGGGAATCGAACCCGCGACCTTGTGATCAGCAGCAGAACGCCTTAGCCACTGAGCCACCGCGGCGGGTTGTTCTAAGCTGTTGATTTCGCTTTAATTTTGCCATTATAACCCTCACCAAAAGTTTGAAACGAAAAATGGCCTTTTAAGTGCGAATGCACTTCTTAAGCGAACCTGAAGCGTCCGCCGCCGTCCGCATTCCGCCGCCGTCCGCATAGCAACAGCTGTGGGTGCGCGCGCTCCTCGTCTTCCTTGGCAACGGGGGGAGATGGGCGCGCGCTGCCTGGCCGCTGACATGGCACATACCCACGTGGGGGATTGGCCAGGAATCTCCTCGTCTTCCTTGGCAACGGGGGGAGATGGGCGCGCGCTGCCTGGCCGCTGACATGGCACATACCCACGTGGGGGATTGGCCAGGAATCGGGCGTGAGAAGGGCTAATGCACCCGCTTAAAGGAGTACTGACACGAAATTTCAAAGCTGAGATCCGCTCTAGCAATCAAGTACAACGACAACACAAATAGGTGTCTGTGAATAAATGCATCTTTCTTTCTTTGTAGTTGTGTGTGTGTGTGTGTGATCTCTCTTTCGCGAACATTACCGAACCGCGCAAATTCAACTCTTGCATTCGCACTTTCACATTCTTCCCTCGGGGAAATGCGGGGAATTTTTTTTTTTTTAGATAGCAGGACGATTTTTCCGCTCTTAAGCCTGGCGAAATAGCGTTTGTCGTCGTCATAGCAACAGGCTCGCGGGATCACGAGTGGCTACTGCAGTGTCTGTACGCGACGCACGGCTACTTCCGTGCGTCGCGTAAGAGTTGCAAACTACATGCGCGTGGACTACGTACGCTTTTCACGTTTGGGTACGCGAACACTATACACTCGTGAATCTAAAACTGTCTAATCTCAGTTCACGTGAATAAGTGGCTGCAGTGGTTTGAAAGATGCCTCACTGTTGCGTGCCGGTTTGCCGGTGGAACTCACGGTTACGCCTGTTGGGCATCACTTTTCACGGGTCGAGCTATTTATCGAGCAGAACGGAAGCACTGCGTGTCTGCCTCACTTTGACCTGTGTTCGTTGATAATAGATTCCCAACTGAAGAAAATCGCCGCAGAAAGCGGGTCGACGCTGCCGAAGCTGCCAGCGCGCAACTTCTCACCGGCAGATCGATAAGGATGGAAAACCACTGCGCGAATCGACGAGATATCGCCACAAGATAACGGCAACTATGCTCACCGACCACGCCAATTATTAACCATCGGATGTTGCCTTCGAAGGAACATTAGACCACAAAGGAAATGGCAGTAGAAGAAACGCTGCGAAATCAGCTGTAGTGCACAGATTGCAGACGACTACGACGCCCCAGCGGCTGCCGCGCTGTGTTTCCAACGTAGCGAGGAAGCCACAGTCAAATTGCCTGTAACATTTTGACAGGTTTAGCCGCCGCAGCCGTAAAAAGCTAGGCAACACTGTCTATGGGCTTAAGAAAAATGACGTCACTTCCTTCACACTTTTCGCAATGCATTGGGATTTCGAACTCATGCGTGTGATTTTGTTACGTGCTTCAGAGTATCGTAAGAGCATGAAGCCGCTGAAAAACCCAAGTCATCTTTAAAGGGACACTGAAGTGATATGTAAACATTGCGGGATTACTAGCGCAAATTGTAGTCCGGAGTCCCCAGGCCATGTTTCGACCACTCTAGGCGCGTTTACGCGATTTTATTTAGTAGAAAAACTAATTCGAAAATGCTGTCCTCCTCTCTTTACGCTCTCCCATTTTCTGTGGCGTTTTCGTGTGACGTCAGGAGGGGATGAGCTGGCAATTGGCTGCGCTACTCCACGGCTCCCCGGCCTTCAGACAGAGTCAGTCGGCCCAGCGTTTCGTCCGCCGGCCGCCGGCGGGTCGTCGCAATCAAGGAGGTTAAAAAAAATTGCTTGGTCGCAATTCGTTCGCTTAGTTGAAACGAAGCCAGGACACGTTTGTGAATGGAAGAATGTGCCTTTCTTTACTTGGTTTGTTTGTACACTGTATCTAGCTCCAAGTCAAGGTCGCTTCACGCAAGCGCTGCACAAGCGCACATGCGACGCTTCGCTGACTGGTACGCCAGTAGGAAAATATAAGGCCTCTTGAAGGCGGGAGAAGAGTCAGCGAAGTCAATATAGGTACTAAGGAAATAAAATCAACTGATATTTTTACCGTTCAGCGTAAAACTAGGGCGCGGGAAGCACTTTTTTGGGCTGGGTGAACAAGCACAGCTGTCAGCAGCACGACTACGCATCTGCGAACGCTTTTCCGTCTACGAAATTCAATTGCTAGACGTGAGCTACTGTGGAAACTCGGGCAACGCTTACTGCACGAGCGCAGTACAACAAATAGTCACCTAAGCTGCTTGAAATGCCAAAACTAAGTAAAAGTGTAAACCGGTTGTACAATATATACCCTATATTAGCATGCCCTTCACATCCCGATCCGTGGATCAGTTGTCTGGGGCGCTAGGTATGTAACCGCAAGTGGTTTGCAAGTCACAAGTTCGAATCTCCGCGTGTACGTGCTTTTCTTTTTTGTAAGTTAACTTTTTTGTTTTCCGCCGATGTTTTCTGTATTGAGTTCCCCTTTTTTTGGGCCGCAACGTTCATGTCTACACGAACTAGTTCACAAAACGCGCGCAGGCTGGCACTGACGCGCTAGCGAGTTCTCGTTGGCGTGCTGTTGCCATAAGCACTGACTGCTTGCAGGCAGTGGGCACAGGCCAGAATGAACAGACCCTTGGCCTGGTGCGAACACGCTTTTTACGATACAGGCATGAGGGAGGCAAGCTCCAAATATGGGGGAAAAGCGCATGACATTTGGGCGTCTGCGGGTACGCGGAGGGCGTTCATGCACTGCGTAGGTCTCGGCTAGTGAATGCTACGACTACAAGCCGTCCTGAGAGGCTTATCTTGTGCATTTTACAGCCGACAACATGGCAGAAGCGCAGTACGATGATTACTGAGATATTGAGAATGCCCATCCAACAACGCCATTGGTTATGTTTTACAGAACCGAAACCGAAACCGAAACTTGTTTGATTGCTAACCTTAGGCATCGTCCAATCACGGCGCCCCTCCTCCCAACGTCACAGCCTTAGTTGATGCGGCCGCCGCAAACCGCGCATGGTAGTTTTTCTTCTTTCGCGCTTTGTAAAATAATTACCGATTTGTCAACCGGATAAACGATGAAAAGTGTGCTAATTTGAGCCAGTCTACGCAGTGCAAGCAAAAACGGGAGCTTGACAAATTCACTTCAGTGTCCCTCTAATGTTTGTTGACCTTAAGCACCAACCTGTTTCAGTTGTATCTTTCTTGAGAGAAATTATCGGCATACTTTTATTGTTTGCTTTGTTTTTACAGTTGAAAAGTTCGATCTCTTGTTATAACAGGCTATATACAATATTCTAAAGAAGTCCGTAGTAACAAAATTTAGATTGTTCGATCATACTTCTTTTATAGCCGAGTGAAATCATGATCACTATCAAGGTCTGTTGTAATGAGGTTATACTGTATGTCATTTTATGCCATTGGGAATATTGTAGAAAATTTTAAAAATTGCATTAAGAAATGAATAACGGCACAAATAACTTAGAATGGCCAGGATAACAAGAAAACTACGAGGACACCTGAGCACAATCATTTCGATGTAGCGAGTTTGAAAGCATGGGCGTCTGATTTCAGAAGGTGCGTGTGTCCTCTAACTATCGTCATCACCTTTTACCTTTTGTACTTTTTCTTCTTTCAGTTACTATGACTCGGCGCGCATCCGCATTCCCAGCTCGAAGCAAAGCTGGAATTTGGCGGAGACATACTCAGATTAGATCAGATTAGGGGGTTTGACGCGCCGAAGCTGCACCAAGGCCATGAGGCGCATCATAGTGGGGGGCTCCGGAATAATTTTGACCACCTGGGTGTCTTTAAAGTGCGCCGAAATCTCGACACAAGGGGAGGACATACTTTTCTACACGCCAAGGGGCGATTGTGTAACTAGCATGCCCTTGTGAAATTGAAGGCTGTGGTGCTGCACAAGCGGGAAATGAACGAAGTTGTTTTCCAGGCTCAGTCGCCAGCACTGCGTCTGCGTCTTTTTTCTCACGCCACCACGCTACGAAGACTCCAAACAAACACTTATCCTCACAACAGCATACTTCACGCCATGTACCCGGCACAATACACTGCCAACTGCAAATACTGCCCGCAGACAGGCACCCTATAGCACATCGTTTGGGAGTGCTCGCACACGCCGGAACTCACACCAAACCGCAATCCCTCCTTTCAGCAGTGGGTGGAGATGCTGACCAGTTCTGACTTCTCCGACCAGCAAACGATGGTGGAGAGAGCGAAGAAGGCCGGTAGACTCCAAGGCGTCCTGGACTGAGGACTCCTCTCACGGGGCGGGTGCTCCTGACACCAACACCTTGCTGTTTAATAAAAGTTTATTCCTCCTCCTCCTCCTCCTCCTCCTCCTCCTCCTCCTCCTCTCCGCATCCCTGGCCCATCGGCTACAGGCGCTGTGCAACATGTGTGGGTTCGGGCGGCCCGCATCTTAACGCGACGGCCGACCTTTCCTACAGGCCGTTCCCCGCGCGTTTCATCCTGCAGCCATGCACAGGCCCTTGGAGAATGTTGTTCTTGCTGCTCCTTCATTGATGCCACATACCCATGGGCCAAGGAACGGGGTAGCTTTTTGGGGCTAAAACGCCCACCTGACAGCACTATGAAATCAGTCTGTAGAATCAAAGCGGGTAAACAACCACGGAAGTAAATAATAGAATAGTAGCAGAATTATAGATTGATGTCACAGTTGGGCGAATAGGTAAAAAGACCAATTATTGAAAGGGTTAATATGACAGCGTCTATTCTCTGAAATGTGCGCATGAATGGCCGCAACCACCCCTCTGTGACAGAACCCCAGGGATATGTGGCCCCGAACGAAAGGAGGACCGGAATTGACAGAGTAAGGCCAAGGCGTTCAATTGGTGCGGCTAGATAACGTTTCCTAACGAAAGAAAAGCTGCGGCAATAAATGAAAGCATGGATGTCGCTGAGCGCGCCAAGCCACGCGCGCGTGCATGCCCGCCGCGATGTCCCCCCGGCCACTCCCTTTCCCGGCCTCCGTGCTCGGATACAGAAGGGGCGACCGCCGGTGATGTGCAGCAGTGGGATTAAATTCGTTGACGATGTTCTCTGTTGCGAAATGTTTTCCTCCACAGAGGTTACACTTAATCGACAGATTTAGGGGAAATCCCCAAGGTGGAGTAAGTTTCTGTGAAGGAAAGTTTGACCAGGACGAATTTTTCTTCAACTGCGAAGTTTCTGAGAAAGCTGTATAGCTTTCCTTTGTAGCCGTATGGCTGCATTTAGGTGGATGTCAAACTTTCCTTCACAGAGGTTACACTGCAGTTCATCGGGATAGGGAGCGCTGCATCCTCGGCAAATCCGGTCTGTCGGATTCGGGCAAACATCCATGAGGTGACCCAGGCGACCACACTTGTAGCAGATATCTAGCTGTTTCCTTCATAACGAGCATTTGGCGAGAAGGCCCCCGTATCGAACGTAGTTTGGCACCTTTGGTTCACTGAAGGCGATCACAACAGACGTCGTGTTGCCGATGCGGTTGGCCTTCGACGACCAAGTACTTGAGAACTGACAATGGCGACATCGCACCTCACGGCTACACAGGAAACAATAGACATGCCACTTACCGACACCGAATTGGTTGCGGCAATCCGAGAGCAATTGGCGGTGAGCGCGACCACAGGCGGCGCTGCGACGCGCGCCTCCGTGACGTCGGCTTAGGGACTCTCGCATTTGTCGTCTGCTTCACTCGGGCTCGCTCTCCCGGCTGTTTATTTGCGCTCGGTTGCCGTCTGATGCTTGTCTGCACTAGATTTTGCGTATGCATAACTTTTTATCATAACAAAACCTTTCAAATTGCATACACTAGCTGAAGGCATCATATATAAAGTATAGTTTTTGATACCGCTCCGGAAGAAACATTACCGGTGCCGCCCCAGTTTTTGTGAAGCCGGCCCTGTGCGGAGCGCGAAGAGTCGGAGTAAGCGTAAGCTTCAGTTTTCAGCAATCTTGAAAGCAAAGGGAGCCGTCAACAGCTAAAATGCAAGACCAAAACAAATACCAAGCCTTCGGGGCTGTCGGATTTGGCAGAAGGCATTACGATATCCGGTAATCATATGTAAGAGAAAACAGTGTTTGCCACCTCGCCGAACGATCGAAAGCATTATATCACACCACTTTACGTTGTAATAGCTTGAAATTATGCCGACATGCACTATGGGCCGCAAAAACTGTAGGTTGAGTTCCAAATAACCCACTGTGTGTATTGGCGCATGCTGGTTTTATACCAGGCTTCTAACCAGTATGGATCCGGTTTATTGAGCAAAACGAGTCACGTCTACGGTAAAGATACAGTAACACTATGTTTGTTCAGACGTCGCGGGATATTTCAGTACATTCCCCACAGCCATATCGCCCCAATATTCAGATATGCGTCATTGGAAAACTGCGCTCAAAGGAGGAGGAGGAGGAGAAACTTTGTTTAACAGTAAAATCGAACTGATTAGTGGGCCGGGTCCTCAGTACAGGACAAGAGAGTAATTTCTTCGATTCAAAGAACGCCATCCCGAGTAAACCACGATGTGTTTTTTACGCCTGGAAGGGGTGGCTACCAATACAGAGCTGTTTGGAAATATTCATCGCTTTCGATTCATGTAATATATGCACGTATACTATTTATTGCGTTCGTTAGCTAGTATATCACACCTTCAACACTGTAATCATGTTATAATTGTTTGGGTTGAGAGTAAACTCGTTATGATAACGATGGTTACGGTAGAAATTCGCAGCACAAAAGCCGCCTTCGAGTACTCTGGACAACGTACGTTGTCTGGAGCGCGATCGCGGTAGCATAGCACGAACCTTCTCATTCTATTTGCATGTAAATAAAGAACGGACGCTGCGAATATGCATCTTCTTGCACGCAGCCATAATGAAAGCGAATTTGTGAAGAAGGGAATATATGCTATACAGCCTCAAGAAAATATCGACACGATCTTTGTGATCCTCCCAAACATCCCGAACCTACTAATAAGATGTCAGTGATGGTGCGGAGAAATTAATGCGTTGGGCACAGCAAAAAAAAAAAAAAAGAAGAACATCAACTCGATAAAAGTCAACAACGAAAGGAACAGAAGACAAGCGCTTTGTTTGCTGCTATGCAATGTGTGTGTAGGGGCCCTTTGCTTGGCACGTTGCATTAGACTGTTCAGTCTTCATAAGAGCATCCCAAAAATACTGTATCCAAGCCTACGTGCTTTGAATATTTATCGGGGAGCTCTGAGCGCTGAACCTCGCGTATAAGCTAGAAAGGACAAGTTACACACGATCTTCTGACCGATGCTCTGAAGAAAGTTGTTCTCTCTCTCCTCGTGTGTGGCAAACTTGTGAGGGATACAGCTTGAAATTATTCATATGCGTCAGAAGCTGGTAAAAATACCTGAGTTACTAGAAATACGCTTTTTGATGCACTAAAGCAACAAAGCGGGTGATTTCTAGCACAGGCGCTGCTGCCCCTCACAAGCGGAGTGTAGCAGACGACAGCGGAGCGAGTCCCTAAGCCGACGTCAGAGCCAGGGGGCGCCACTCAAACATCTCACCGCCAATAGGGGTAGCGCGCCAGAACCCGATACCATTACCTACAGGTTACTCAACAACCTCGGGGACAAGGCCCGAAGAGAGCTGCTCGCATACATTAACCCAGTCTGGGAGACTGGCAAACTCCTACTGGAATGGAAAGAGGCAGAAGTCCGCTTCATACCCAAGCCTGGGAAGACACCTCACATAGACAGCATGCGACCGATATCCCTCACGTCCTGCGTGGGCAAGGTCATGGAACGTATGGTACTCAAGAGGTTGCAGCGACATCTAGATGCCACCGACCACATGACGGAGACAATGTATGGCTTCGGGCAAGACCTGGGCACCCAAGATGTTCCCGTGCAACTTAACGAGGTAGTAATCAAGCGGGCAACGAAACAGGCGCCGCAAGCGATACTAGCGCTCGACCTCGAAGGTGCCTTTGATAACGTCACGCATGAACGAACCCACGCAACACGGGTTGCGGAGTGAGAGCGTACTACAACTATATCCGAGACTTAGCAACCGAACAGCAAGATCACAATAAGAGAGAAGACATCCCAACCGATCTTCATGGGGGATAGAGGAACGCCGCAAGGTTCGGTTCTCTACCCACTCCTGTTCAACATGGCTCTCATGCCGTTGCCCAAGCTTCTCGAGTGAATTTATGGCCTAGGCAATGCATTGTATGCCGACGACATCACCCTCTGGACTAGGACTCACTCCAAAAAGCAGCTGACACGGTCAACAGCTATGCAAAGGCCTGTGGCCTTTGCTGCTCGCCTCAAAAGTCGGAGATGACCATTGTTAGACCACGTACACCAGGGAAACGAGCAGAAAAATTGGAATCACTCTAGAAGGGATTCGCATTCTCCCGGTTCGTCAACTCAGGATCCTGGGCCTCCTGATTCAGGCAGACGGCAACTCAACGGCTATGATCACAAAAATCAAACTCGCGTCAGACCAGATCTTGAACATGATCAGACGAGTGGCCAACAGGGGGAGGGGTCTGAACGAATCGGACACGTTGCGCCTCATTCAGGCCTTTGTTAATTTTTAAATTATGTACGCAGCACCGTACATGCAACTCCTGAAAAATGACGTCATACAACTTGACACAATAATCAGGAGCCATGAAGCAGGCCCTGGGTATTCCCATAAATTCATACACGACAAAATTACTACAAATGGCACTCCACAACACAGTAGCCGAGCTTATAGAAGCCCACCTGTCCAATCAAAGGGTCCGTCTTAGCCAGACAAAGGCGGGATGGGATGGCAAGAATACCTCTACACCCGTCGCGGTCAATTACCCGAAGGCTGTACTGAAAAGATGGAAAGCAAACCATTACCGCGCAACATGAACCCCACAAGGCACGCCGGACGACGCGAAGCCCGGGCAAGAGTCCTCTGCAGGACCCTGGTGGAAAACGACACTGTCCTGTACACAGACGCCTCTCTACCCAAACACTCCACAAGGGCAACGGTCGCGGTCACCGGGCTGGGCAAGCTGGTCACCTGCACATCGATCAACACTCCATCTTCGGAGGAAGCAGAAGAAGTGGCGACAGCCTTCGCACTCCTGCAACCTAACGTCACCAAGATCATTACGCACTCACAAGCTGCGTACAAGGACTAGAGATCTGGCTGGGTGTCTCTTGCGGCACTAAAACACCGAGTTATCTGCTTCTACGCCTACGCCTCCTATCCGCGGCACCACTAAGCATAAACGACACGTACCTGGAGGCCATCGGTGAGCTCGTATTTTTTACTACGTTACGAATTTAATAAGCATGTAAAGGAGGTAAATCACAGCATAAATAGTCCATAAACAGTTCTAGACTACGGGGGAGAAATCTTCAGTTCGTAAAATAGAGTTTTCATTTCGAAAACAGGAGACAAAATTTCGAAGCGAAAGCTAGGCTTAACTGGGAAAAAATGTCAAATTTAACTTTAAATTAAGAAATAGTTTGGTGGCTTCTTCAAAAACGAAGTATAACACTGGGTTCAGTAAATTTTCTAGCATAAGGGAGCACAAATTATGTGTGTGTAATAGTGAAATTAACGAAAATTTTGTAAGGTGAGTCTTCGGGTGCTGCTGTGTGTGGAAGAATTTTTTGGTGCAACTAGGACTGCACTCACAAATGTAAAAAAGAAGAGAGCTGAGTTTTGCCTTCGGCATTGTTAGAATACGTTTGTAACACATAGAAAAGCAGGAAAGTGATAGGAATTTAGCTGGAAATTAGCAGAGAGATTCCATATTACTTATTCTCTAATATTAATCATATCGGGCTGTTGCAATGGGAGCCTAAAACTTGGAAATCCAGACGAGTAGTAATATACGAAAATCTCAGCAACTAAGTGGGCTACAGAAATCTATAACCACTTTTTGAGCCTGATAGAAGCAGATCTAGCATAAAATAAGACCCACTTCGTCGTGAATTCAACAGAAAACTGGAAACAAGAAGGACGTTCGGGACAGTATCAGTAAGTCACAGCAGGTGGTGGGTAACGAGCCCAAAGCAGAATACAGTCAAACCCGTTTATAGTGAATTGCAATATGCACCGCGATTAGTTCGATATATTCAATAGTTCGATATAGCCGAACTCGCCCATAACGAACTTATCGTTACAAGTTCGCAATCCGCGGGAGCCCCCCTCCCCCTCCTCAACTCCACCATCCCCGCATGCAAAAACGAACACAGTAAAGTAGCCGTTACCATACCCAAAATAATCCATTTATTGCAAGTATTAAAGCTACTTTCCGCCTGAACTGCCTACTTTGCAAAGAAAAAAGCGGTGATTTTTGTTTTCACTTTCGTTTTGGCGGCTTCAACTAGCATAGCATTCTCTACACGAAACACTATTTGCACCAGTTCGAGTCCGCGTCCTCCAAAATCTAAGAAGCATTGGCGGAGCACATTGACTGCCGAAAGCGCTTCATTATAAGCGTCGGACGGCTTTCACTCGCGACATCATCGGGAATGTGGGGGAGCTCTTCCCACAGTTCACCGATGCTGCTGTCTTGGTCCGGACTCGCTGACTGCGCGGGTTCCGTCGTGAGTCCCGCGCGTCGGAAACAGTTACGGAAAGTGTCGGGCGTCATGTCGCTCCGTGCGAGGCGCAATGTCTAAGTCGCAACTCTTGCTCCGTGGTCGCGGCCAATCCACATCTCAATCGCCGCTCCGAGACCATGCATTTCGGCGGCCATTCCAGGCGCGCAGAGTTCGATATATCGGATGTGAACTTCGTTATAAGGAATACGTTTCCCATGTATTTCCGTAACTGAATTATTTTTGTTCGATATGTAGCATAATTCGCTCTATCCGGGTTCGTTATAGCCGGGTTTGACTGTAGGATGTAGGTAGGAAAACGAGGGACTTCAGTTTGGAGCGCAAAAAGAAAAAGAAAAAGGAAAGAGACGAAAGCATGCCAGGCAGAAGGGAAGGGAAGGAAAAGGCGGATCCCGCAAAAGAGAATAAGGAGGAGTTCCCGAAACTCGGAAAGGACCAATGTGAGGATGAGTCACGGAAGCAGATTGAAAACGTGGAGGAGGAAACCTTCAAAGCTGAACTGCAAAGGAAGGTAAAAGAAGTTGACGCAAGCATTCTCAGTAGCCTAATAAAGGTAACTCGAGTTAACTGAAGACGAAAGAGCAGTGGGAAGATTGGCAGATGATATTCAGGAGATGAGGGGCCTAACAATAGACCTCATTGCCAGGGTGGCAGAATTGGAAGGTGAACTAGCAGCACTAAAATGTATCCCACAGAGGACTTTCGGAGACGTAACAAGGAGTAGCGAAGCAAAACGTCACTCCGACCCTGACCCTGTGGAGGAAGGATAAAAGAGGAAGCAAAGTGTTTTGTACATCAAACTCAAAGACACAGGGGCAAAAGACGCAGCAAAAGTAGCAGAAGCTGAACTGAAAAAGAACTCTAAACCATCACAGCTTGGGTTGAAGAACGTGACACTGCGGAAAACAAGACAAGGAGTTTTGGTCCTAGCCGATGTCCTCGCGCGAGGCTTAAACTATTTTCCCGGTGTTTTAGTACCGTGACTACATGAAACGCCGATTACGACGACGATTACGACGACGACAGGAAACACCAACAGCCCCAGCCCCCTAAGGGCTTCGCCCCTAAAAGAAACTATATAAAGTTCAGCAAAACGTAAAATTTTTAGAATCTGAAAAATGGATCTTCCTGTGTGAGATATCAGGCATACGAGTCGTAAAGGTTTCCTTTAAAGGTACTGGAGCCGATCTGAGTCCGTTTTCATTACCTAATCCCCATAACAAATGGTAATACACAATGTATGAATGAATAGGTGAAGAATGCAACTGTTCCTTCAACCACATTGGTAAGATTGTCTGAGTCGGTACATCAAATCGGTTATCCTATAGATGTCTTCAAACAGACATGATTGACATGGTCCGACCAGTTCAGGTCAAATTTGAAACAAACCCCAAGGAGCCAACAAGTACTTGTGAACGTGAGTTCGGAATGGTCAATCTGCAGTTTGACATTACAAGGGGGGGGGTTATTCCTCAGAGCAAGAATCATAGGTTTTTTTTTTTCACGTTGAGCGCAATTTTAATAATATTCAGCCATATATTCAGAGAGAGAGAGAGAGAACGCCTTTAATGAAAGCTGAAGAGGTCAGCCCCACTAACGGTAGGGCTTGCTACTCCAGATGGGGTGAATACAGTGAGGTGACAGCGAAAAATAGAGAGAAAAAGAAAAGGAAATAAAGAAAGGGGAGTAAGAGGAGAAATGCACACACATACAAATTGTACATGCTCAGAGAGTTCACAGAACCTCTTCTAGCCCTGTTTCCGCAAGAAAAGTAAGCAGTGTTTTTGTACCCAGCACTGCTTCCTCACGATTTCGCCAGGGTCCAAGGAAGTGTGAGAGTTCCAGAGGACATCCGCGTCGTAGTCGCACAAGCGCTTTCGACGCTGTTGCCCGCTGACTGGCATATCGCGAGCAGTGGCTTAAAGGAGTACTGGCACCAAATTTTGATACCTAAAAAATGATAGAATTGGCTTCAGTAGTTTGTACAGATGCCTCACAAAAAGTTTTGCAGCGATCCGAGGCCGGAATCACATCTAAAATCGATTTTGATTGTCCAGGCCGCGAGCTTCCACAAATCGGCAGCACTAGCGCAATCGCTTTCGGCGTGACGAAACATTGGCCTGCGCGTCTGGCCGGTTCAGGGTGACGTCATATAGTCGTTTTCAGAACCGGAAACGATATCCTGCGCTGCTGTTGTCGGTGGTATTCGTTTGGGCAGGAGACGTGGGCGTAGCTGTGTGAGCAATGCTTGTAATGCGACTTTGCGTGTTCGACGTCTTTGCTCTTCAGTTCGTTGCCGGCGCATGGTGTTCGGCACTGGTGCCGAAAACTGCGCGATGTCGACGGGCACCGCGGCGACGCGGCGGGTGCGCGTCGCCGAGCTCGCCCAAGTTGTGCTATGGCAAGCTCGCGGTATGCGAAGTACTGCTCGTGGAAGCCTGTCCGAGCAAATCGACGACGACGCCAAGATGCATTATTTTCCACGCGACGACATGCAGCGCTAAACGTGGACTGAGTTCGTGCGCGGCGGCGGCCGCAAGAACTGCCGCCCAAGCCAGCGGGCTCGGGGTTGCACGGGTCACCTTGGTGTTGGGAACTTAGTATCGTGGCGACTATTTGATCGCTGGTATCTGTACAACTGCGAATGACCATCCCTTACACAACTTTTCACCATACTATCATCCCCTTTTTCGCATATGAAGCTTTATTTTGCAATAATTTCCGTTCCAGCGATCGGCGACAAAGACATCTGCCGCGGCCTGTTTTGATTCTAGCGCGCAGGTGGCGCCATCTGTCGGCCGCTCGCCGCACCGTGGTGCCGGCAGTGCTGGGTCGGAGCGCCGAACCTCCGCTGCCGGTCAGCGTAGGCTTACCATAGCGACAAATGTCTGAACGCCACTTTTAAAATCAGCGCTGACAACTCCTAGCACAATTTTCAACACACTAACATCTACTTTCTCGCATGTGGAGCTTCTTTTTCGTGATCAGATTGATTAGAAGAGTGGCGACAAGCTGTTGCTATCACGGTCTGCGCCGGTTCCAGCCGCAGTGATTAAAAAACGGACGACGGCGAAGACATCGCCGGCCTAATCGCTGGTCAAATAAAGTTGTTCTGTCTGTCGGGCGGCAGTGATTCATCCGAGTCTGACGATTCAGACGACATGTCGACTGCGCGGGCGAGTCGCGGACCATGTGAAATCGTAGCAGACGATGCGGCGAACGCATGGAGGAAAGAAAAACGTCCCTGACGTCACGGGTGAGACCGTGACGTAAGGCTGGCCCGCTTGCAGGCTGGCCTTCGAACGGCCATTTTCCCGCGCGGCGACCAAATTTGAAATTGGTTGCAATAAACGTGCTATAATTAATTCTGTGTTGGCGGCTGACGGCTTTCGGTTCGATTTTCGTAATTACTGGGCCAATAGGTATTCTTTACAGCATAAAACTCCAATCCAATCCAATGCTCCTCGCGCTTGCGCAGCACGGCCCTTCAAGGTCTACGCGAAACTGCTCAACCTCGGCCAGTGTAGCTTACACTACAAATGATGATGATGATGATGAGAAACTTTATTTTTCCCAAACTGGGGGAGGGAAGGAGACGAAAGGGAGCGTTCGACGGTCCTTCCCCGTCAGATGGCGGCCAGGAGCCCGTGAGCTCTAGCGGCATCTTCGGCCAGTTGGACAAGGCTGCGTTGAGTCTCTTGGTCGGAGCTGAGCAACACGGCCTCCCATTGCTCCTGACTCCTGATCACTATTGTCTGTGATGTTTGTTGTGGTTTCTCGGGACAGGCCCATACGATGTGCTGCAGGTTGGCTCGTTCGGAGCACCATCTACATTGCTCTTTGCAAAGGTCTGGGTATAGGCGGCTGTAGGCTACGGGGTTCGGAAAGGTGTTGGACTGCAAGAGTTGCCAGGCCACAGACTGCCAGCGACTGAGGGAGGGATGCGACGCCGGGTATTTCAGGCGGCCTAAGCGATAGGTAGCGGTAATGTCCCTATATGTCACAAGCCTGTCCCTGCCCCCCGTATGTAGCGATTGCTCATCAAGATCGAGGGCGGTCCCGGTAGCTGAAACCTCGGGCCGCTTCGTGAGCATGCTCATTACCTGGCAAGGACGAATGTGCTGGCGTCCATATAAGAAGGACCTCGCGGAGTTTAGACCCAGTAAAGGATTGAAGAAGGCGCTGCGCTTGGGGTGAAATTCTACCCTTCTCAAAGTTTGTAATGGCTGTTTTCGAATCAGTCACAATTATTTTTGCGGGTGTGGAGGATATCGCAAGTGCAATGGCTGCTTCCTCTGCGGTCTCTGGGTGAATTCTACAGACTGAACCAGAGACAGTTGAATTACCCTGCTGATCCATGCCACTATGCTCATGGCCGGTTTGTCTGGGTATTCCGGGGTCGACGTAGAACACTTGTTTCTCCTCTCGAAGGCTGATTGATTTGATTGATTGATTGTGGGGTTTAACGCGCCGACGCAACGCAGGCGATGAGGCGCGCCGTAGTGGAGGCTCCGGGATTAATTTTGACCACCTGGGGATCTTTATCGTGCGCCGAAATCTCGTACACACGGGCGTTTTTGCTTTTCACCTCCATCAGAAAAGCGGCCGCCGCGGCCGCGAATCGAACCCGCGACCTCGTGCTCAGTCCTCTCGAAGGCGGCGGTGGAGAGCAGCCGCCCTGGCTAGGCGTCGATCAACGTTGTATACTGGGTGCATATTTCGAGGAAGGGGGTATGTGTGGATATGCGCGTGCTCTGAGTCAGTACGCATCACTTTTTTCCAATGCTGGGAGGCGTAAGTAATGTGAAGCTGTTGAAGGATAGTGCGCCCCGTTTCGCTACTGGAGAGCCGTTGAAGTTGTGCTATTCTTTGCGCCTCAAGAAGCTCTTCAAGGCTATTATGGATACCCATTGCTTCGAAATGTTCAGTAGATGCGGTGATGGGAATTCCAACCACCTGTTTGTAAGCTTTCCTAATAATGCAGTTAAGTTTATCTTGTTCAGCTTTTTTGAGAGCCAGAAATGGCGCGACATAAGTAATGCGGCTGATAATAAATGCCTGTACAAGCCGTACGAGGTTTACTTCTTTGAGCCATGATGCCTATTTGCGATCCGAGAGATGAGGTGACTTATTTGTGTCGCGCTCGAGTGTAGCGCTCGAATGGTTTCTGAGTTGGAGCCATCAGCTTGTATTCTGAGGCCTAGTACCCTGATGCACGGGACTCGAGGAATAGTATGCCCTTCTACTTGCAGGTGGATATCTGGGGTAGCTTGAGGGCGTCTGCGCCCGCGAATTGAAGGTTGGTAGAGAAGGAGCTCGGACTTCTGCGGAGAACACGCAAGACCTCGAGGGGTTACGTAATCATGAACGATGTCAACAGCTTGTTGGAGCCTCTTGAATATCGCCATCCCTGCCTCCAGACATCCATAACGTGATATCATCGGCATATAAACTATGTTGAAGGCCTGGCAAGGAATTGAGTAGCTGGGGGTTTAATCATGGCCACGTTGAACAAGAAAGGGGACAAAACGGAGCCCTGTGGAGTCCCCCTACTGCCCATCCTAATAATGTCGGATTCCAGTCCGCCAACGACAAGCCGGGTGGTGCGTTAGGAAAGAAAGTATTTGATGTAGTTATAAGCTCGTTGACCTATGTCGAGATCAGCAAGGTTGGCCAGGATAGCGTCGTGGCAGACGTTGTCAAAGGCCTTAGTTAGATCTAGAGTAAGAACGGCCCTGGTGTCCAGCGGAGAGCAGCCGTAGCCATCGATTATCCCGTGTTTGAGGCGTAACATGACGTCTTGCGTGGAAAGTCCGGCACGAAAGCCAACCATGGTGTGTGGATAGAGGATCTTGTTTTCCATAAAGTGATTAAGGCGAGCGAGCACAACGTGTTCAAATAATCTTCCTACAAATGACGTTAGCGAGATTGGCCGGAGGTTGCCGAGCTGAAGCTGTTTTCCTTGTTTAGTAATCATTGTGAGTTTGGCTGTTTTCCAAGCGGCGGGAACAGCGCCCTGCTCCCAACAGTTATTCATGTAATTAGTTAGGGCCTCTACCGAGCTATCGTCAAGGTTGCGGAGGATCTTGTTAGTAATGCCTTCAGGCCCAGGCGCCGATTTAGTGCGAAAACCTGGAATGGCAGCGCGAACCTCTGTTATCATGATGGCCCTATCTAAATCAGTATTGGGACTCCCCGTGTACTCAGGGAGGGGGTCGGGCGTGCCAGGGCTAATATAGGGTGCCTAGATATCACGCAACAAGTCGCTACCAGTGCCTTTGAAAGAGTGCAACAGTGCTCGTAGGCTGTTACGTTAGTTAAGCCTGCTGTTTTCAGGGTCAAGAAGACTTGTAATGATGTTCCAGGTCCCAACTGGGCATCCAAACAGGTACTGTGCCAGGTTTGTCGCATGAGGCGGGTAGCATATTCTTCGGTTTCCCGGTTGAGGCGGGGAAGCCGTCGACGTAGTGGGGGATTTAGTTTTTGTTTTTGCAGACGGGCTTGGATACTAGATTTAGCCTCCCACATATGGAGGAGCTTAGTGTACACCGGCTGGAGCTGAGCCTCCTTGGGAATAACCTTCGTGGCAGTGTTTGCATGGTCATTTAGCTCGGCTATCCAGGTTTCCATGTCCTGAATGTTAATGGTATTCGACTCAGCCGCTGCCTCCTGAAGTTGGCGAAAAGTGTCCCAGTTTACGATTCGACGCTGCTTTTCGAGACGGCGGGGCGGACCGGAAAGAATCATTGTGGACACGATATAATGGTCTGTGCAAAGGTTCTCGTACGTGTTCGGCCAGATGGCATCTCACATGTTTTTTATGAAAGTAAGTTGCGGGGTATCGTTGGTGACCCTATTGCCAATGCCTGTTGGATAGGTTGGATCGGTAAGAAGAGTGAGGCCTAGTTGTTGGGCTTTATGCAATAAAAGTCTGCCTTTTTGCATCTCTTTTATAAACCGAAGCAGAGTACGGGAAGTTAAAATCATCGAATATAAGCAAAGTCTGTTTTTTGACGATATGTAGTGTTTTGAGGAAAAGCTGGGCGAAATTGTGATGCTTATTAGGGCTACTGTAGATATTTCAAATGAAGAGACTACCAACCCCCGCTTTCTGTCAGAGGGGAGTTCGAGTAAAACATGTGTGACGGTGTCGAGACCGGTAGAGTGCTGAATGGCTGGTATATTGCATTTGACCAGAGTTTGACCAAATTTGACCCAAATTTGCTTGATACCGGGGAGGTCAGCGCTGAAAGAGCGATAGCCAGATAGTTTTAGCCAGGCCGCCAGACCCTTGGAGTGCAATAACGTGCGGTTCTGCAGGGGTAGTGCGTATTGCCGAAGGTTTCCTCGTTTGGGCCGAAACCCTCGACAATTCCACTGCCAGATGCAGTATTCTTTATGATGCCTGGTCTGCGCCATGGTGACTGCCAGTAGTGTCAGGGGTTTTGTGTTCTTCGTTGACGGGGGGCCGCAGATAAGGCTAGAATTTAAAGAGACCAGCCCAAGAGGCTTGTCTAGGAAGCTTGTATGAGTTCTCTAGAGCCAGAACTTTGTAGTTCTGAGTCGCGTGTTTTTTGGTGAGTGTCTCTGCCAGTGTGGAGATCATACTTTCCAAGTTGGCAAATCAATTTTCCATTTTAGATTCTACTCTGTGAGACTTTCTTGTTGAGGAGGAGGGCTCTGGCGCAACCCAGCTTTTCGTTTGGTAGGAGGACTGTCTTCCTCCGATTCACAGACTACCGCTACAGATAGAGGCCTACACTCAACTGAGGTAGGTGCGTCCGCTGGAGGGGCGCATTGTTGCGACTGCCCTGTGGAGAGGTAAAGCGAGCGCGGAGCTGAGCATATTCCGCCTTGGTCTGCCTATTTTCGCCTGTGACAATTTCGAGCAATTGTTCAATGTGTGTAGTCCAATCCTCTAAGGAAGGACTTGCGCGGAGCGTCATAGTTGTGTTGTGTGTGTTTGCAATGTGTTGAGCGGCCTGAGAGGCCAAAGTTGCCCAACTCACCGTTGTCGCTTGCACAGAGGCGTTGACTTGAGCGGGAAGCGGAATGAGAGGCTTCACGTTCTCTTCCCTTACGGCGGGAATTGGAACGAGAACAGTGCGAGCTGTTACTGTCCTTCGCCGCTAGTCCGCTCTCAGGTCCCGGGCGGAGAGGGCGGAGCCTGGGGAAGGAGCTGGAGCGCTTTCGGTTCTGTTTCCTGTCCTCGTTACAACACTGGGAACCATTGAAAGTTCCTTGCTGGCGATCGGAGACGTCCGATGGATGCTGAGGTCCTTGCTGATGTCGTTGCTGTAGCGACCGTTGGCGCTGTCTCAGAACAAAGGGGGTATGTATCTGTGACAACATTTTTTGTCTCCGTCGGGTGATCTTTTCCACATATGGCACATTTGATTTCACATGCATGATCCTCGGGTGGGTTTGGGAGGGCGCATGTTTTGCAGCACTGTCTGCTAGGGTGTAGACACACATCCATTCGGTGCCCTACCCTCCCGCAGGTTGCGCACACTTCGTATTTTTTTTTTATGCAAGAAACAGCGGTATTCCCCACCAAGGTAGTAAACAAAGTAAGGGACCCGTTGGCCTTCAAAGGTTATCACAGAGTTTGTCTTGCCCATGCGACGGGCCTGGAGTACTGTAGGATTCTTTGAGTACACGAGCTGCGGGTAATATTTTCAGCGGTGTCATAGCTGGCGATGTCTTGAATAACCTCCTTTGAGGTATCTTCAGGGGGAGCAATGTATGCAGAAGATTCATAGCAGGCTTCTTCAATTCGAAGTTCCCTGATCTTGTTACACCTTTCTTCCCTCGCCAGGGCGGGGGTACTCACTATAAAAATGTTTTACTTGGAATCGGACTGGAGAATATCCTCCGAGACTTGGGAAGATGGGATTCCAGCAGCGCAAAAAACACTTCCCCAAAGTTGAGCGTCACACACTTTGGTTGCATCCAGGCCATCCCTGGGTCGAATGACGACTTTGATGTCCTCCTTGGGCAGCCGTGGTTGCCTGAAGACGTTTAGAGAGTCGGTGAGGCTTCTGATCTTGGGGTGAACGCGTGGGCGTACCGCGGCCAGTCGCAGAATGCCCGGCGGAGTCTTTCGTGGTTGAACCAAGGCGCGATAGGGTGCGGCTATTGCGCCGGCGGTCACTTATAAGTCAGTCAGCGTCGTCTTCATGTTCTTCCGCTGAGATGGTTTCTCCTTCCACCGCGACTCCTTCCATGGCCGTAACCGCCACGCTGAGGAGGGCAGCGGAGGGCAAAGCCTGCTCCGTCGTTGCACGTGCAACGTCCATGCGCCGGCAGTCGCCACCCGTCGGCGTGGGAAGTGCCGCTGCGCTTCAGTAGGCCTAGCGCAGCCCGGCGTGGTCGAGGGAGGAAGTCGACGGCCGACAAGCGGTCAGAGGGCCGAGCTTGTTGAGAAGGGGCTCCACGGGTAGCTGGTGACTTTAGAAACACGACACGATGAGTTGTAGCTAGGGATATCAGGAATGTGCGCCACTAGAAACGAAAAATCACGGAGTCCATACGAAAGGCGACTGCATCATCGCAAGTGCCGCATGTGCCCCCTACGAAAGGATTGTTATTTTCAACTGTGATTTTCACTCATGTTTCTGACCGTGCACGTGAGCGCGGAACCAGCGACGGACACACGGCGATCGAAAGACAACAAGCACCTAGGGCGAGCGATATAGGAAGTAAACAGACCACCTCAGACAGTCTTTAATGAGGTGTCCCTGTAAGAAACGGAAGGCCGAAATGATTCACCGTGAATTTTATGCGTCGCTCGCCCAAGCCTGCTTGCATAACTGGCAATAAATGAAGACAGTCGGAGCACTCCTCGCCTTTAGTAAGTCAGGAGCCATTCGACGATAAAACGCATATGTAATGTCGAAGAAACGGATGAGGAAAATCAGCAAAAAATTCCGCCATTTATCTGTGAGCCCGAAGCGAAAGTTTAACAGAAAAGGACAGAGCTGTTGGGGAGAGAGTGAGGCGATAAGCGAAGGCCCGAGAGCAAGCGTTTGACAGGGCGACTCCAAACCGAGAAAGTGTCCCATATAGCGCCTTTAGTGCTTTGGGATGTTGTTGCGGCCCCTTACAGTGTTCCTCCGCGAATAGGTTGGAATCTTCCCTAATGGTTACTCACCCTAAGGAACCATCATAGTCCCCAGTATACTGTAAAGCCAGCAAGACCACACGCTAGGAAGCGGGCATGCTGTTTACCAGCCGATGTGTTGAACTATCACGCTGCGAAATGGTCACGGTGTTAAGCGGCCACACTTTTGGGGAACCCTCGTAAAAAAAAAAATTGACCGCGTATCTTCCCCTTTTGTTGCAAATATCGACAAAAGACAACAGTTTTTCATCGACGTTTGCCATGTAAATGCCTCCCTTTTGCTTTCCCGCTCACCTCTCATGCCGTTCCTCTTCCATCGCGCTCCTCAGAAGGTAAACGGGCTAGAGGTTTGCTCAAGTAAATTTAAATTTACCGCGCTCCACTGCTCCAGGCTGGGTTCCTCGACGACAGCGCTGCCCTGCGATGGAGACGCGCGTCAATTGATGCTCCCTACTTCAACGTTTATAGAGCCACGTTGCCTTACTCCACGTGCGTTCCAAGCAGAACGGGGAACCTATCTAGTGGAACCTTTTGTAATTGTTGCCGCTTGATTTTAAAATGCCGCCAGAAGTTTGCGCGGGCGACAGCAGGCGACGGAGTGATTTTTTTTGCTGCAGTAGACATAGTATTTCATTGGCTATGTAAAAAAAATCAAGCATCCATAAAGGAACACTGCAAATATCTCTTATGTATTTATTTTCTGTCATATTTGGGTAATGTCTTGTTCTTGTTCAACAATGTTGAAGAAGTATGAACATTGCCACCGGAATTAGACGTTTAGATTTGGCTGTGGGTGTATAAGACTACTGCGCAGCATCTGTTTCCATTTGGCCGGCTGGCTGAATCGAGTGGCGGGCAGACAGACAGACATACAGACAGACCACCAACATTTTCCCGTTCAAGTAGCCCAAGAAAGACTATCGACTGAAAATAACGGCTCACATTTACGACTATCCCCATGAAATGCCTTTCTTTTTGATTCCTTCTGACACGAAGTGTACTTACTGACAAGAGAAATGTTTTTGGTGGACAGGTGGGCTGGAGAACGCGGCCGCAACGCCTGACTTGCGATGACAAGGAATGAGTATGGCATGACATAAAACGTCTGCTAAGCCCGCTGCCAGTCTCTCAGCATGGGAATCATGAATGGTGTGTGCCCTTGTATGGCTCTGCCACCATTTCCTAGAGAATTCGTTGACGGTGTAACGGTCACGGCACACACTGCAGCGAGCATTCAGGAATGACTCACATGTAGTGCACGCGGTCGTTCCTTCTAAGGCATCTATCAACAGCTGCAGAAATGTATCCTTGGTGATGAAAGCAAGCACGCCTCAGCACAGTGGAACGAATTCGACCAGTCTGCATACATAGCGCACAACCACGATGGACTGTTCTGTTAGCCACATCTACCCCGTTGGCGTGACAGCCACTGAAGGTATGCCAGCGCGTACATCGAAGCCACGTGTTAATGCGTTTCAATTCCATCTGACTTGTTTTGAAGAAAACGCCAGCAACCCCTGTCTGTGTACACACAGCAGCAGGCTAAAATCTCGCAAATTCCGTGGGAAAATCTATTGTCTGTAAGGCATCTGTTGCCCCAACAGAGTGAGGTATCGGCGAATGGTACACTCCAGCACGCGAGGAGGGAGGTATGGGTTGTGACATGCGCAGATTTGGTATGTTCGTTGGCTGATACACATTTGTAGTTTCTGCGAGTGCTTCTGTTCTTGCAGGCGTTGTAGAAGGCGTCAGGACAACGAGCCTCTGCCACCTCACTAATTCTACCTGCAGTTCTCTCATCGTGGCGGTAAATTCAGTGTGGAAGCGTCTGGTGCACACTGAAAGGAAGCCGTTGGAATTGTAAGGAGACCACAAGGCTGGAAAAAAATCGGTGAATATCGGAAGCATTCCTAAACAAAAACTAACCTATGTGGAACCACCAATTGCGCGAAAGAAAACTTTAGTTTGGAATTCAGTGGAGCATTAACTGATGGTGAGGCAAACATCGATATCGTAATCTGCCAAACAGAAGTCATCTCCCCAACGTCGAAGGAAAAATGGGAATGTCACGTACAAGAACATAAACGTAAACCACATGTATACGAAAAAATTTGAGGTCCGAAACGCTTAAAGGTCACTCAAGAAATATTTACTCAAGAAAGTTCACGCAGTCTGTCGGCACCGCCAATTTAAAGTAGCGTTGATGTACTTCGCTTTAACCTCTTTTTCTCTCTCTATCTCTCGCACACATTCGCACACAGAAAAAAAAAATCGTTGCTGGAAAGCTACTTCATGAAACCAAGCGACCATCAAAAGTCACTTTACGAAAAAGGGGAACGATTCAGATACAAGAAATGCAAACCTTTCGATAGTAAAAGAGCAAGGAAAAGGGAATATGACAGGATGGAAGAAAATCTTGTTCCCAGTCAAATATGCACGGTGAAGCTCGTCGTTAGCTGAATCTTTTTATCGTTACAGTTCCGCTCCCGATACGCGTTCTTGCGTGATTTTGAACTTCGTTGAGCACAAATAACTACGCTGCAACTCCTGCTGCATTGAACTAAACTTGCCCGCAGGCGTTATCCTTACCTTAGATTGCGCAAATCTGTACAGTGCCCGCCTGTGTAAATATTCCTGACTGCCCTCTCGACAGTAAAATGAAAGGGACCCTGCAACACTCTTTGCGCAGTGCAAGTAAACCTGCGACCCGTTTAAATTACACTGCCAGGAATACCTGAGTCAAATATTACACGTGCACGTGAAGCGGTAAGCGCGCAAATAGCCGTGAAAGACGCGGAAAAAGCAATCGCGCTCCCTTCAATTCTCTTCATTATGCACCTCTGGCATGGCCTAAACGACGTCATTCGGGCCAAGGCTGTCCTATTGGCTGTCGCTGGTCAAGTTCGCGGCTTATTTCTCGCATTTCCTGTGACGATTCGCCGTCGTCGGCGCTGTGTAACAACCTCTTCTATGTTCTGAACCTGTACGCATACTTTTGGTGTTTCTTTTGTGTTTTGAGTGCGCGCGGTGTTTTTTGAGTGACGGACTCAATACATTCCTTTCAACACGAGGCCACCATGCGACGACAATGTTTATTGCTTCAAAAACGCCCTACCAGCCTGAGCGCTTGCTTGCGAGCAGGCAGCCATGCCTGCTTTTTTGTGGCACCAGACCGGCAATAGACCCCGCCACGTTGCGGAGAAAAAGGAGAAAACTCCCTGGCCTGTGATATACCGAAGGCCGCGGAACGGAACGCCGCGAGCCGGTCCCCCTCTCCGGCAGAGAGACGCGCAGCTTTCGTCGCGTTGTCCGCGGTCGAGTTGAGAGGGAAGGAACAATTATGCGCGATTGCTCATTGCGCGTAGTTCCGATGACTGTGAACCGATTTTCATAATGCTTGCGGGAGTTGACTGCTGAGACAATAGACTTCACCCCAAATAAATTCCGAGTAGTCGATGGTAAGTGTTGCAGGGGTCCCTTTAAGACACTGAAGTGATTTGTAAACATTGCGGGATTACTAGCGCCAAATTGTAGTCCGGAGTCCATAGCCATGTTTCGACCACTCTGAGCGCGTTTACGCATCAATTAGAAAATGGTGTCCTCCTCTCTGCACCTCGCCCATTTTCTGTGGCGTTTTCGTGTGACGTCAGGAGGAGATGAGCTGGCAATTGGCTGCGCTACTACACGGCTCGCCGACCTTCCGACCGAGTCAGTCGGCCCGGAGTTTAGTCTGCCGGCCGCCGACAGGTCGTCGCAATTCGTTCGCTCAGTTGGAACTAGGCCATGAAACGTTCGTGGATGGAAGAATGTGCCTTTCTTTACTTTGTTAGTTTGTACACTGTATCAAGCTCCAAGTCCAGGTCGCTCCACACAAGCGCTGCACAAGTGCACTTGAAGGCAGGAGATAGTCAGCGAAGCCAATGTAGGTACTAAGGAAATAAAATTGAAAATTTACCGTACAGCGTAAAACTAGGGAGCAGAAGCACTTTTTTGCGCTGGGTGAACAAGCAGAGCGGTCAGCAGCACGACCACACATCTGCGAACGCTTTTCCGTCTCAGAAATGCAATTGCTAGACGTGAGATATTGTGGAAATTTGGGGGACGCTTACTGCACGAGCGCAATACAACAAATAGTCACATAATCTGCTTGAAATGCTAAAACTAAATAAAAGTGTAAACTGGTTATACATATATACCTTATATTTCGTAGGCCAGCAGCGCTCGCCCGCGGCCGAGTGGTCTGGAGTGCTAGGTATGTTATTCCAGGCGTTTTGAAAGTCGCGAGTTGGTATCCCCGAGGGTATATAATTTCACTTTTTCGTTTTCGGTCGATTTTAATATACTGAGTTCACCATTTTTGGGCCGTAACGTAAACAGCTCCACGTTTTAACTAGTTCACAGAACGCGCGCAGGCTGACACTGACGCGCTAGCGAGTTCTCGTTGGCGTGCTGTTGCCATAAGCACCGACTGTTTGCGGGCAGTGGGCACAGACCAGAATCAACAGACCCTTGGCCTGGTGCGAACACGCTTTTTACTATACAGGCATGAGTGAGGCAAGCTCCAAATATGGGGGAAAAGCGCATGGCATTTGAGCGTCTGCGGGGACGCGGAGGGCGTTCATCCACTGTGTAGGCCTCGGCTAGTGATTGCTGCGATTCCAAGCTGTCCTGGGAGGCTTATCTTATGCATTTTACAGCCGACAACATGGCAGAAGCGTGGTACGACGATTACTGAGATATGGAGAATGCCCATCCAACGATGCCGTCGGATGTCAAGCATGTTGTTTTACAGAACCGAAACCGAAACTTGTTTGAATCGGGGCTAACCTTGGACATCGTCCAATCACGTTGCGTCTCCTCCCGTCGTCACAGCCTGTAGTTGGTGCGGCCGCCGCAAATCGCGCATGGTATTTTTTCTTCTTTCGCGCTTTGTAAAATAATTACCGACTTATCAACCAGACAAACGATGAAAAGTGTGTTAATTTGAGCCAGTCTACGTAGTGCAAGCAAAACTGGAGCTTGACAAATTCACTTCAGTGTCCCTTTAAACTAAAGGGCAGCGTTGTACTCCCTATTGTGAGCTTGGGGGGAACTGCAGCAACGGTAAACAACGAATTCTTGCCAGCTGACTTAAGGAAGCAAAAACATCTCAGATAATATCGCTCCAAAGTTTGAAGAGAAAAGAAGCATTTTTTGACTCCAGCAAAGCAAGAACCCTAAGAAATCATTTGTTCGTTTCTTAGTTTGACCCATCATAAGGTATTGTTTGTTGTTTCACGGTTAGCCTGTAAGGGGTCGCCGCAAAACGATTTAGCTAGTGTCACAAGCACTTGTTTTCTGTATGACCACCTCCGCAGAGGCTCCACGGTAAATTTAACAGAAACATCATTTTTTTGTGCGATTAAAAGCAATTCGAATGTGTAAGTCATGGAAAACACTGCATGTTGAGAACTAGTCCTTATGGGGATAAGCCGATGCTAGGCGCATGAACACGCGAGGTATAACGTTTTGACCGTACGCAGCACTACTTTCATTACCACCGACGACCGTAGAGATATGGTTGAACACGCGGATACCTCAAGTGTATTGAACACGCAAACGAACAACAGTAATATCACCTCAAGATAAATTCACATGCAAAACTTCCACCATTCGCCCGCGCCAGAAAGCTAAGGTTGACTCAACAGGACAAAACCGAAAAGAGCTAAGCTGATAGCACACTGTTGCATGTGGACTACCAGATGATGTCTATGCGTCGCCGAAAGGCAAACAAGGAAAGATGTTTTTTGGAAGCTGATGTCATTTCCTCGGGGTCAGCGCTCATTACACTGACACTACTTCACGAATTGCCATAAGAAAAATCAATTTATGCATCCAAAAAAGCTTGAGGTGCTTTCTGAAGATCCCCAAACTTGACTTCAGCGTGCTCACCTGTGCCACAGCGAAGGAACGGGAAAGCTACGGTGTGACAAGTTTATTAGAGAAATCTGTCTCACATCCGTTTCCCCCTCAAGAACCAATAATGGGTTGTGCATAATATATCTGTGAGTGGAACCTGGACAGAAATCCCGTCGCTTAATTATTGCCTCGTTTTACATGGGGCCGAAAGCGTCCACCATATAGGACACAAAGTATTTTGAAGGTGTAACATTTGCTCCATTACAAATTCACTCAGTAATATCTGAGTTATTGGAGAAAGGGGTAGCGAACCGGGGGAGTTGGAAAATGCTCAAGATGGGCAGCCCTGCGCTGACCATCATGAAGAGTAGACAAAGGAGTGTACAATACCACAAGTTAGATCTAACAATTTTATAGCCTTGCCAAGAGGAAGTTTAAAATGGTGATGAAAGAATTTGGAGTCTACGGAGGTAAGCGTAGCAGAGGGCCGCAGAAAGGTTGATGGGTAGATGAGATCAAAAGTTTCCGGGGATAAATTGGTCGCAGTTAGAACAGGACCGGGGTAATTGTAGATTAATGGGATAGCCCTTTGGCCTACAGTGGGCATAAATAGGCCGACGTGATGGTGATGATGATGATGATGATGATGATGATGAACCTTCTGTGGAGCGCCTACGCTGTAAGAAAGATTTATCATTGCGAAAGCATAGTGTGCGAATGCATAGAATGAGTAAGTAAGCGTCGCGGGTAGCAGAAGGGACCAAAAACGCAAATTAAGCAAGTGAATTTAGCACTGTTATACGCTGGGTACCCGTGCGACATGCCTGCCGACGTATGTATATTTCACCACGAAAGGGTGCCAAGCGAAAGAATCACTCTACGTCGAGCTCTTGGCCGCCATCAAAACGAAACGACATCTTGAACAAACAGAAATCCTGGCACACTATGGGTATGTCAGAAAAAAATATCTGCCACTTCCCCTTTGGCTACGCAGAAACAAAAGCCCCGCTCTCCGGACATTAGACGAATGCTTCGCCATCAAAACAAAACTACATCTCGAATAAACAAATCCTGGCACACTATGAGCATGGCAGAAAAAAATATCTCCCTCTTCCCTTTTGATATATGCATAAAAGAACTCGATAACTAAGATATCAGACGAATGCCTATACCCCTAGCACCCTCCTCCATGCTTATACAAACCTCAATATCCCCGAGTCTAACATTTCTGTACCATGCCTGGCACCCCCAGCCACCACGGCATGGAGCCCCATACCGTACTGGGTATAAGAATGTAAAAACATTGCCAGGCCTATCCTCGGTTCCCTCCACCTCATGACCTGTGCATGGCTATGCTGAGAGAGAGATAGAGAGAGAAAGAGAAGAAACTTTTGGAGAACCAGCAGTAGCTCAGAGGACCCAATTACAGGTCGTCTGACTGAGCCGGACTTTGGGTCCCAACAAGATTTCGTGAAGAAGACACAAACGGAAAGCAGCAGCCTTATATCACGGATTAGGAATGAGGTCACCGGGCGAGACCCGCACATCAGAACTTGCGCTCATCATTAAAGATTTATTTCTATCTATCTCTCTCTCTCCTCTCTCTCTCTCTCTCTCTCTCTCGGGGCCCTTAAGACTACTTACGTGCTTTGTGTGCGAAAACATGGAAACTCCCTGGCGCTTTCGCTTTCATGTATTCATCTTTTCCCTGCGACATGGGCATTTTGTCATGGTGCAGCAATCTGCTTCACGGATGCCCGTTTGGACTCCACTGCTAGAGATGGTGCTATCGTCTTCCATAGCCCTGCCCGATTCCGTAGGCACCATTGTCCACTTCAAAACGCCCCCAACTTGTGCCACCCTGGAAGAATTCTTCATAGCCACCGGCCGTCGAATACGCTGTCAAAATCGAACCCCCGGCCACCCCGATTTTCGTATTTAGTGACTCGCAGGAGGTGCTGCGAAATATTTCTCGATACACCACACACCCTCATACCTGTGGCACCCTAAACTGCGCCCTTCATGCCCATCTTCCCCACAAGATAACGCTCCCCACGTCAACTTGAACGGCAATGCTCCAGCTCACGCGCTTACCCGGGTACTCTCCCCGGGTCCGTCCATGTTGTGGCCAAATATGTACCACCCTGGCACTAAAAAAAATTCACACCGGCACGCCGACAGCATCTGTGCGCGCTACGTGCAAGCAGGCAGTGTTTCCCGGTCCCCCACCTCACCCTCTCCCGTGAAGCCACATCTGTGGTCAGGAAAGCACAAACCTCCTCTGTTATAACTCCCTCCCGTATCCACTACATGCATGGCATCCTCTCGCGTACCACTTGCCCTACACCCAACGCGCTTCCTACCCATCAGCACGACACCTTTACTGGGAGTGCAATCCGCCAGACATAACCACCACACCTGCGTTCCCGCATCGCTTCTGGGAGACCTGGTTGAACCCCGGGTCTGGCGTAGATGTGAAATCGACGCAAGAACTTTTGGCGGCCCACTGCATTCGTGTTAGTGTGGGACCTCTGGGAGTCTGTACGGAGCAGCCGTCTCCCAATGAAGAGACTGTGTCACGGACGGCCCAGACTGCGGCTGTTTCGAGAATAACATTTTCTTCTCTCTCTCTCTCTTCTCTCTGTCATGGTCGATCCATAGCGCTACCATTATACAGATTAGTAGCCTCTCAGTACGGAGTTCAGAGTGGTTTTCAATCTCGCAACCAGTGAGCGGCAGCAAAGGAAAGCGAAGAAAGAGACCTATACACGATATACCAGTAAAAAAGTCTGATAAGTGCCGCCAGGGGAAGCCATCTTGCTTTCGCATTCAAAGCAAGTATGTTGGCCTGGGTGCCGTGAGCGTCGGCAGGAATTCGTCTCCGGGGGGGGGGGGGGGGGGGGGGGGGGTTGGCGGGGGGGTGTAAACGCGTTGCATTGCGGGGGAACGAGTGGAGAGGGAAGGTAGCAATTGGTCTGGTGTGGGTGAGCAGGGGGGGGGGGGGCAGTGCCCATTTTGCACCGCCCTGCCGACGCTCAGCTGAGTACCCTAATAAATTTGCACTTTTCTTTTCTGGCGGGCTTTAACAAGACCAAACTTCTCCTCGTGGTTAGCAATACATGGTTACGCGCCTGCGCTTAAACCTCTCCGGGCGCCGTAGCGCAAGAGTAAATTAAATTTATATCACGGAAGAAAAACTGTGCCTGAGCGATAAATAGGAACGAAGGGTGCACAGGGATGCTGCGTTGCTTTGTTCCCGTCGCTTTCGCAAGTCCCTTTGACTGGGTTTCCGTTTTAACTCTGCATGAAATCGCTCGCCTATGTTTCGTGCAAGCCCCGCATAAAGCAGGCTGTCTACCAAGATCTTCAGTATTCCTTAAAGCTTTCGCTCCCTCCCTCCCTCTAATAAGAAGGGAGGTATTTGTGGCTGCCCGCTTTTTTTATGCGCGTAAACGACCAACAAATATTTTCTGAGTCCAGCCAAGCGCAGAACAATCTTGGTTAGGGTAACCTCGATTTAACGAGGGCGTAATCGCACTTATTGCATTGTGCTTCACCTTGGTGTGTTAGATTTCTATTTGACTATGCAGAGTCTTTTTTTCTATGGAGGAAGCAAGATATTCGCCCCGTCGGAGAGGCGGTATTTGCAAGATAGACCTATGCGCGAGGAGACGGTTAGAGGGAATACTTAGAGGATGTCATATCACAGGAAGTAATCAGATGCCTTAACTTTTGTTACTTTCGTTGCGCCACCGATTTTCGTAAATGTTCGTTCTTTTCTTTCCAATATACCTTAAATACAGCCCGTGCAGCAATCTTAATTTTTACCCTCCTCGCGTAGTTTATTCTGGATTTGTGTTAAAGACTGACCCATTTGCCTCTTCGTGCTGTGAATGAGAATCGCATTGACCACTCGTCATCATATTCTGCTTCACTCCTCTAGAAAGTAGTTGAGCGCCATATCCATACCTCGTCCCGGGGAATGTTCGGAAGTAACTATATTTAGTCGGGGGTACAGTCCTCGCAGGACTGTACCTCCTTCTCCCAACCTTCCGAATTGAAAATAGCGACAAGTGCATAGTGTCTTTTCTATATATATTCTGTAACGAGAGTACAACCACAGTTAATGGGGATATTCACATAACGCGAGAAACGTGTCCCTCTGAAAAAATGACTTAAATTCGAGCCTGAGGATTTTTCACCCGTTTTGTACATTTAGGCTACTATAACCATGAAATATCCTTAAATTTGCGAATTATGAATTTGTTGGCGAAATGTGAGGTAATAAAGTGTGGGTCGCTTTTTGGCGGATTTTTCTTATGTTCGCTTTTTCGGTGTTTCCTATACGCCAATGGCGCTGAATTGGATCTGTGGGATTTTATCAGTTCTTTTTGTAGCTTTTCGTATTTTTTTGCTTTCTGACAGATGATCAACATTTGGAGCACTACGACCATAAAATTTCTTAAAGTGCCAAATACTCAAATCTGTGCCGATACAAGGAGATACACGGTTGGTGATACTTGGCTATTTAATGTTTGTTTTTGCTTCGGTATTCTCGATTGGTTGATTGATTGTAGGGTTTAACGCGCCGACGCAACGCAGGCTATCAGGCGCACCGTAGTGGAGGGCTCAGGTTTAATTTTGACCACCTGGGGCTTTTAACGCGCGCCGAAATCTCGTACACACGGGCGTTTTTGCTTTTCGCCTCCATCAGAAAAGCGGCCGCCGCGGCCGGGAATCGAACCCGCGACCTCGTGGTCAGCCGCGCAACGCCTTAGCCAATGAGCCACCGCGGTGGGTGCTTCGGTATTCTCATTGCGTTGCTGAGCACAAGGAAGCGGGTTTGATCCCAGACGCAGCGACAGGTTTTCGGATGGAGGTGGGAAAAGACAACACCTGAGGGCTGATATTTCGGCGCAAGTTAACCCTGAGTCCATCATGAAGGCACATATCACAGAACTCGTGACGAGTTGGCGCGTAAAGCCGCCTAGCTGGCTTCGGTATTTTATTTTCAAAGCAAAGCTTTACTGCTTTCGTCCAGTTGTTTCGTCGCGGATGCGCAAGTTCACCTTTTGACCGGAGACACACCCCTGCGACACACCCCTCGAAGCGCATCGCATGATTCGCCGGGCCCGCTTTCGGCGCTGCGCGCAATGCCCTGTTTTCGTTCTGATCAACCATGAGCGGCCGCGGGAGCGGCGGTTGCGGCCGATCAGATGATCGGCATCCGACCACCCCCGCAGCGTCCCACACATGCACCGCTGGGTCGTCTCTGGCTACGTGACTCGTCGTGCGCCTTGTTCGCCGTGAAAGAGGAACGCCGTGTTTCGCCGTGAATGAAAGCGAGGCAGTGCGACCTCCTTATGAGAGCGTTGCACGGGACCGAACGGCTTTGAGCCGTGGTGGTCGGCAATACAGCTACATCAAAGGTTAACCAAGCGCAACCAAGACTCAACCAGACTAGGCCAAGCTTTTCTTTGCATATCCAAAGTGCAGCCATTTTTGTCTTTATCGTGGGAGCAGCGCATTAGATTGGAGGGACTTCATAGAGTTTGTTAGATTATTTTGTTTCTTTTTACGCTTTACTATTACTCTTTACTATCTACTGTAGCTATTATTATTTAATTTTAAATAAACAAATTTATACCACCATAACGGGTAATTATGTGGACTTGAGCCACTGAGCATTTTCCTGAAAACACATCCATTGCACTTTTGGCGGCTCAGCTACGGGGCAAAGGCGCTGGCGCATTAATAAGGCGGGGCATGCCAACGGTAGCGAAAAACATCCCGCGGCCTCTAACGACGCACTTGTGATGCCGAGACACCTCACTGTGCTTGCGCCTCTTTTCATGCTTGCTAACCCTAACACTCCTCGTTTGCTGCATACAAGCTAATTACATGCAGCGTTTGGTGCTAAGGTTTCTTTCTTTATTCACCGCGTCAGACGGTGCCTTAATCGCTAGCCTTTCTGGGTTTTGATTCTTGCTCTTACTGTTCCTGGGCTCATTAGCCACGTGCTCTGCTCGGTTGCCGGACACACCACAGAGACGCTCTACCTCTCTCTCTCTCTTGTGAGAGGAACGACGCAAATGTCAGGTATTATCACGATCTCGCAAAGCAATTTGCTTTGTCAAGCCGAAGTGAAAACCGCAACTGGCCGGACGTCGTATACGCTAACAACGCCATATTTCAGCAGCGTGAAGACTACAATGTTAAAAACAAATAAAAGATCTCCCGGCAATGCGTTACCCGTCTAATAAGGGAAAATAAAGCACCAAACGCTTAGCCTGCCGGGACCGGTGTAACTGCGCTCTTCAGGTGAACAGTAATGAAAAAAGCGACCACCAGCGCCAAAAGCGGCGTGTACTCAGCCTTTTCCCTGCAAGCAAAGGGAGTGGCGTGGCGGCAAGCCTACAAAGACGCGCACACGCACTGCTAAGTCCCGACGGCTAAAATGCTGCGTCTCAACTGTGCAGTGTTAGGTTTTGCAACCACTCACGCGCCCTGGCTTATTTGATTTCCAGCTGTACGCGTGCGCAATCCACCGGAGAATTCAATCCGATGTGCCACCAGCGAATAAACTGCACTGCGTCGCTGTCCGACGGAAGAGTACCTGCTGTAGAGAAGGGGACATTGCGCACCCGCACCTTTTCCCACTGCAGTGCAGGTCGGCTGGCTACCGCGTATAACCCATCATTTGTGTTGGTAGCGTCGCAAGTTGAGACCGATGACTTAAGCATGCATGATGGTTGCGCCACACGCAAAACTTCACCATCCCTTTCTCAAAGAAGTTCAGAGAAGCGCGAAACCGCGCTGGCACCAAACCGCGCGAAAAGTGCGTCAAAAAACCTTCGCTGAAAGTGCGTCCAACCTTCGCGGAAAGTGCGTCCAATCGATCGTGAAGCCTTCAATCCCCAAATAGCAAATGAAGAGCGAACCCGTGCGACGATTGTTCGCGCACTAAGTGAACGCATCTACGAGCGATCTAAATGTATACTGATTCGTGGTCTCTGACTTTAAGGTATGCTGTTGTATTCCTCCTTCATGATCGATGCGTGTGTTGTCTTGTCTAGAACCGTTGTTCTTTCGCACTTTCAAGTAATCGTTTTGACCCGATTGAACCGCGGTTTCATGCACGCGCTGTGTCTCCAGAGATCTTACCAGGAAACTTTACGTCGACCAACCGGTCTATGAGAGAATGCATTGTTTTCTTGACAGGACTACATCGGGCCCACTAATGGCGAATTCCATTGGGAGAACAGGAGCAAGTGGAGCGAAGCAGCCAGAGCAGCACACGGGAGTAACGGGGACGTGTACTTCGTTCCGCGAATGAAACATTCGCGCTGCTCCGGGAGCAGTGAAAAGAGGGGGAGGGCGTGATGTCAAGAGTCGTGCGACCAAACTTTTCCCGCTCTCGCTTCCCGGAGCATTTCGCGCGCTCGTGTTTTCCGCACGTTGTTCCTCGCCAGTTTTGCCAAATACGTGCCGGTGGTTTTGTGTCTGCCTTCCGCATTGCGACGAATGAAGAAGCCGAGCGGATGTTCATGTCCATGATAGGGTCACTATCGTATCTCCCTAAAATTAGCTGCGAACGATAACAGCATCCGCCGTCTTTTCCAGATACGACTTTACCTTCGGTCGCTGCTCCGGCGGGGTGAACAGGTGCTCGAACATAAACTCACGCAATGTCAAATCGTCGTCGTCGTCGCTGCTGCTGCTGCTGTCCGATGATGAGTTTGCGCTTGAATCTGTGGTGCTTTCATCATCTAAAAGTAGCAGCATCGTCCAGTCGGCCACGCTTAGCTGCTGCCGTACGCACTGAGCGACTATCGCGGCTGCTGGATTCCGCCATTTTTCCTCCGCCACCCGGGGATAAAACCAGAAATGACGTAAAAGAGGTCATGTGACTTCCTCGGCGTTCCCTGTTACTCCGCCGCTGGCGACGGAGCACCGAGAACTGCTCTTGGCTGCTCTCGGCGCGATCACTGGAAGACGCCAGAACTCGCGAGAGCAGTTTGGGTGCAGTTAGAAGTGCTCCTGTTCACCCAATGGAAAGCACTATAAGAAAGCTTTCGCGTTAAACCATGTTTTGCAGGCGCTGGGGGAATTGCCTTGGCTGGGGTTTTGAGGCAGGGACGCCTTGGAAAACGGGAGTCTTTCTTGCGCTACTTAAACCCAAAAATTTGTCTGTCTGTCTGTCTGTCTGTCTGTCTGTCTGTCTGTCTGTCTGTCTGTCTGTCTGTCTTCGGTGACATTCGATTGAGCTTCCGGATAAAAGTTAAAAGACTTACTTGAACGAGAGTTTTAAATAGGCTAAACTTTTCCAAACCACTAAATATAGAATCAAACTTCATACTTGTCGACATTCTTGAGCAAAAAGAAAACATTAGACATATTTGAGGCGAAACAATAATACATAAATGGTATTTGCCGTGTTCTTTTAATTATACCTGGCTGCTTGATTTTTGGGATCGAAAAAAAAAATACGCGTTGAAAACGATGTTTTAATCCAAAAATTCAAAAAGCGCTAGCGACCATCGCTGTTGCTTCACGCTGGTATTTTAATAAATCCCACCGTAAAAAAGGTTCCCATAGAGAGCACGCGTGCAGTGGAAAGCGGCAAAATTGAATTGACTGGAGCAAAACTCCACCTTGTTTATCATGGGGGGAGCGAGATGGGGGTGGAAAACAGTGACAGATGGGCCTGGGAGAGAAGAGAGGCATTTATGTAGCAGCGGTCGCACAAGACTATCATCTTTCGACGACGTTGAAGCGAAGTGAGCATATATGCGGTCAATTTTTGTGCATTAGCATCGCTCGGCGTATGCTCCACCGCAAACGTGAGACCTTACACCCGTAAAAGAATGTATATTTATTCCAGTTTAAACATGCAATAGCTAGGATAGTATAAACGTGGATGATTGGTACCTTCAGTATAGTTAACTTAAAACGCGTGACGCGGTGCGCTGGTAATTATTCTTGCTAGCAGTGAAGCAGACTTGCAACGGAGTCGGTGTACAGTCCTCCGCACGGATAGTAGGGATCACCCTGAGGGTATTATACTTTCTTGTCACACTTCATATATTGAGTGCAAATGTTTCCTCAGCAACACATTGCGCTAAGTAGTTAAGCAAAGTGCAGTATGAAAATTCAAAAATTGAGGTTGTCCACCTAAATCGCCATTCTCAGGTGAATAACAAAAACAAAACAAGAAATTACACCTGAAAAAATGTGAAAATGAAACAACAAGACACGCGCGTCCATCTTGCTCAGTAGCATCCAGGTCTTCTGGCAAAAATAAAAAAAAACGAATTGGGAATCAGGTATAGAATTCACAAGGACCCATTTACTCCAGCACCGCCATCGATTAACAAAAACAGCAAAAATACAATAAAAACATGTTCCACCAATGACACCACAGAAACGTAAGGCTTGTGAAATGGAGAAGCGCCCTAAGGAACACTCCGCGTTAGCCGTCGAGTACAAAAATGTCGGTATAGTTGTTGTCATCCGTGCTGCGCGGCAGTGTATCACCGTGATTCTAGAGAAGCATTCAAAAGGAACAGTAATTCCACGTAAAAATGTGGCAGCGTATCTGCTTGTTTTACTAGGAATGACTTTTAAACACGACAAAGTTTCTGCCGCTAGCAGTATAACTCCTTAATCCGCCAGCTCCACTATTGATTTTGTATTTCGCCTATATCTGTAATTCGGGTTTACGTTTTAGTTAGCCCACTGGAGAGCAGTGCGAGAATACTGGAGCGCTCTCCCGTCATGGCGGGGCATTAGGAATTTTCGAGCAATCGCACAAAAGCTGTCTGGCAAAAAATGCCATCTGAGTTTGTAGTTACGAGCACCAAGAAATAATGAAACGACATGAAAGGGATTCCCATAGCGGAGGAGATAAGTTTAAAGGGAGCTTGCGATTCTGTGAGCTGAAGCGTCTCGTCCAGACACTGCGCCGAGATTTATGCTGGAATTTGTTTGCAGAAGTTCACGCTCCAGGAAGCGGAGTTCGACAAATATGTCCCGGCGAGAACGCTTTTGTTGGTGGTCCCCAGCAGGAGTACACTGGGCAGTTAGTTGTGGGAAACGAATTAGTAATTTTGACTTCTTTCTTTCTGCGCATGCGTCGTTAGTAAGTGCACTTAAGCAAGAGGAAAACTGAAGCCCGCAATCATGCTCTTGACAGTTGGGTCAACAGCTCGTTAATATAGGAAGTCCTCGATGCATTAGAGAATTTAGATGAGGAGGTTTTTATTGCTTGAGAAATAGATGGTGCATGTCCGCCTAATTCCTGCGATGCTCTATTCATTTTCGGATCACTCTGTGAGCGAAGTGAGGAGTGGAAGAGAATCCAAGGGCACAGTGGAGACAGGGTGTAAACAGAGCTGCGTTCACAACGCTGGAGACGTTGCCATAGAGACCGCAAGTCGAAGAATTTCTCGCCAGCTTCTTCTGTCTCGACGGATGTGATGGCTACCACCCACGACCAACTTTACATCGGACCTGCTCAGCCAGCGGCGCTCTATGGAAGCGCTTGCGCCGAGTCTCGTTTCGCGCCAGGCCGCTAGGGGCGCTTTTACGCACTGTTGCGGCGAGCAGCGGCTACGCTTGCAGTGCGTGCTCGGGCGCTAGTAGCACCCGTCTGGCGCGGGAATTCGTGTTTAATCACACTTCAGTTAATTGATGGTCGTGCTACCACCACCACTTGCACGCGTTATGGAATCGAGTTTGCACGAATAAAAATAGAAAGGAATGGGAATGTCAAAGGCCAACTTTTGATACTGATGGGCAACAAAATCAGTTACACGCATCCAATACCACTGGTGAAGCGAGTAAACGTGATTACCGACATGGTTAGAGGTTACGTGATACAAGTGTTGCATGAAACTATTTTCTTTACTTTTCTTGTTAGACGTTTCAAGTTAGGAAATCGTTTACCAAAGGACTGTAATATTAATCATCATCATCATCATCATAAGGCAACTTTATTGAGTGTTTCTGGGAGTAATGCAAGAAGTATTTGATCCGATAGCCCCAGGCTAGTGTCCGGTCAAAAACCGAAATGCGTGATTAGATTCATGTTTTTAAATGCAGAGCATTTCTTAGCCTCGCCTCTTCCTGCGTCGGACGGCGTCAACAGCTCCGCGTCCGCAGCAGGTGCGCCTCTCCTCCTTCCCTCCTCTCTCTCAACAGCAGCTGGCGCGCGCATGCGTCGTAGTCAGCCCATTCGCTCCGTCGCGGTCTCGGCGTAACAGGCGCGTGATAGCACCGCGGTGGGGCGTGAAAGGGCGCGCGCTGCTTGCGCATGCGCCCTCTCCCCCCCGTACTGCTCTCCCTCAACTGCGCGCGCTGCAAAAATAAAGCGGCTAGCGGTCGCTCGTGCTTCAGTCACTGCGTTGCTCCTTCCTTCCTTGGTTGACGCTCGCTCCACCCTAACGCGACTTTACTCTCCTCTCTCTACCCCAAACCAACACCAAGGCAACTACGACCCAACTACCCACCCTAACGCGACTTCACGCAGCGTTAACGACCCCCAATGCTCTGCATTTACTCGTGTTCCCCTCGCGGGAAGGCGCGGGAATTTTTTTTTTTTCATTTTACTTTCGTCAATGCTTTTATTGGTTTGTTTTATTCATGACTCACCATTTATAGCGATCGGTAATTGAAGCAGCTCCTGAAACTTACGTCGGCATTGTAGTGCATTCGTTGTGGCAGGTACAGTTTCCCGGTAATTTTATACTGCAGTTTTTTAAGTGCGAATGCACTTCTTAAGCGACCCTGAACCTGCGTCCACCGGCGATGTCCGCGCACGTGGAGATGGGCGCGCGCATCGTGGCCGCTGACATGGCACATACTCACGTGGGGGATTGGCCAGGAATCTCCTCGTCTTCCTTGGCAACGGGGGGAGATGGGCGCGCGCTGCCTGGCCGCTGACATGGCACATACCCACGTGGGGGATTGGCCAAGAATCGGGCGTGAGAAGGGCTAATGCACCTGCTTAAAGGAGTACTGACACGAAATTTCAAAGCTGAGATCCGCTCTAGCAATCAAGTACAACGACAACACAAATAGGTGTCTGTGAATAAATGCATCTTTCTTTCTTTGTAGTTGTGTGTGTGTGTGTGATCTCTCTTTCGCGAACATTACCGAACCGCGCAAATTCAACTCGTGCATTCGCACTTTCACATTCTTCCCCTCGGGGAAATGCGGGGAATTTTTTAGAAATTGGACAAAGATTACATATTATTTGAGAAAAAGTGGTCCTAATAAAAGCCCTCCGATGTAGAAGTTATATTACCAACTAAGGGCTTCTATATCTATTATGTGACCTGGAAAAGAACAAAATTACGCAGCTCCACCCAGTGGGAAATCTGCTAAAACATCGGGACTCTTGTTTCGGCTCGGAACGACAACGTGCGCTCGCCCGAGAACGCACTCGGGCGCTCGCTCTCCCTTAGCGGGAGGAGGAGGAACCCGCCCCTCCAAGACCACTGCACCCTCTATTAGTGGGTCGGGGAACCAGTTTCTTCGAAGCCGCCTACGTGATGCACGATCTAGAGCAGACTTACGAAAACTGCGCTGTTAAAATATGTCAAGGCTTCATGACTCGAAGCATCTGTTTTTTAGTGTTTTTGTCACAGCCATCATGATTGAATCCACATCCAGCATAAAACCCAGGTGCAGTCGGTGCTTGGTGCTTTAAGATGGTGAATACTAAATGTTTTTTTTTTAGAAATGATATGTTCAACACTCAATAATCACATTACAGCAGGATGCCCAGTTCGGCATTTCCACTTGGTACAGAGTTTGCTCGAGTTGGAGCAGAGTGAAGTGTCCACACGCGTTGCTCTGGCCAGCAGAAACAGTGGACGGCATAAGTGCGTCGTTCTAAGTCTGCGATTGTGAAGATTTCGAAATTAGAGGACGCTCTTAACACTTTGTACGGCTGGTTATTTCACCTGAAACATTGAACTTGGTGCCAGCACGTTATTTAATTCGTGTCAGCGTTACAAATAACGCGATGTCACTTATTTTTGAATGAAATAGTTTAGTGTGGCTGTTTGGCGCAGACATATTCAAGCTGAAACATTTTGTACAAGCATGTTCGTATATTTCTGGCTCTGCCTTTTAAATTGTATGGTTGCGCGGTTGTCAGCGGGCACAAAGTACTACAAGTACAAGCACAAATTGTCTACACAAGGAAAAAATTTACAGCGCTGGACAACGCTGCCTAAATGACGGTGTAAGGGAAAACGGTGCTTAGTCGCACCTAATATGCGTTTGCGCTTCTACTTTAGAAGACACGGCTGGTAGGAAAGATGCTTATCACCACTAAATTGTGAAATGTAGGAAGAAAAAGGTGTACCCAAGAAACCTCATGGGAGCGCTGACCTTGGAGCATGGTCAGAAAGGGAAGATCAACACCCACTGTGGAATGTAATTCGCTGGGCCCTATATATGCTTGACTCTGCCAGATCTTGACCGCCTTCCTGAATCTTTTTCTGATTTTTCTGCACTTTCGTCTGCGCGGCTGGAGTGACTGAAAGGCTACCAGAAAGATCTCTTTGGCGCCGTATCCCTTCCGCAGCACCCAGGCAGAAACGAGAATTAGGCATCTTATATGGAACATATACGGTGTCGGACAGGGCGTGGAAATATTTAAACTCACCATATCTATAAGGAGCCAAAAATAGCCGTGTGATGTCGCCGCACTAACGTTCTCGTCTCCACGAGCTCCTAAAATTCAACAATTTGGCGAGAAATTGCCAAATTTTGTAACCCTGCCCGCCAAGTCGTGTAACGCAAACAAGAAATCCCTGATTTTTGAGCATGAGACTATGGTGACGTAGCCAAAGACGACGCAGCTGTCTTTAAGGAAAAACAACTTTATTGGAGGGAACTTGTGTTCCCCTAACAATTCGAAAAATACACAGGTGGCAAAGCAGCAGCCAACGAGTGTCGGTAGAACTCCTGTATATAGAGTTCCTGTATATAGAGTTCCTGTCGGTAGAGTTCCTGCACAGGCGAGTGTCGGTAGAGTTCCTGTATATAGCTCCCCTAGGGGAGCAGCATAGAATTTCTTATAGTATACGCTAGAGAGGAATTTGGCGCTAGCGTCTATGCGGCTCACATCAAGGTCATCTGTGTCGTCATGGACCGCCATTATACATCGCGCTCGCCTTAGTTTCATCATTGGCTTGGATTGAAACGTTTTAGTGACCGCACACTTAAACAAAGTGCCACAAAAACACGAAGAATAGTGTGCAATTAAGTAAGCGGAAAACAAAAACAGGCTGTTTTAAAACTAAAGAAAAAAGAAGTAAAGCGTATTTTTGCCGGAACGGTTGTGCCTGCTATTCCGCAGGCCAAGGTTGTAGTTACGAACAATGTTAATATTTGGGGGGTAACTCATTAGAGACTATGATTTTATTACTTTTACCATTAGTTCAAATCACAAGTTGTTTGAAGAGCTTCAAATGTTTTTTGAGCGTGCCTATGAAAACGTTGCCTTCGTGGTGAACCGGTGCACCGCGACCGCCAGCTAGTTTAACAACAAAAAAAGAAAACGTGGCGTTAAGCAGTCGTGCACGATGGCAAGATAGAATTCATACAAGCGCCCGTATCTGCCGTATATTGTCTTCGTCGAAGTACGTTTTGTTTCTTCTTTTCGTCGGCTACAAATATCGCGGCGGCATATTCCCGCTCAGTCATACGTCCTTCGACTGCGGCATGAGCAATGTCAGGTGCGATCACGCATTGCCTGCTGTTTCACTGAACACGGCTACCGGAGAAACGGGAGGATTTCGGCTTCCTTGCAGCTCGTAAACGTGTTAATGCATAGTGAAGAAAGCAAATCCCAAAAACCGCTTAAGAATCCAATTTTCATGCCAAGCCCAAGCCATAAAGGGGGTGTTCCCATGAACCCCCATGTCGACATGGTTTACGAGACGCAGTTTCCTCTCTAGTATACTTACTAAGAAACTCTATGGGGGAGCATCTTGACTTCCAGGTCGTGCGGGAAAGCCACCCGTCTCGCATGTGGGAGCTGCCGCCGGGCCGCCGCGCCAGCGGCAGATGCGAGGAGGAGTGGCCAGGAGTGGCGAAGGAAAAAAGCGCGCAGGATTCTCGGCTGCTTATCAGCTGAGCGGCCGCCGCTACCGCCGCATCTGCAACTGCCGATGCTCGGTTGAGCGGAACTGACTATATACGGGGTATTGTGCTCAGCACTGAAAGCGGGCTTTCCTGTCGGACTGGAACCCGCGGCATGTGGCAATCAGACGCGCAACTCTTGCGCTACGCGATATACAGGAACTCTTAAGTTTCAGTGAATCGAATGCCGCGACGTCTGCTCTGCTGGCATTTATCTTTTGGCGCGGGTGTTTCTCGAACCGTCGATTTACATCGATAACACCGTAGATGAAAGAAGACTATTCTAGGCTAGTGGCGTTATGGCGAAATATTCTCCCTATCAATAGAGATAACCCATGCGGCATAAGAAAGAAAAAAAGAAACATGCCTGGGACAGAGATAACACAGCCCGGTGCAGCCGGGCAGTAAAAGCAAAAACACAAACAAACAAATCTAATTCGCGGCACTATTATCACCCACAAGCGGCAGAAAATTATTGCCCATACTGGAGCAGGCGAGAAGGTGGTGTTATTTTATCAAAGGCCGAGGTTGCACAAGAACTTATCCCACGTATCTGTGCCACGTTATCTGTGCAATGGCTTAACGCGTTTCATCGTTACCACCAAAAATGAAAAAGAAGAATCCCACGCTTTTTACAGGGAAAGGAATCGGTTTCGTCCACTTGACACAGCCGCCAGTCAGTTTTGCTACGGAGAGGGATTGTGAACTTCAACCTGTCAGCTCGGGAGAGAGGTAAGGCCAATTCAGCAAAATATTTCAAAAAGTGACTGAAGAAATCGTAAATATTCAACGCAAAGATTAGCTGAGTAAGAAATAAATTTCCGTCACACACAAGAGTTGCGTTAAAACACAGCCCATTTGTCAGTGCCAGTAATAATAAATAAAAAAAAATAAAGGATGAAATTGAAGATAATTCCAGTCGAAACGTCGAGGAAAAGCTGCGGAACAAAATGTGTTCACTGTATACTCAGTTTAAAACCCCCGTTAACATCTGAAAAAGCATGCACACTTCCAGCGAAATTCAGAAATAAGCACATAAATGATGAAGTATCGGAGAACGCTGTTGGCTTTATTAGACCCAGCGCGCCGTGTCCTGTAAAAACGCAATTGGCATGATTGTTGCACAGGCACTTCAAGTGATGCTATTTTTGCAAGGGGCCTCACTTTTCCCGCGCATGAACAAGATGCGCCCATCTCCCCAGTAGAAAGGATATCTCCCTCAGTAGGATCACCTCACATGGTAAGTGAGCACACATTCCTTTGCGTACTTGAGCACTGCATGCGTGACCACTTTTTGCCGGCGATACACTAACGAAAAGAGCTGTAATTTCCAGGGAGCACATATCCCGAAAAATAACGGGGCAAATATATACTTAGATCCATTGCAACGGGGAACATACGGCGAATGACGGACCGAGAAATGGCCACGCGATCATGCGCTACCATACCACGGTAGGCATCACCTGCAAAGAATTTACTTTTATGCTAGGTCACAGTAGTTCGGCTGCATGGGTATGCGAAGTAAGATATTTGCGACGCAGCCTTTTCGGCTCGCCTTACCTCTTCTTGAATGCAGGCTCACAGTGATGTCCTCTACCATGAGCCCACTTTCCATTACGCAACACTACCACTGCGCCAGGAATTTCTACTGGGATGTTCCCCGAGAAATTCTGGCGCCAGAATGCACGCCGCAGCACACTCAAACGACGCCCCCCTTCATTTACGAGGGCCGCAACCGCGCTGTCGCAACACTTTCACTACCGCGGGCATCTGTACCATGAAGAGGGGAACCCCTGCAACCGTGCCGCCGGTTGGCGTAAGAGCCACTTTTGTATGTGGCTACATACGAAGTAGGATTGCTGCTGCCGTTCCATTATACAGGCTGTTGGGGCTTCCTCTTTATCACGCCTTTCAGCAGACGACCCTGATCATCATCATTTTCATTCTGGTCATCACGAGATGTCGGGTCCTCTTGTGGCTACGTTGGGTCGCCCCGTTTCACCCCGTTCATTAAGGTACCACCCAATTCATACGTGTCACTCCACTCTGACCATCACGTCGCAGTTGGAGGGCCCAAAGGTCCAAGGCAACAGCGGGCTTGTGGCCCACCTCCTGAGCGATTGGCGCACCACATACCGGTTTCAATTTAACGTATTACGGCAAGGTGACCGTAAACGAGGTAACGACGAAAGCATCGCGCGGAGAAAAGAAAGACCAGGGTTGAAAAACTAGCAAACGTCCCGAGCGAAATCCCGAGCGAAAGAGACCTTCGAAGAAAGCAGAAACTTTCTCGGAAGACTCTCATAAGCGTAAGCTTGTCTGGCGATTCTGCTGAGGTAAGTCGGTGACACTTCAACGTTGCAATAGCGGAGGGGGTGCACTATTCCAGATTATGTGTTGCGCAGTGGAATTACATTGATTGGATTGATTACGAGGTTTTAACGCGCCGGCGCTACATAGGTGATGAGGCGCGCTGTAGCGAAGGGCTCCGGATTAATTTTGGACCACCTGAGGATCTTTAACGTGCACCGAAATCTCGAACACACAGGCTTTTTCGCTTTCTGCCTCCATCAGAACAGCGGCCGCCACGGCCGCGGCAATAGGATTACAGAGGCTTCAGGAGTATGCGTTGTGGAATGCTACGGCAAGCAGCGCCGGTGGCCTAGCCGAGTATATGTCCGGAGGAAACGTGCAAGCATCCCCAAATACTAATTTACATTGCCTAGCAGACATCTCATCACTCCGTAAGGCATAAGTTGATTTCCATTTCGTTATTTTCGTACTAAAAACAAGAAATGGCTACATATCTATAAAGAGACTGACTGACAGACCGATAGACCGAATGACCCCGACCGACCGACCGACCGACCGACCGACCGACAGCTATAGATGCTGACTCAGGCTGGATTCATGAAAAGTATATTCGAAAAGGAGGAAAAGGGGAAAATTGTGTTTTTCGTGATTAGCTTGCTTTCCCGTTGAGATGTCGGTGTGGTCCATGCTGGTATGTGTTATCTCTCCAAGCATCTAACATGGAGTTCATGGTTTCGGCTTAAAAAAATCTCTGTTCGAATAACTTGAAGTAAGCAGTAAATTGTGCGTTCGTACGCATTTATCCTTATCTATTTTGTCTTGCGATATATCGAATTTGTTTTCGATATATCTAAAACAAATATCCAAATATCGATACATCGAAAACGGCCTAACAGGCGATATCAACTCCAGGTCAAGTCCAAGTCCAGCTGCTTTCATCAAGTCCAGCTGCTTTTACTAGAGGCTTGGAATTGCTGGAAGGTATTCTAACCATGCTCGAGATACTTAGCATGGCTGGGTTTAAAAAAATTACGCCCCTCTGACAGTGACTGAGGTTAAAAGGTTATTTCATGAATTCCCGATCATATCGGACAGGCGTTCTGATATCAAACTGGCTTTCGATGATATAGGTGACCCGTTCGAATGTTTAGAAACTGCTTTAGGGGTTTTTTCTATCCACAGTGAACTAATTGAGAAGAAACGAATAATTCAATATGTGTTATACCCGGCGGTATATTGCCACTTCTGGGTATCGCAGGGTTCCATCGCATGTTCTTATATAAAACTTCGTATGTCAGTCTTGCGAGAGCATATTTTGCATCGAATCTGGTTTTATCATTTACGTTTAGTGCCCAAGTTTTAAAATTGCCGGAACTTGCTAACTTCAAAGCACACCTGCGAATGCGTAGAAGGCATAATAGACACTGATCATTCTTTTGGAGTAGACAAACAAAAATACCAGCGACGCCACAAAACTATTTATGTGTGTCTTTATTCTTCGGAGCAGCAATAAAACACCCTGTGGATAAGCACACATCTGGTACAACTGCCGCTACCATTAGTGACGGCAGCCCAAATAGAGCTTTTTTGGCAGCTTTGGAGCGAACTACTCTTGGTCCCATATTGGAAAACTTGGAGTAAGACACGTGTGCGTGTATCGCCCTAATGGCTCCCGGAAATCAAGCGTGCAAACAAATGGGCTTTCAGAGATACGCACAACCCAACTATTCTATTGCTTTGCTATTTTAGACAAAGGAATGACGTACCATACATTTTAATTATGAAACACTTATGCACGCACTTTTACGGGATTTAGGGTTTGAATGCCAGGCTCACCTTAACTCCATTGGAGGCTAATGCTTGCACATTGTCTGTTCGTTTTAAAATGGCCGAATGCCGGAGAAAATACGATCGTTGCCTAATTATTCTGTGCGCTAGCGCTGCACCCATCCCTTTCAAACTCGACAGCGTGCCCTTAATGGCTTAATCCTATCGTTGTGGGGCCCACCGAAGCTCGGTCGGTGGTTCTGCTTCTAGCAAATCAGGAAGCCTAAGCCTAAACATTACAGCGCTTTCATCAGTGGCGTCGCACAAATTGTAATGTCTTCGGCTCTGAGTGTGTTCATTGGAGGCCGTGCGCGCGGCAGGAGCCGGCCTTAAAACATAGACACAATTCAGAAGAGTACGGTAGGCGCTAGCATGCAGTAATTCCACGAAGGTACTAAATCAAAATATTCGGGGGCACAAAATGGGCTCCAGCAGCGCAGAACAGGAGCGGGTGGAGGTCGGCGGCAGAGGCCTTTGTTCTGCAGGGGGCCAAGATAGGCTGTTGACAATGATGATGATGATGATGATGAGCATGAATATTTTTTCACTGTTTTTGACAAATTAGTGTTCCTTTGCTTCCTAGTCAACGAAGTTGCGATGTATGTACTAAAGGCAAGCACGCCAAAATGTAAGGAACATTCTTATAGATTGGGCCGGGTCGACTGTCTTCACTTCATTCTTAGTCCACTTAATCTGGTCTGCCAATACCTAGCATTGCTCTTTCAAAATGTTAGTGTAATTCTAGGTGGCGCACGTTTTACACTGGGTGGTATGCTGTGCTTAATTGCTTATTTTTTAAAAGAAAGCGCAGCCTACCAGGACAATTGTGGGAATCTTTCGGGCCTGATTGTCTGCCTATAGAAAAGGATGTTTCACATACGCATAGGAGAAGCGAAATTACTTGATTGGGCAAAATTGTGCTAAAGCTTACAGGACAAGGCTGTGGTTACAAACAAAAGCTTAAAAGCGTTTTTACGAACAGAAAAAAGTTTCATCAGTTGAGTTGAAGAGTAGCTCTTTCCCTATTGTAGGATAATAGAAGCAGCTTGAAGCACCCACAGTGCAGGTTGTCGGAGCTTGGAGCACCAATTAGTGTTGAAAGTATGCATTTTTCTGCCAAGTACTTTTTTTATCACATTCTTCGAAGTGCGCGGGTCCTGTCTGACAATTGTAATTGAAGCTCGGTGTTTATATTACCACCGCAATCCCCAATATCTATGGTATGAGTGCATGCTGTGAAAGGCCCAATTTGAGGAGGCGGGCTCAGCTTACAGCCCTTCCCCTCAAACTTTCGCCACACAATTCTCCGTGTTTTTTTTTTTCCTGTCTTTGCTCGCTCAGTTACAACGCCGTCGCCACCGCCAAAGCACAGTAGCGGCCGCTGAAGTCCGGCGCACCAAATCGTTTAAGAGAACACACAGGACGCAGTGCGGAATGCATCTGAATTATAAGTAGTTATTACGTTAATGTAGGCCCAGAAACATCAAGCATATTTGGGAAACGCCGCAAAGTGAGTGCAAGTTTTAGGTGAGCTGACAGAATAATCCCGTTGAAGAACATTTTGTTTTTCTCGGACGACAACGAAGCTGAGGTAGCGCACACGTCACCTGTAATGTCTACCCGTAATGCCTGGACAAGCGTATGTGCACCTTCGTTGATTCTTACAGCCCGCCCATATTACGGAAATGTCCAATTGATGTGCACTTACGCCAATGAAAACGAAGTTCTCAGCAATACAGCGTTGTTAAGACACTGCATTTTGACGGGCTGCATAAGAGTGATTTACTCATGATCGCGTGAGATAGTTACGCATAAGTTGTGCCGCTAAGTACTTTTGCGCTGCTATTCCTAGCCTTTGGAGGCGCGCTTCGCGTATTTCGCAGTTACCGGCATCTTTATGTTGTTTTCCGGTAACTTGAGAAGGCTATCAACACCAAAGCCGTTGTAAGGAGGAAGTAAAGACATAGAATGGAACTGCTTAACAATAGTGTTGGTTTTATAGTTGGAGTGTCCTCCTCTCTCATGTCGTACCGGAATTTCTGGCAGTTCACTTATTATTTTTGTATTCCCGTTTATATACACTTTATTTCCTAAACAAGTATTTCAAGGGCATCATTATATTTCTTTATTCACGAGCCCAGTTTTTTTTCTCAGTTACCCCCATTTCCTGGCCAATCCTACTGAGTGGTTATGAGCCAGTCTCTTGGAACCAACCAACCAACCAATTACTAAAGTGGGAGTGGACTAAGTTTTTGCTTTCAGAGGACTTCAAAGTAATGTCTTTACAGCACATTGAAACTTCCACAAACGGAGTTAGAGTTAAATGGTCATTTCCGCAACCCTGGTATCGCGTTCTCAGTTCATTTCGCTGCTGTTCGCTTCATTGCAAGTAGAGAACTTTATTGGTGTCAGGGGCTGTGTATGTAAGCTCAATATGATGGGTTGCTTAGAGAAGGCAAGTGGTTGCAAAATTCATTCATGTGAGGGACGGAAGCTGATGCTTGATGATGATTTATCGAATTTGAGTTTGGGATACGAGAACTTCAAATGGATTGAATACCCATTTGAATTAAGTTGAAGGCTAATGGTAGGTTGATATCTTCTGGGAACACGCTACAAAGGAAAGCTGGTTCTAGCCCATTATTGCATACCTTGAGACATGATTACATACCTTGAGTGAAACTAAACCGCAGTTACTACTAATCCGCTAAGGAAGTGCTGCACTGAGGTCGCCAGTAGCAATTTAAGAAAAAGGGTATGGTAGACCTGCTTATGTAAGCTACCCAAATGATTCGTGTGTCACTGAACACTGATTCAATATAACTGGCAACTGTTTAATGCAGCGAGCACCTCCACCGTGCTTTTTTGGACTGTTATTCCGATATATTTAAAGCTTGGGGCGATCACGAGATATATCCTTATCATGATATTAGCTTTATCCAAGTTTGTATGGGCGAGAATGTCGGAGGCAATGTATTCTCCAAAGGGGCAGGCGAAGTCCCGTTTTGAGGTTCGACGGGGGGGGTTAGTAAACAGTTGTGAGTATATGAGAATGGCATGATGTGGCTTAGTGTTGTTGTGCGTAAACATTATGTACTTCATGAGGTAAGCATAACTGGTGTTAAGAGTAGTAGATACACAAAATTTTCACGTACATTTAACTAAAAAACGTGGTAGGAACGGGAATTGAACCGAGGAACGGGCCGGCTCGTGCACTACTCCTCACGGACAACAGGGACGACACCGCATATACGCCACACAAAACAATGTTTTCGAGGTAAATATAAGTCAACGTACGTTCTGCAGAAGCGAACGCATTAAGGCTCCCCCTGGCGATACCCCACTGCTGCATCCCGTATTTGCATTGCCAGTTCTATTGCACAGCTATAATGCAGGTTCGTAGCTTCTGGCTATAGAGTACCGGATCGCTTTTGGACTGGTCGCACAACCAGTCGACCGGAATTACCAACTACAGGAGCAGTCCCTGTCTGAAAATTACTGCAGCTTCACTGATTCTCATTTAGCTACGACATCAGCATATCCACCCGCATATGCACACCGGGTGGTTGGCAAGAGAAGATGACAGCTGCCGTCAGGCGCTTGGGGCATATCCGCCAATTCTGGTGGTTACAACGGCGTCAGTGTTACTGTCGCAATTACGAGTCTGATGCAGAACCAGCCGGCAGCCAACGGATACTTGAAAAACGTGTTTTGTACATTGACAAAGACAACTCTTTTTATTTGCAAGCAAAAGCATTCACTTATGGAGAACATCGTTTTACTAGGTTTGTAGCGATGACGCGATATTCCATCGGTCTATAAAGTTGGTTTTACTGTAGTAGGCGTAATAAAGCACGGCGAACTAGTTTGTAATCTGAGCTGTTGAACGGAAACTTTTATTGCTCCCTCCCAAGAAGCGGCCCATTCTTTAGAGGTGATACCTCCGCACGGGTCTGCTGGCGTATTCCGCTAACGTTAAGTAACAACACCGCGGACCACGAGTCCCCGTACCTAAATGGTGTCCGTTCGCAAGATGTTGAAAGGTGAATCTAAGAAAACACAAAGGCTGGTTTGCGGTGTATTGGTCAAGCGCTGGCTGCTGGGTTCTTGGTTTGTCCAGCAGGAAGGCAGACCCTGTACAGTGCACAGTGCGACGGTTAACCACACTTACTATCGAACACATTATTTCTTTCCATATTTTTTTGGATAACCCAGACAGCTAATTGTTATTTTAAAAGTGGCCGCACCAAAGCATACTGAAAAACCTTTTAAGAAACATTTCACAGATTCATTGGGCTCCATCCACTGAAGACAAATGACTGGTTCAGAATCACTCGAGGAGGTACACAAGACTTGAATACTTCCTCGAATACAATGGTTTCTTTGAGAAATGCCAGGCAATATTTATTTATTTATTCTTTCTTTATTTATTTATTGGTACCCTCAGGGTAATACATTACAGATGGGAGTGGGTTTAAGAGAGAAAAAAGCATAAAAACAGGCAGGTATTTAAAACAATTACCAAGCTGGCTCGAGCAATATAGAAGAAAATACTTAACACATTTCTACAGGCATACAAATTTGTACGCGTACATACATTTCGGGAGTAATACAGTAATTTAAATATATTTCACGCGTAAGAAATTGCGCGTGCACAAAACAATACTTATTCAAGTAACACTACACAATGCAGAGCGAAACAAATTGACCTCGTTAATTTCTACAAAGTCTCCCGGAAGGTGGTCCCAGTCATTGGACGTACGCGGGATGAATGAATTAAGAAAAGCCTTAGTAATACAACTGATGACGCCGACTTTGCGCGTGTGATCCAGACGCGATGGTACATATGATGGCGAAGTGATTAAACAATCTCGCAAAGTGCTGTGTAAAAAACTTTATGAAAGAGGCAGGGACGTGTGATTTTGCGACGTGAACTTAGTAGTGGAAGGCCCGAATTGTTTTTCATTGTGGTTACGCTGGTTGTTTGGTGGTAGTTTGAGTTATAAAACGTGCCGAGTTGTTCTGAACCATTTCCAGCAAATGACTAAGAGTTTCTGTGGAAGGATCTCATATGGATGATGCGTATTCAAGTAGCGAGCGTACGATGCTTTTGTAAAAATGAAGTTTTACGGACGACGGGGCGGAATGAAAGTTGCGTTTTAAATAGCCAAGCATGCGGTTAGCGTTGTTGACGATAAATTCGATGTGAACTTTCCATGATAGGTCGGATGTAACATGAAGGCCTAAATATTTGTAAGATGAAATAGATTGCAGAGGGGTGCCATTTAAGTGATATGAAAACGGGTTAGTAGCGGCACGACACATTCGCATGGATTTGCACTTGTCAGCGTTTAAGGTCATCTGCCACTTACCACACCAGGACGAGATAGCATTAATGTCATCCTGTAGCGCATGCGCATCATTAATTGTGGTTATTTCACTGAAAAGGACGCAGTCGTCAGCGAATAAATGGACTGGGGAAGAAATACAGTTTGGCAAATCATTAATATAGATGATAAAAAGTAGTGGCCCTAATACTGCGCCCTTGGGGACACCCGACAGCACACGGTCAAATAAAGAGCTTTTCTCGTTAGCCACTACAAATTGTCGGCGGTTGTGAGAAAATTTTCAATCCATTTTAGTGTATTAGTATCAAGACCCAAATTTCTTAATTTTAGTAGGAGTATTCGGTGCGAAACTTTATCGAACGCTTTCGCAAAATCTAAATAGACGCAATCAGCACAACAAATACGGTCAAGAATACTATGCAGTTTGTGAGTGAATAGCAGTAGTTGCGTCTCGCATGAAAATGTCTTACAAAAACCATGTTGTGCTGGATGAAAAAATGAATTAGATCCAAAAAAACTTGCTATGTTAGAAAAAAGTATGTGTTCAAGGATCTTGCACGGAACGCTGCTGATTGATATGGATCTATAGTTGGATCTATACCCTGGTTTAAATGCTGACACCACCTTCCTTATTTTCCAGTCCGATGGCAGTTCACCGACGTCTAGTGATTGCTGAAAAATGTTAGATAACATAGGCCTGGTTGGTTCATAACAGACTTACTTGTAGATCGTGAATATTACGTAAACATTCTTTTGTTAAAAAGGAGCACTGCACGTCCGTATTTAATGTTTCAGCAAGCGCGCACAACCAATAAGTGCAGTTTTATTTCTTTCATAGTACCCTGCAATTCTCAACGGAGAATATTTACATGGGGGGGGGGGGCAGGGAGTATACGGAGACTTTGTACGTTTCACACATGTTTAGCAGCAGGAGCAGAAAAAGAATAATAAAATAGGATGGGCAAAATCTTCCACACAAAAAAACATGTGGTGAGTGCGAGGCATTTTTAGGAAAATAATTTAAACAACACAGCAAATTGCACGTGCACAGTAAAGCAGTTACAAAAAGCACAGAAACAACGCCGCGGTCACAGAGTGCACGCGAAAAGACCAGAAATAAAAAAAGGGATACGAGAAAAAGCACGGCGTGCAGCAATAAAATACAACAAACACTACAATTCAATGCATCACAATAGTGCGGAACAGCTCTTGGAGTTTAGTGGCATCAGTTTGGGTCGCAATAAGGGCTAGTAAATCGTCCTAGTCAGTTATAGTGTGAGGCAGGAATAAGTGTGCTCACGGGGAAGAGAGGCGTAATGGGAGTTTAACTTTGCTAGGATAACTCCTGCGCGGTAAATTGCTTATGAAAGATGTGAAGTGCTGTGAAGTGCTGAGTTGTAATAGATTTTGTGGAATGGTTTGTGGAATAGTCCTAAAGCACAATCTATATGCCCTGACCGAATAAGTGACTATTAATGTAATCTGCAAATTTCCCCTGTTTAAGGGGGTCCCCGTTTATTGGTAACCCATACTCCTCCTAATTTCCGTAAGTACCTCTCGTAGACGGGCTCTAAATAATTCCGCAGGCACTGTCTTCTTGTGCGACACGTTTCATAAAGAGAACGTTTCGCAATTTTTAAAAAAAGCATGGTACCTCTGCATCCTTTATAAATTTTTGCAAACAATGTTATGTATGGCTCCTACACCCCGGGGCTACCTCTCAAAAACTGCACCACTATGGGGGTGGGCTACAGGGTAAATTGCTTTTTCATAATGTATGTTTTAAATGCAAGGCTCAATAAATTGCGCATATTTTCGATTTCCTGGTTCAGGGCTCGAGTGTGATCTATTGTTTAACAGCGCCTTTTAAAGAGGCCTTGAAAACAAATTACAAGTTTAGTTCAGCCGAAATATTGGCTAGCTGGCAATCTTCACCCAAATAACATGAGTAATGAGGAAAAGAGAAAATACGCATGGAACATCCTAGCTCTGTTCAACACCGAAATCATGGCGTATTACGGGCGGCTCATTACGATTGGCTGAAGCCGGAAAACCCAACACAAATAAGCAGGGATTATAAGCTTACAGAACGAGCTATTTGAGAATAAAGTTAATGAGCGTTCTTCTTATCGCCGTAAAAATGGTGTGGCAAACAAGGAAACTTACGAACAAACACGTACACCGTTGCGTACGACGCACACTATACCGGACGAAGAAACAGCCGTCGGGTGTGTTGGAAAAATTATCTGACAGGACACTCGAAAACTGGCATTAGCGACATTTCCACTTACGTGATACTGTTTGTCGAACACACCCACATTTTCCCTAACAATTAGTATCAAGCGTAACAAAAAACTGTCGTTGATTCCTCTGTCATAGGAATCGGTAAAACACAAAAGTGAAATGTGCAGCGAAATCTGCAGCTGAGCATGAGTTGTGGGACGGCGGCTGCCTTGTGGGTGTGCTTGGCGAGTGGCGTTCTGCGGGCGGATCGCTTCTGCAAAGGTGTACTGTCGTCATTTCTGTGCCGGATATGACGTCAGTAAAATCTTGGTGTATCCCGGCATAAAACTCTTTCGTGTGAAACTATAAAACCCGGAAACTAACAACCTATGCACAACGTACTCGATCATGATGATGATGATGATTGCTATTGGTTTCCCTTTTGTAGCGGGATGATGACATTTCATGTTACCAAAAACTACTAATATACCTATGCTTTATACTCTTGGTTTAACTAGCGCTGCTTTGGGCAGGCACAAAAAGCTGATTCGAAAAAAACATTTTTTTTTCTGTTAGAGGTGGTAACTGTCTTAGGCAATATTCCCCTCTCTGCTTTTCGTCCACCAGCATTCTAATCTTCTTTTCGTCCCATCGACAGCCTTGAAGTTACCTTCCTCTGTGCTACCTTTAAATGCTAGGGCTTCTGCAAGCCGAATATTTCCCTCATGTAGATTTGACTGATACCCTCGCATTCTAACACTATGTGCAGCATAGTTTGTGTTCCTTTTCCGCAGACCACGCAAACCCCATCATTTTGAGAATACTTCCTCACAAGCTCTTAGTTCGCAAGCAACGTGCTCTAGCCTCGAAAAGCGAAGCACTGCCCTGGGAATCATCGTAGAAATTTTCCTTTCTGGGGTTCAATTTCTCATCCTTGTACATCTCTAACGACGTTTTAGCATTCATTTGTTCTCTCCCTTTATTCATTTCAATCTGCCTTGCATCTTTTTTGGTTACTTTGGCTGTTTTGGATTCTCCACTGCTCTTTCCGTATTTCATCGTTAGCCTTCTAGTCTTTCTTAACCACTGCGTCTCCGCGCTTTTCAAGTATAGGTACCTAAAAATCGTAGCTACCCACCTTCGTTTATCTATTGTTCTCAACCTCGTCTCAAAACATAATTTACTTTGTGCTTCGCGAACTTCAAACGACGCCCAGCCTATATCTCCCTGTACTGCTTCGCTGTTTTTTCGTGCACGTGTAATACCAAGCGGCCTACCGTTCTCTAGTTCACTTAAAGGCCTGATAAAACGTCCGATTTTAAGCAGAGTACAGCATTCGCAAATGTGAGACCGGGAACCATTACTGCATTCCACATTCCTCTCACTACTTCATATTTGTTATACGCACACAGAGCTCTGTGCTTCACTATAGCGGCGTTTCGCTTTCCCTTACCCTGAAGTTGCACCTCGTGAGTTCTTAAGTAGTTATCCCCTTCGTTTATCCGCATTCCCAAATATTTATATTCCTTCACTCTGGGTAATTCGCCTTGCAGGGTATACACTGCGTCAGTGGTAGCGTCACTAAAAACCATCATTCCCGATTTTTCTGCGCTAAAATTTAACCCGAGGTCGGTGGCTTCCTGGCCGCTAATATTTAAGAGCCGTTGCATATCGGTGTAGTTATCAGCTAAAAGAAGAATGTTGTCTGCGTATACCATTCCCGGAATACGGTGTTGTGCCACTTCGCCCTGCAGCATATGGTTTAGGCTGAACACTACTTGACTTTGTTGCAGTTTCTTTTCTAACCCTGCCATGTAAAGCATAAACCGTATTGGGCGCAAAGTGAATCCTGTTCCAGTCCCCGATGAGTGTTGACCTGCTGGGCGCATTTCTGTCCTTCCCGTGTAAGGTGCACTCTACTGTCTATATAGGCTGCTATAAGGAACTGTATCAACTCATCTAATCCCTGATGATGATTGCTATTGGTTTCCCTTTGAAGCGGGGTGATGACATGTCATCTTACCAAGAAGGACTAATATAACCACGTTTTACACTCTTGGTTTAATACTAGCGCTGCTTAGGGCAGGTACTAAAGCTTATTAGGCCCGAAATACTTTCTTTTCCCTGTTACAGGTGGTAACTGTCCTAAGCATTATTCCCCTCTCTGCTTTTCGTCCACCAGCATTCTAATCTTCTTTTCGTCCCCTCGACAGCCTTGAAGTTAACTTCCTCTCTGATACCCTTAAATCCTAGGGCTTCTGGAAGCCCAATATTCCCTTCATGTAGATTTGGATGGATACCCTCACATTCTAACACTATGTGCCGCATAGTTTCTGTTTTTTTCGGCAGACAACGCATACCCCATCATTTTGTGAATACTTCCCCACAAAACTCTTAGTTCGCAGGCAACCTGCTCTAGCCTCAAAAAGCAAAGCACTGCCCTGGGAATTATCGTAGAAATTTCACTTTCTGATGTTCATTTCCCAGTCCTGTACATCTCTAACGACGTTTTAGCTTCCATTTTTCTCCTCCATTTATTCGTTTCAATCTGCCTTGCCTCTTTTTTGGTTACCTTGGCTGTTTTGGATTCTCCACTGTTCTTTCCGTATTTCATCGTTAGCCTTCTAGTCTTTCTTAACCACTGCGTGTCCACGCTTTTCAAGTATAGGTACCTAAAAACCTTAGCTGCCCACCTTCGTTGATCCATTGCCCTCACTCATCTCAAAGCATATTTTACTCTGAGCTTCTCTAACTTCAAACGACGCCCAGCCCATATCTCCCTGAATTGTTTCGGTAGTTGTTTTTCCATGCGCGCCTAAGGCCAAACGTCCTACCGTTTTCTGGTTTACTTCAAGACCTGATAGAACTACAAGGCCTCTTTAGTGGTAAAGGTTACTTCCCCTCAAGGGGGCACTGTGTGCAGGGGTGCACCCTTTACAGGCCACTTGCCTCGCGGATGGATATGACGTATGGGAAATGTTCGTGTACCCGGGAATGAGACACTTTCGTGTTAAAATAAGACAGGTACAGAGAAAGTTCGGAGAGCGGTTTACAGAGGTATTGTGGCCTCACCTATCAAGGCGGACAGAAAAAACAGAAAAGAAAAGACACCTTTCGCCGTTCCCAGCACTTTTATTCAACAAGCTAGCTACCGTGTCAGGTACCTTCCCTGAAGACATCCTCGCTGACGTCACGAAACACGCAATTCCGCGGGAGACTTAAAATTCTGCCTTAAAAAGTTTATTTTCTCGGGGAATAAAGCATCATTTTCTACCGAACAAGCATTAGGGGCACTGTAAACCACCCAGTCTGTCGAATAAAACAAATGTATTTCGTCCTCGTGGCCCTCTTAGGGCCGGCATGATATTTCTGTTATAAAAACTTATGCACCTATGCTAATAACTCTCATCTCAGTGAGTAACTTATATGCAAAAGGCCGTGGGCTAATTGGCCTGTAATTTTGCAGGCCTCAGCTCCTTCACTATCACCGTTTCTTGGGGATTGCGACGAAGTTCACGCTTTTCGGTCTAGTAGTACTTTCTAAGTTCTCAGGAATTGTAAGAGTAATTTGGCGAGTTTTTCCATACAATGTCTCCACCACATTGTAGTAGATAAGTATTCACTCTATTCGTACCTCATGGATTTCCTTTGTATAACGAAGCTGTATATGCCTGAGTTTCCACACATGGTCTGCATGGACAAATCCGTATAGAAATATAGTTTTTCGCATCCAAGACCTAGCTGTTCTTTCATAAAACGTTTATTTGACAATACACACAAAACCATACACAACAAACCAGCAAACAGAGTGTTCATGTGTGATGCATACAGGTATATACAGACACTGAGAATAATCAGCCCAATCACGTTAACTATGGGCAGTAGGGGAATGCTATTGTAACACTATACAATGACATACATAGCTATATACAAAAAACTTCGAATAAATGTTACAAAGACGATTCAGCTATGTCACACTGTTTTGAAAGTTAGGGCTACTTGCCTGCCTGTAGAGAAACAAAAGCACATGACCACATCCTGAGGAACTCCTCCTCTCAAAAGAAGAAAAACTCCTCTGACCGGCAAGGCAGAACTTCCCGTCGCATGCACTTTACAATGAAACACACAAATTGAAAACGGCGGCTACTATCGACCATTTCGCAGCGGTTTCGCCATAACGCAAAAGAACCCGCCTCTGTACGCGAGGGCACGCAAAGCGGCCTCTGGGACAGTATCGTTCGTTTATATAATGCCCGCTTCCTAGGCCTCGAAGTCCGCAGCGCACAACACGCCGGATTACTGTGCCACGACGCCTTTTTGGAACACATGCTTATTTTCCAGGAATGGGCAATGGGGGCACACTGAGCTGCGCGTTACACCCTAGCTCTGGGGGAGACCCCCCATAGCAGGCGCCACATGTAATTTCGCAAGTTACCAGGTTAGAAGGATGAGGTCGATGTGCCCCAACTTGCCTTACCCATCTCGTTGTTATAAGAAGGGGACACTAGTGGCAATGAAAGAGCGACCATGATATCAACCACGCGCATTTGCTAAACATTTTCTCTGCGGCATACCGATGAGAAGCGCCAATGAAAAGCTACAGATACCTTCTTAAAAATCCAACTGCGCGCAAATTAACGAGGACGTGAACACACTGAAGACACCACAAGCGCAGACTCACAACTGGTTTATTGTTACAAAAATCAGAACATTAAATACCCAGGCGCCCCACATACGTCACATTCTCAGCGCTATCGGCTGCACACACAAATAAATAAAAACTCAGAAGCACACGAATGACAGATAATTCCGCGACGATAACACCATCACACATGAAATATCCTCCCCCTCTTCACCACGCATGCCCTGAAGAGGCTTCAAATTCATGTTTAGTGCCCATCTATGTAAGACTTCGCGACTAAGCAAGGCAATAGATGGGTGACTAATACAATCTGAACCAGCTTTTAAAATGTGTCTGGCCTCGACAATTTCTCTTGTCTGCTGATTCTTATGCCTGAATAAAATGGTTGTGCGCTCAAACACAGGGGTACATTCAGGGGTACATTCAGGAACGCATGCGCGGCAATGGGAAGACATGTGGCTCAGGTCCCGTTTTTCTTTCGAATAGTTATGTTCCTTAAGTCTTGTATTTAAACAAGACTTAAGTAGGTGCGGGATGTCGCTGGTAGATGCGGGATGTCGCTGAATTCTTTTTTAGAACTGTTGTCCTTCTACCTGGCCTCCACTTTGGTCGAGTGGAAAGGAGGAGCATTTATTCAGAGGAGTGGCGTGTGCATAGGGTCCCGAGTGGCCCCTGTTCTCAGTAATATCTTTTTGGGAGGTGTGGATAGGTGTCTGAATGAGAAGCTTGAGGGGCTTGTTGTAAAAGTGTTCCGGTATGTGGATGATTTTCTGGTGGTGGTAGACAGGCCCTCCTGCAGAATTTGCCCCGACGTACTAAAGGTTTTCAAAGAGTGCGGTCAGGGTCTTCGATTTACCTTCGAATTACCTAGAGATAGAGTGCTCCAGTTTTTGGATTTAAGGATGACTTTCGGAGAAGGGCACATGTGCTACGCGTACGCTCCCAGGTCTGTAAAAGCCCTTTTAAGCTTTGAGTCGGCGCACTCGAAAGTGGTGAAGCAGGGTATTGCACTTTCCTGCTTGAAGTCGGCCATTTCAAAATCGTGTGAGCATTCAATGCCCGATAGTGTCTTACAGCAGGTGGAGAAGCTAAAAAAATCCGGGTACCCTGATCATGTTATTTCTAGAGCAAGTGAAAACTGGTAAAGTGGGTAAAGTCGGATAGGGAGGCCATACCACCAAAAGAAAACCGAAAACTTTGCCGTGGTGCCCTATGTTCACAAGATGTCACACGGTATAAAACGAGTGGCCGGGTGGTATGACGTAAAAATAGTGTTTTCAGCTCCTAATAAGTTAAGTAAGATCTGCCCAAAAGTGAACAAAAGGGCAGGAAACGTCAAGGAGCATGTGGTATTAATCACAAAAAGAAGTTCGTCCAATGTGCCACGGGGGTTGTTTATTCCATACCACTTGTATGCGGCAAGGTATACATTGGCCAAACCGGGCGTTGTTTAAATACAAGACTTAAGGAACATAACTATTCGAAAGAAAAACGGGACCTGAGCCACATGTCTTCCCATTGCCGCGCATGCGTTCCTGAGTGTACTCCTGAATGTACCCCTGTGTTTGAGCGCACAACCATTTTATTCAGGCATAAGAATCAGCAGACAAGAGAAATTGTCGAGGCCAGACACATTTTAAAAGCTGGTTCAGATTGTATTAGTCACCCATCTATTGCCTTGCTTAGTCGCGAAGTCGCCTACATAGATGGGCACTAAACTTGAATTTGAAGCCTCTTCAGTGCATGCGTGGTGAAGAGGGGAGGATATTTCATGTGTGATGGTGTTATCGTCGCGGAATTATCTGTCATTCGTGTGCTTCTGAGTTTTTATTTATTTGTGTGTGCAGCCGATAGCGCTGAGAATGTGACGTATGTGGGGCGCCTGGGTATTTAATGTTCTGATTTTTGTAACAATAAACCAGTTGTGAGTCTGCGCTTGTGGTGTCTTCAGTGTGTTCACGTCCTCGTTAATTTGCGCGCAGTTGGATTTTTAAGATGCGTCAATACCAACTTGCCCAACTTTCGACTCTTTTACAGATACCTTATAGAGCTACGGCATACATTTAGCCTGTGGCCGGCGGATCAGAGCTGCCCCAGGCATGAGTGCACGCAGCTGTCTACTGAAGAAGTAGTCTGCAAAAACACGCGCGTGGCAAGCGTCTCCTTGAAGTGTGCTCAGCAAAAATTGGAACCAAAGTGCAGAATAGAAGACAGATACTCAAAGGAATGAGAACCCTCCGCGATCCTGCGGTTGTCTATTGACCACTGCTGTGTTAACGCCCCATAAAAAAAACAGACCGAAGATTAAATGCTAGTTAACATTTCTAAAAGTGGTCGGGTAATCTGGCATACGTGACATAACTTCTCACAATATACCGACTGTACTAGATAACGTCCGTCCAATTATGACACTGCAAAACTCTGTGCGTTCTGAACATTCTGGAGAATTCCTGCGAGAATCACGTCCCACGTGTCATTCCCAGAGTTGTATTATATTCCAAGATATATATATATATATATATATATATATATATATATATAGATATATATATATATATATATATACACATATATATATATATAGTCTGAAAAGATAAAAACTCACACAGAGCGCGAAAAAAATAAGGTTAGTATCGTTCTCTCCCTGACACGTCAGTAAACCTTTTTCTATTTTCTACGTCTTTCTCGTTTGTCTCTGTCTCCACTAACCTATATATATATATATATATATATATATATATAGATATACATTAGATCGTAGCTGTAGGGGGTAAGAAGCGGATATTAAGGTACTAGAGGAGCCTATAGACAGGTACTCCCATTTCGACAAATTCAACAGAGCTCCAGAGAAGTTACCATATTTAAGGCATGTCGCAAGCAGTGTTGCGGAGTTAACACTCCGTAATTGTAATGACTCCGGATTCATTCCAGTTTTTCGAGATGCCGGAATAGAATGATGACCAAGCTTGGAGGAGTGGAATGTGAGTGGAATTAAGGGCATTTTGCCCGGAATGGAATGAAAACTGAATGGGGATTTTTAGAAGACGGTGTCACCACGTGTGGCGCCTTCAGGCTACTGAATTAGCGTGTGGCGACGACTGCGTCGGTATATCTCAAAAGGAGCACCGGCAACGAAAACGAAATCGCATAACCGGCATTTCGAGCTACTTAATCCGCGCAGCCTGCCGCAGGGCGTGTGAAAATGAACTTCGAGCGGTGCAAGCGCGTCTGGCCGGTGACACCGTAAGGTCGGCTCTTTGCACTTGGGCAGGCTTTTTGCGGCTTAGCTTTCTCTGTACAACTGTCCGTGGCGCCGATGGCAGAACGGCGTCTAGCTCTCTCAGTGGTGGGCGCCGCGTCGCTAGGCCAACAGACGTGGAATAGCATGGGGGGTTACGAATGGCGCGCATCTGAAGCCGCGGCGTTTCTCACCGCAAGCTGATGCTGCGAAATCTTGGAGCTAACGATATAAAGCGTTCTCGCATGAAACATGAAACAGCGAGTCTCCTTGGTGTTCTCCTCTCACCCTCCGTACCCGGCGCGCTGTGAATAGCCTTGTAGGTTGTAAGCTAACCTGGTATCTGGCGGGAATATGGCGCCAACCTGTCGGCCCCGCTGCAACACACAGTCCGTGTGTTGCAGCGGGCCCTAGGGCTTCAGCAAATCAAGACCAAGACACCAAACAGAAAATTTCGGGTGAGGGATTTGCTTGGCCGGCCCCCGCAACAAGCGCAACAAGCGAGCTTCGGATATGTTACTGAGCTTACTACCTCCACGCTCTGCTACGGCGGCTACAGTAGTGGGCAGCTGGGATATACGATTACGCTATAGATATTATATAAGACAATGCAGAACACACAGCTGCGGAAAGGAGTTTGTTTCTAACAGTTCCGACTTAATAGCTCCCTTTTTTGCGAGTGCTTTGACAGCTCTCAGCAGTGCGACACCGTGCTTTGCTTCAAACCAAAGGGTAGGAAGGTCTCATTTCAAAAGGTCTCATTTCTCATTCAGGCAGGAAGGTCTCATTTCAAAATTTTGAGAAGGTCCTGGTGCACATTGGTTGCGCGTTCATGGAAACAAACTGTCTGACCATACTTTGTTTTGACAGGTACCCCGTCACGATATGGTTCTGTCACTTTAAATGGGGGGGGGGGTCATAAACAATGTCTTGTATTGAACGAATTCGGCTGAGGTAGGGCCAGGGCAATAAACAAGCGAAATGGAGGTCAACGTGGAAGCGGGGACAACTTTCCCACGGTGAATTCAAAACTCTTAACGGGTGATGCTGCCCTCCCGTCTCTCTTTTTGGTACAGTAGCATTAGTGGAAAATACTGTGAATTCGCTTGAAATAATTTAAGCAAGCCTTTAGAATGCGTGAAAATGTGAGCAAGCTCCGCGCGACATGCCTGTGAGTTATCCACAGTATACTAATTACGCTGGTATGACGGTAGGCAAAGCAGATAGCGAGATAGCACGCCACAGACTGTGCAACAAAACGGAAAAAGCAGGTATCAACTTAATAGTATTTTTAAAGAGACAGCTGTTTTCGTGGGACCGATGGCATTCTTTCAGAAAACTAATGCATTCTCTCTTAGACCGGTTGCTGGACTCAAAAGCTCTGATAAGGTCTTTACACACCCGGCGCGTGCGCGAAAACGGGGATCGCAGATTAAGTCTGTTTCTCTGTCTCTCTGAAACTGAGCTTCTATTGCGTCAAAACGCTTACTTAAAAATCGCAAAAAACGAACGGTGCTAAATAAGACAACACACGCGTCGATCATAAAAAAGGAGTACAAAAGTAAACCTTATTATTTCATAAACCACGTAACGGTGTACATTTAGATAGTTCGTAGTTGCCTTTACTTGTGCGCGAAAAATCGTGTTCGTTCTCCCCTTGCCAATGGGGTGTTTGAAGGTTTAGCCATCGGTTAGACGCACTTTTACCGAACGTTAGACGCACTTTTAGCTTTCGCGCTTTAGGAACAGACGGTAATTTTCTGCATTGGGTAGTTGTTCTGAACGAGATAGGTAAACAACCTACTACTACCTCGCAACTTCGATGACAAGTGACACATTTTGCACATACTTTTGCAGCTTTCAATGTGTGTGGTAGCGTCAGATTGATGTTGTGTTCCCCGGTAACTCGATAAAACACCTCAGGCTGTTTTTACGTTAAGGAATTAAAGGAATGGAATTGAACTTCCCGTTCATTCCAGGAGTGGGAATGGGTTAACTTCTGCCATTCCGAGGAATTGAAATGACTGGAATCGCGGAAAATTCTAGTTCATCGAAATGGAAATGGAATGGAATGAGAATGCCCATTCTGCAACACTGATCGCAAGCTATCTTCATTGCGAATATATAGCATTACATAATCAGCATAGACTGCAGCTTCTACCATATTACTGGGTGGGAGGAGAGGGTCTTTCAGAATAGGATGCCTCAATACGGCCTGCAAAAAGGGCTCTAGGGCAAGAATAAACAGAACAGGCGATAGCCGGCAGCCTTGACGACGGCTACGGGTAACGCAAAATTTTTAACTCTCTACGCCATCTAGAAAGAGAGTGCTCGTGATGGCTGCGAACATGCTACAGAGCAAATCTAGAAAGGATGCTGAATATCCGAACGCCGTAAGCGTGCCAAATAGGTGTATGGTGCACCAGGGAATAGAACAGGCGTGACGACAAGAAACTAACGATGCTATTAATGGTCGCATGCTTCGTTCTATTAGCCCCGCAAAACCCTTGAAATTTGGGTTAACAACAGTGATAGGTCGTCACTCCTCCTGGTGAGGGACGTAATTAAGATGGTGCGTTCAACATGCAATGACTTAAGAAGTTCATTGTGTAGAAAGCAGTGCTGGAGGACATTTGTTAGATGCGGTATGAATAAATCCCAGGAGGCGTGGTAGAATACTGCCGGCAGACCATCAGGGCGAGGTGAGGAGCCGCGCTTCGTGCTCCCCAGAACCTCCTTGCCTCCACTACTGGTCATTGGGAGAGTAAGATCGCTATAGCCCTCTGAGGGCACATGTTGCAATTGTGTAAGCAAGGGCTGAGACGAAACAGAATGTTCACTTTCACCGGAAGCAGACTGTGCGAGCCGACTGAAGTAATCTAGAAGTGCTAGGATATTGTGTACACTAACAGGCTGTTGGGAATTGGCATCCAACCGCTGCCACCACCGTTGAGACTGGCCATTTGTGCGCAGTCACCACTGTTGCGACACGGCCACCCCACCGCTGTCACAACTTCTGTGATGTTCCTTTGCTCAGCCCGCTATCAGTGCAGCGCAGAGCTGAGCGTGAGGTTGTCGATCTGATAGTGCCCTGAAGCAGCATTTATGTACAATGTGTACAAAGATAACAAGAGCGTTACATGGCTCGTACAATGGCGAAATCACGTCTCAACTGGGTGCCTCCGATGAGTGCCACCCTCGCCGCTGCTTCCGGGCTGGTTTTATACCCCCGGGGGTCCGTTGCAGTCGCGAGCAGTAACAATCCTCCCAATCCGGACTGTCGTATAGCGGCAGGTTGAATCCAACGAATGGAGGCGAAGCGATTGCGTTAGCCAAAGCCGCCGCTAAGGGGAAAGGGAAGGCGACTCAGCGGCGGCGTTTCCAGGCGTGTCGGTGCGTGTCTGCCGCGGGCCGTTCGTATCAGTCATTAATCAGGCCCGTCGTCGGCGCGTCACAAGGTGCAGTGAATGTATGCCGGGCACTCTGACACAACGGCACCCCTGTCGCCAGAAAATGCGCCAGGAAGACGAGCTGCTTCTTCGTGGCTCGGATGCCGGGCGCGATCGTTAGCCAGGCTCTTCCAGGTTCTCTTCCAGTCTTCTAGAGAAGAGATGGGTCCGCACTTCTTCCACGAACACGTACTAACTGCTAGGCCCGGATCACAGGTACATCGTCGTGCTTCCAGGTGTCTCGACCAGCTTCGACCGGTTCTTCCGGTCCCGTTTCTCAGTACCGGTTGTTGATCGTTCTGCAGCTTGCATTGAACCGACCGAGAGCAGGCCCAGCGCAAGCAATCACACTCTATCCTCCGCCAGATCAGCAGACTCCAAAACATAATATATACTCTCCTAGCTAAGTGTCTATCTCCAATTTGGACCCTCTACACCAATAGGCCAATGTGGTGCGCAAGACTCTTAGAATAAGAACTAAAACTATGCGTCAAAGGTAACACATGACATAAAATGAGCAGAACTAAGGTTGATTACTTAAAATAACGCGGTGGGGAAATAATAAAGAAGGACAGAAAATAAGGGCAATAATTTTGCTCTCATCTACCTGCTAAGCTGTGCACGAACAGACGAAATGGAAGCCACGGGGAAGCCGAAGGCAGCATTACTTAGAACGCATGGCTTAGTGCGTCTGCGTTAGCGTTCAACTTTCCTTTCTTATAGCGAACGATAAGATTGTGCTGCTGCAGTATCACTCCACTTTTGCAAACCGACCGCTTTCAGGCGACGTATTATTTAGCCAGGTTAGCGGGCAATGATCCGTTCCTCCAACAAACTGGGAACCCGTTACATAGCAGGTCAACTTCGGCACTGCCAACACGATGCAGCCGCATTTCTTTTCGGATGTACTGTACGCCTCTTCTCTGCAAGTAAGCTTGCGGCTCTAGTACAAAACATGCTCTTGGCATGCTCTTGGCCTAGTGGAGCTCCCATGCCACGATCGCTCGCATCACACTAAATCACGAAACCTTTTGAAAAGTCGGGGGCCATGAGAACTGGCTCCTCGCTCAAGGCTCGTTTCAACGTTTGAAACGCGTCCCCCTTCCTTGAGTCCCATTCCACCTTTACTCGCTCAGTGTTTCTAAGACCGCCAGTTAAAAAACTAGCGAGTGTGGAGTAATCTTTCACATAATTTGAACCATAGCCCCAAAAGCCGTTATCCCTTTCTTAGGGGTTGGCCGCGATAGTTAACGACGGCGGCTACTTTGATTTCTGACGGTCTGCGTCTGCCGCGCTACCCAACACATGCCCTAGATACGAAACTTCAGCACAACCTAGGTGACAAACGGTTTGACTGTTAGGCCTGCTTCTTTGAGCCTGATCAGCACGACTTGTAAGTGTTCTATATGCTCCTGCTTTTGCGCTTCGCTTAGAAAGGCTCTACCCTCACTTGCTCCGGCAGGAGATCTGAAATGCCTCACTTGAGGTCCGCAGAGGGCCGAGTATCTGCCGCTTCCTCGTCCTCGGTCGTATACAAGCTTCGCAGGGCTGATGCCCGTACTCTCCTGTGGAGCTGACTTCAAAGCGAACATAGCAGCATGCACGATATGCCTCCCAATCGCCTTTCGCTCAAAGCAGGGGGCTATCAACCTCCGCTTTCCCACTGAGAACATTCGCTCTACTGGGTTGCAATGGGAGTAAAAGTTAAGAGTTGTCCCCCCCCCCCCCTTAGCACCCTTTACTCCAGTTGACTTTGCGCCATAAAAACGCCAACCATCATCATCATAATCAGGCCCCACAGTGATTTCACGCCAGCTATCGAGGCCTGGGGAGAACGTAACGTTCTCGCACGGCGCGGCCAGCTGGGCTTCCCAGCCTATCACGATGACGTAACCCGCTTCGGCCGTTGGCGGTTCGTCTAAGCTACGGCCTGGGCTTTCGGTCCTCTCGCCGCTCGGCTTTGTTACTCGCTCGTCGTTTGTGTCCCGCTCGCATGCTTTTTCACCACATCGCTAGAGTTTGAGCTCGCACCCGCAGAACACCTTCTGCTTCAGCAGACTCGTGCTTCTTCGTCTGGCTTGCAAGATTGTTCACACTCTCGCGGGAATCCTCATTATCTCGCGCACTGCGCATGTACCGGTCTGGAGCCGTCTCCAAAGCCTCCCGTGATTCTGTGCGTTCTGCCGCGATCGCTGAAACCGAGGACGAGACATTATCGCAATCAGTGGAATCGTACGGCCCTCTCTCAACAGTGTGAGCTAGTACGTTATCTCGTTTAGGTACTCCATTGCTCTCCGAGGTGGCGGTACTCTTTCTGTTCGCGTCTTTCGCTACGAGCTTACTGAATTGCTTTCTCGGCAGCGCTTCGACATTGAACCCGTTTTCGCGCAACAGCTGATCTGAGACAGGGGACAACGTATCATTCGTCTCGCCCGACTGCGTCGGCTGGGTTTCTTCACCGAAAGGTTTGACTCAACCCGCTTCAGACACTGTCGGCGCGACTTAGCCACCGCGAGAGTTTTCCGTCGTCTCGCAGCTCGGCCTACGCTACTCGGCGTCCTTTTGGGTCTCGCACGATGGGGACGTGTCACGTTTCTGCGAGACATTCCCCACTTGCAATCTCGCGAGTTCCATGCACTCGTCACAACTCGCAGACTATTTGCGCATTTCAAAAGCTTTCTTATGAGGCTGCTGTTCTTCCCCTGCGCCCGTCCCATTTTTCTGACCCGTTACAATATCCAAGAATACGATTGCGGTCCCTTCGCGTTCAACCTGTGACGCTCCATGTTTCGGCCGTGACTTGTCAACAACGAACGGCGGCAGTTGGTCCGAATTCTTGGAACGCTCGCCTGAAACATTGGAGAAGCTACGCTGAAGCTGCGGCAGAAGCTACGCACTGCCGCAGCTTCAACTCTAACTTCATCAACTCGAGCCATTCCTGCCTTGTGGCTTTATCTCTCCGTTCCTGCCTTTCCGCCTCTTCGCGGTAAAGGCGCTATTTGATTTCAGCCCTGTCCTCATTTACTTCTTCAGCCATTGCGTTCTTTTCCCCCATAATCTCAAGAAATTGATGTCATGCTTCCGTTTTGCACGGCCGAAGGCAAGGCCTAGCTCTTCACAAATTTCGATGAGTTCCTGCCCTCTAAGCTCTTCCATAGTTTGCACTGGCCTCTTGCTGCTTGCCCACGTTAGCATTCTCTTGCCGTTCCCATACTATTGAGCCAATAGTAGGGTACACGACATTAATTCCCTACAGTGCTTTGTTTATACCCTCAGCACTAGCTCTGGCTTCAACACACTATCTGGGCTTGAAACAATCAAAGCTTTCCACAGTGCTTCACGCAGCCCTTCTCTAAACTACGATAACCTGTGTCAGAGGAGCCTGGCGAACTGAAGGCAAACATTGAGCGCTTACCACACCAGATAGTCGTTGCCGGTCGATCCCGCAGCTGCCATCCACAGTTGGGACTGGCCATCCGAGCGCAGTCACTACTGTGATGTCCCCTTGCTAAGCCCGCTGCCAGCGCGGCGCAGAGCTGAGCGACGAAGTTGTAAAGCCGACGGTGAGTGGAAGCAACATTTATATAAATAGGAGTACAGTGAATAGGGCGAGTTGGTATTGAACCATATTATAACTGTCGCGTACGAAGCTCGGCAGCCGTGCTGAGAGGGACATTTTGAACTTCATTATTTATTTGAGTGTACGACACGGTGAGTTTGCGCAGGCGCGAGGATTTGGCTGTTCCTATAAATTACATATTTCCTGAATAATAAATAGGTTGTTAACCTTCGCCGGGTCGTGTATTATATGTGCCTGTTTCGGTGTCGTCGTGTTACCCCGCAGTTATAATATTGATTTATACACAGCATGTACAAAGGTAATAGAAAGTTACATGGCTCGCAAAAAGCGACATTATTTCTCAACTCGGTTCTTACGTTGAGTGCCGCCCTTACCGCTTCTTCGGGCTGCTTTAATACCGCTGGGTGTCCGTTACAGTCGCGAGCAGTTCGAATCCTTCCAATCAGGACTCTCATCTAGCCGTACTTTCAATCCCACGAAAGGAGGTGAAGCGACTGGGTTAGCCGAAGCCGTCGCGACGGGGAAAGGGATGGCGACTCAGCGGTGGCGTTTTCAGGTGTGTCGGTGCGTGTCTGCCGCGGGCCTTTCGTCTGAGGCATGAATCGGCCCCTACATCGGCGCGCCGCCAGGTGCAGCGAATTTGTGCCATGCTGTCTGGCACAACAGCGCCTCGACGCCGGAGTGTTTACCTTTGTCAGGGGATCCTGTGGTGACGTTTCAATTGCACGTTATCCCGTCTACCTTGAAGGGCTTCTGAGCGACGTTTTGGTCGGTGTCTGTCAACTCCAAGCACGCGCACATTACCGGCTGCCTCTTTATACGTGCGTGGGTGGAGAGGTGGAAGGAGGGTGCAAGGGAAGGGAGGGGGGCACACGGATTGCATGACGGTTGTGCTGGTAGGAGATGTCAACGTGAACGTCTCACGGCCGGGTGTGACGTGACTGTTGACCTCCGTTGTCGTGCATTTCAGATAGATGCCTACGACGCGGGAGGAAAGCTGACTGTCATACGTTTCCCCGCTAGAATAAAGCTAGTGCTTCCAAGTTTTATTCAGCTATTGAGCTGGGAAGTATGCTCAACCGCAAATTGCAAACATACCTATGGTGTTTCGTGGACTTCGTGCAAGACACCCAGCCTCGCTGGTCAGACTTCACGTGGTGGAAGGGCACTGAATTTTCCCCCCGCCAGGGAGCGTTTTGGCCCCCCATGTAAGGGTATGGTTAGAGTCTCGGTTACATTGCGAGTCATTGTAAATATGTTTTCTGGGGTGTAGTTAGAACAAGGAAAAACTGTATAAAACGTCTTCTTATTCCCAACATATGATCTGTGCATACATAGCATCCGTGCCAAAAGCTAGTTTCTCTTTGGTTGATTTCAAATATCCCGCCTCTCAGTCGATTGCTATTTGAACTCAGTTATTTTGTCTGCACAGATATTTTGCCTCTGTACACCAATTTGGTCAGCTCAACCAATTGTACTCGTTCCTTCGTTGGATGTCATATTAGTGCGTTTTTTACTGAAGGCCCTTGTTTTACGAGATAGTTTACCAGTGCCTCATGGGTTTCGTTCCTCGTAAAGCTAGTAGTTACTCAGTGGTATTGTTACATGGCGGCAAGACAAAGATGAGATGAACGATGCGATGTCGGGAAGCGATCTATTTACATTACGTACATAGCGGCCATGGCAGAGCTCCCGCAAGGGGTGGGCCAGGCAGTTGTCGTCGTTGTCATCGTTCTTGGTTAAAATCGCACCTGGGTTCAAAGCCCACCTGGGTTCCGTAACATCATCCCCCGGGTCGAGGACGACCGTCCCGGTTGGGGCCGAGGCAACGTGAGGATGGCGATGCGGGTGAGCAATGCGATGAAAACATACAGTGAAGATGTGCCTGCCGCCACAGATGACGATCATGCCTTGATGATGCCTGACTCTTCAACAGCGATGTCTTGAAGGCAGAAGCGGACCGTCTGACAAACTCGAACCACTTCGGACGAGAGGGCCAAGGACACGGTATCTTCGGTTGGTCTGTGTTCTCAGCTTAAAACGGCTGGTTTGGTCGGTTGCGCACTGGCTGGGGACAGAGGGAGGGAGACGTGGTCGAAAGCTGGTCGCAGTTGGCTGGGGCTGTCCGAAACGGCTGACGGTGCCTCGATGATCTCGCCCAGCGGAGACGATGCGATGCGGAGGCCAGGATGGGGATGAACACGCACACTCCCCCAAAATGTTACGTGGAGACAGGACAAATATGAGACAAACGATGTGAATTGGGGAGAGAGAGAAACATCTTTAATGGGCTAGTGAGGTCCACCAGGCTGGGCGCCCGACTTGCCACACCAAACGGGGGTGAAGGTGTGATGAAAATATATGAAAAGAACTCTCACTCACACATCAATACTCAAACACACAGACGCACACGAAAAGCACACACGCAATCACGGCGATATCTTCATTCGTCCGAGAGTTCATAGCAAGCGATTTATTCACATTATGAACGTAGCGGCCATGGCAGAGCTCGCGCAGGGTGTGCGCCAGGCAGTTGTCATCGTCGTCATCGGTCTTGGTTCAAGGCGCTGTGACGCACTGCTCACCTGGGTTCCGTAACAATATCATTAGCCGGCGTAATTTTAGTACGCAAACGCTGCGTTGTCGTTATACAGACAATACTGCGCTTCTCTCCCCAGGTGTTATTTTAGAAACGTCCGCCATGTCTCTTACTGTGGTATCATAACGGCGTTATCTGTGATTACATGAACACAAAGACACACCATTCTCTCTCACAACAAGATGCTGTCGCTCCGATCCCTGCCATCTCTATGAGAGATTATAACGCGCGGGTTTCGTTCTTGAGCACCCCTTAAATTTCTCTTCAGCCACCGTGAGATGCGTTCGTCATTTCTTTCGTTGCAATCGTCTTTGAGACTGCCGAGCAGATTGTCCATGTGACTAAATGCGGGTCTCACGGTGATGAAAAAACCTGGGGTAGCTTGTCTTCATACACCATGCAGAGAAGGAGAATAGCGTAGGTGGAGCATTTACGATCCTCGGGGAGATCGTTTCATGGACGTGCGCATTGTCTGCAGCCTGCGCAATTTCCTTTGCGCAATTCCCCGAAGTCAAGTCAGTTGGCGCTCATCTGGCCTTCTACGCGATTCCTGCTCCCAGCTGGACTGTGCTCGTCTTTTCCACTATGAGTATCCAGACAACTCAAAGGGCGAGAGCCAATGAGCACAATCGCGGAAAACTGCAATTGAGCTAATAAATTAGAGCACTTTGCAACCGCCAGTCGGGCATCACAGCCATTTTGGGTCACACCCCAACGCTTTAAAGGAGACAAGTTTTAGGAACTCATCATAAGGAAAAGTTCGATCCCCTCATTGGCCAATCCGAGTATATGGTTGCGGTGACAAAACTTCCCCATCAACTCTTGGTCAACCTTCCGACAAACAAAAAACAAAAAAAAAACCAGGGAAATAAAAATCAAAACCCACACCAGCGTTCGCGGCATGGGTTGGACTGGCCGTGACGGGTTCGTTTCATTCGGGGAAAGATCAAGATTCAGCTACCGTGGAGGTTTATGTTAGGAGTTGAGAAAGCAAAGCCTTAGTGTAGACGGCAATCAATTTGAGTCAAGGCGCGGGTGCCATAATGAAAAGCGATGACCCGAGCTGCAATCGGCCGATGACCGTAGCAACGGCCAACGCGCGACAGTAATGCTTTTTGGTCCGAGGTTGCTGCGGCTGTAGCATCGCGTTTCGCCCGCACACTTGCCCTCATATCACTTCCCGCCGCGTCCAAATGCGCCGCCATGTGCATTTCTCTTGCTGTTACTGACCCTCAAAGCCACTGTGGTGGTAAAGGCAAAGGCGTGATTCGAATTGGGAGGAGTATGCAGGTCTGACTCCGAACTATTGTCGATTTTAATATAGTCCAACAAAATAAAAAAAAATTCTAAAGGGCAGTCATATTGGCAAGTTGATACTATAATGGAAACAGTGCAGAAAATACAGGGACTATTGAAACAGTCACGACAAGCACGCGCCCACGCGTACTATGCCGTCATACATGATAGAAAATTCCCAGGGTTTCAAATTGTCCGTTAGCACTTTGTGAGTACCCGGGCTACGAGAGGCGCCGCACTGGAATGCGGCGGAATAATTTTGACCGCGTAGGAATTTTGAACGTTGTCCGAAACGGCACACAGGATGGCGTTCCCTTCTTTTTCACTTTCCCTAATAAAGGACTCCTGCTGCTTGGAATCAAACTGGACGCCTTGTGCTTAGCAAGACGAAACCCCAGCCACAGAGCCACCGCGGTTGGTACGTACACGCGCTATATTGTTAACTTCACAGTTGTGGCCAAGTAAAAACTGAGGTTACCGGAGCGACTTCCACGTCGGCTAGAGACTTTGCTCCATCGCTTACGTCTCAACGTGGCGCTAACACATACCTACCGCTATCGCCTTGGCCTAACCTGGAACCCCTATTGTGACAACTGCGGTTCACCAGAAACCGTCGAGCATATTTTACTGGAGTGCCCTACATACTGTCAAGCAAGGAACGACCTCGCACAGAAGATCGAGTGCCTCAACCACAGTTCCCTGACTTTAAAAGCACTTCTGGGACCATGGCCATCTCCCTCCTCTCAGCGTAAAGTGCTAACCGCATTACTTGAATACCTCAATGACATCGGCGTCGCTGAGCTGATATAGGACCAGACCATCCTTGCACTGTACAACCGTCTATAGACTTTTCACGTGTCGCACTGACGGTCCCCAACGCACACGCTACCTCCTTTTTTTTACTTTTATTTTCTTCTTTCTTCTGTCCCTTCCGCCTTTCTTCTTATAGCAACTTTATTCTCTGCTCCATGGCATACCCCGCAGGGTAGCATGTCGACGTTAACATGCCGGCAGACCTCTCTGCTTTCCTCTAATAAGTAGCTTTCTTTCTCTCTCTCTCCTCTTCTTGCTTTGTCTTGCATGGCGAGATGAGATACACTCACACTTACAGCTTCCGTGGGCAACACTATTTTGACGCTGTTGGATTCCTGGCGTCCGCTGCCATTGCGCGATCGTTCCGTTTGGTACAGTCGCGCGGCGACTTCCCCCCCTCTTCGCTAAGGGCCAGCTCGCTCTTGCGCCACTGCGAGCCAGACCTTTCAAATTCCTACCGAGGTGTGAGATCCGGCGGCTATTTCGCGATTAAACACTGCCAGTGCGACGCCCGCTCCGCCTTAGTTCGTAGTTAACCTCACCTCATTGGCCCTTTCTTAACGGTACCGGAGGCCCCTCTCCCCTGGACGCGCAACGCACGCCTTCCGCCGGAGACGGATCGCGGAGACGCTCTCCAAGACGCCTAGGTATGTAACGATTTCCCTACAGTCAGGCAGCACATCTGTTGCGCCGGCGAAAGCCCGCCGGCCTCTCCGGCTGCTGGCACGTGCCTAGGTTGCTTACTTTGTCCTGACGGTTACATATAGGCCGTACCTAACACTTGACGATCACGCCGTGCGGAACGCGACTGGGAGCGAACGGACTGCGTATCTCCCGCTACTGGTAGCCAATCGGGCCAGCGCGGCGATGCGGGCGCACATGGATGCGCCGCGCCCCGGATTTCGCTCTGACTGCTTAGCTCGCCCTTCGGCCCTTTCACCTAAAGGGAAGCACGTGCATGTAACCCATGTAGCTGGGAGGTTGCATGGCGTAAAGTAAAAGTCTTCTCTCTGTACACTCGGCATATTCCTCTGTCGCCCCCTACCCCACCTGCGCAGTAGGGGCGCAGTAGGGCGCAGTAGGGCTCGAACCCACGGTGGTTTCTCGCAGTGCGGAGGAGTGCACGCCTAGTGTAAGGCCTAAGTTATGAATATTGGGAGGTAGAGACCACAAAGGGGACTGATTAATCCGGAGTTCCTGAGCGTTATGCAAGGTATTTGGCGTAGGTAGGGTTGAAGTTCACAGAGTTTGTCCATGTCACTCTCCAAGAGAATGAAGTGAAGTTTGTGCTGAGTGTCATATTTCCAAGACAGTTCTAAACGATTTCAAGATTTAGAAGCCATCCTCCGTGATTCCATAGCAGGTATTTTTGAAAAACAAATACAATAAATTAATTGGGGTGCCAGAAAAGCATTTTTTAGTTTAATATGCGAGCTAAACTTTTGGTCTTCACAAAATACAAGTTCTCCGGAACGACTCTTCTAGGTTTGAGAACGGTAAACGGGTTAAGAAAAATTGTAAGAGATCATATAGCGCGAAGAGCAGGCGGATCATGTGCTAGGTACAGATTACGCAATCCTAGAGGTTTATCGGCCACACACTGAAAGACCTACATTTCAAACCAGCCAATAGAAGAGCGAATCAGCAATTTTTGAGTGGTCAGAAACGCACAGTCTCAAAACATTTACCTAACACGACAAATTTCCTCTACCACACTGCAGATCTAAGAATAGTGCGAAAGATCAAAGTCATTCACGACTACTTTTGAGATATTCTCACGTAGTCAAGGACGACGTAAATTTCTTGCCGCGTTAAAATTTATTGTTGTCAACTTCTGTTCCGTTACGCCATTAGCGGCTATCTCGTTTCATAGGAAAGAGTGTGATCCGTTCCTTACTTTTCTAGACGTTTCTTCTCTCATAGGCAGCGTTATCGGCCTTACTAAATCGTTCTAGAGAGAACTGTGCCTACAGAACAAGATGCCACGGCATTCGATTTACCAACGCTGGGCCTCCGAACGTTGGCAAATCGAATGCCACGTATCTCGTAACTTTGTTTTAATACTTCTTCGACGTTAGATCTTCCTTTGCAGTTGCCTGTGGAGTAGAAGTTCGCTCCAGTAAACTTGAATTACTCCAAGAATCTTGTGTCCTTCTTGACTACGTAACATATATTGACTAGGTGACAGGTGCATTGGCACTGTTCTATACAGGCGAGAAACGAAAAGTACACTGCGCCACCGCAGGACGTATAAGCCGGTATGTGTGCGCCACCCTATACTTGCAATCTGACATGCTCCAGTAGCTAGATCTCGACTAATGGGGAGCCTGGTGTAGGACAATTTGTAGATATACTAAGAGAACGTGCCTCTTCAAACATTCAATCGTTAAGAGAACGTGCCTCTTGGGTAACATTCAATCGTTCATACTTTTCTGTGTGTGCAATTGTTCGCAACATCAGTGTTGTTCCCAGATAGTGTTTCAGAAAAAAACATATTGTACGAAGAACTCGTGCTGTTGGCTATATCAATTGTCCTGAATAATAATGCTGTGTAATATTAATAATAATAACAGAATATTAACGTTTCACTTCTTTTTTTTCTGGCACTTTAAACAACTGTTGAGAAACCAACAAAAAACATTTCAAAATCTTGTTTCCACTGAGGTAGTACACTTTAAAAATTCACATTGCTAGTGAGGCTTGCTTGTATTCGTTTAAGGTATGAATCGACTGAAGAAAGACCAACGCCTCTCGCACTGTTATGACCCCGTGTCCATAGCAATGCATTAACAAACATCTCCACATGTATAAGCTAGACGAAAACGTTCTTCGAATTATTTATGTGTGCATTTTTTATTGCTGTTGAGACTCATTTTAAGGTATGAGTGGTTTTATTCCCGATTCTAGACCCATGCGGGTGGCACGCCATGGTAGGGGGCTGTGGAATAATTTAGACCACCTGGAGATCTTTAAAGTGCGACAAAATGTCGACACACGCGCGTTTTTGTTTCCGCCTCCATCAGAAACTGGCCTCCGCGGCCGCTATTGAACCCACGTTGTTGTTTTTTAAAACTCGTATTGACCGTCTGAGTGAGCCGGCTGGCCTTATGAGGCTGCGACACGAACGTTGCAAATGAATTTTTGAGCCGGTTCAAAACTGCAACGAAACGTCTGAAACGTTATTCTAGGGATAAGTATGATCTGTGAAAATACTCCAGGTCTGAACGACCAGCCATAAATGAATGAATGAATGAATGAATGAATGAATGAATGAATGAATGAATGAATGACTTTATTTCTCGTAAAGTTTACAAAAACAGTACGACGGACGATTTGGGAAAAAGTTGCTTCCAGGCAACTTGACCAGCCCAAAAAGCCCGGTAGACACACAGGGCAGCAAGACAGCGGGACAGGAAACGAAAACAAAGGGAAAAGAAGAAAATAAAAGAAGAGAAACACAGATCAAATATAAACAAGAATCACCAGTACAAAGTAATCAAATCAAATTGGCATATTTGTCACCACAAAAACAAAATATAAACAAGAATCACCACTATAATGTAGTAAAATATAAACTGACACCTTTGTCACCGCATAGCAGCAGGAAAAAAGTGGCAGAAGTAAGATTTGAAAAAAAAAATACATCGGAAGAAATATAATGACAGACGAAGTATACCTCATTGCTGAAGGTAAAATGCCAGGGGTTTGATTGCGAACCAGGATTTACGTTTTGATCAATAAAGTAATTTAACAAGGTTTGTAATCTGTGGCGTAGCATTTGTACTCCATAGTTAGTTTTTGATTGGGGAATTTCCCAGAAATCAGGAGATAGTGTGTTGTAGCAAATATTATGACGCTCCAGAGAAGCTATATTACAAATCTAGTTCAGGTTATTCTTTTGTTCCCTATTGTACAGTAATGCCAAACGATAAACAAATAAGTGTAGAAGTTTTAATACCCTGACCTCACTGAAAAGTGTTTCTGTGGGAAAATAGTACGGTTGGTTGCAAATTACTGGAATTGCTTTTTTCTGAAGTAGCAAGAGACACTTTAGGTTTGTTGCTGATGTTGTGCCTCATACAATGTTGTACCCCATGTTGATGTTGTACCCCAAGCAAGATGATGTAATTTATACGCAAAAAAATTGGCCATGTAATCAGACGGTGTTATTTCGAAGCTGCCTACTGCATAAGCTTTCCACATTCTTCTGTTTTAGTATAAATTTATTATATCGCGCTTTCTTGACGCGCTTTCTAGACCCCTTGTGTCTCCGCCAGGTGTGTCAGAATCGCTGTATAACAATGTGAGTGATACAAATAAGCTTTTCAATTCATATCAAAGAAGTTTTCCTACCAGGTGCTTGCGTAGTTTTACAGCAGAAGGTTTAGTAATGTTTGACGGAAGTTCAAGGGCCTGATTTATTGTATTCCAGTCCTCCAGGGAACTATTTACGGCAGCTTAAGGTAACAGATCGCCCAAATAGTATCACCTTGTGGGTTTACCCAGTTTTACCCAGCCTACCCCGTGCTAACCCCGCCGGGGTTAGCACGGGGAACGCTGGGTAAAAGCGCCCTATCGCCGCGTCATCTACACTATCCTCCGTGAGTGAAAATCGCCCTCCGCCTCCCCAGCCGCGTTGACAGTTTCTTGTCCCGCACGCCACGAAAGCACCGTTGACTTATAGAGGTAGAAAGCTTTTCTTTAAAAAAATCCACCACAAATTTTGCTGTAAACCGTAAAACCAAGGTACGAAAGACACTTTCTGCTTAGGGATGAACTAGCAGTAGTAGCCAGCAGCACGACCATAAGTTTGCGATCGCTTTTCCTGCCTAAGGAACGCAGTCGCTTGTGCTGAGATATTTGTGGAGATTTGGGGACGCTTACTTTGCAAGCGTTATTCAGAGAACACTGGCAAATCTGACCAAAATCCCAAAGCTCAGAAAATAAACAGCCTTTGTAGCAACCATGGTGGTAGCAACCATAAGTGACCTAAAGCACTGGGCGTAGTGCGCCGTAAGGCGCAGGTTTGTATCCTAAATGAACTTTGTTTTTTTCGTCGATTTCTTATTGTTTAGGTATTGTTCTTTATACTGCATTCAGCATTTTGGGCTGCCGCCTTCATTGTCCACAAGAGAGTTGGCAGACTGCTTGCAGACAGACAGTGACGCGCTGGTAAGCTCTCGCTGGCGTGGTGTTGCCATAAGCACCGACAGTTTGAAGACACAGTGCCCAGTAGGCCGACTGCGCGGCCTGGTAAGAACGCGCCTCTTGCATCCCAGGGACAAGCCAGGGAAGCTCCGAAAGTGGGGGCTAAAAGCCTCTGTGTTCGGTGTCTCCGATTAGGCGGAGGGCATTCAGCCACTGCGTACGCATTGGCTATGCGAACGTTACTATTCTAAGCGGTGCTGGCAGGCTTATGTGACCCATTCTAAAGCAGTCAAAAATCGCGGAAGCGCGGTATGCCGATTCCTGAGATATTGAGAATGCGCAACCAACGATAACGTTGGATACCAATCATGTTGCATGGAACCAAAACCGAAACTGCTTTGAACAACTCTTTAAAAATGAACCACGTCAACTACATTCCGACACGCATGCTTTTTGCCAATAGAACTAAAGGTGTTCCTAAAAAACACTGAGATTCAGGCGAGGGCGTACACATGCACTTTAAAATCTTGGACATCGTCCAATCACATCGCCAAACGAATACGCGTCACTGCTGTAGTTTTCGCAGCCGCCGAAAATGCCGCACAATTTTTTTTCTTATTTCAGTGTTTATAAATTAAATACTGCTTTAGCGACCAGATAAACGATATAAGGTGTGTTTATTTGAGCTAGTCTATGCAATGCAAATGCAAACCGAAGTTTGGCAAATTCACATTAGTGCCCCGTTAGAGACTTTGAAGAGGTTCGTGACTGCATTGTGCAGTGTAAGTCTATTTGGCCATTTAGCGCAAGTTTACAGTTGCAGTTTGCCTGTAATGCAGGCCATCGTGGGAAACAGCATGCGCCGTTCGTGCATGCCACCCAAAATTCAACGGTAGCGGCACGCTGCTTTGCAAGACGTTTTGGTGTTATATCTCAGCTTTTGTTATTTTAAACTTCAGCCTTTGCATTAAAACATGGACTATTTCTGCTGGTCTACGAACAGGTTGTATTCGTTAAACGCGCTAGTAATCTGCTGAATTAAACTCTGTAGATCTTTTAGCGTGTCGTCACGGGAGACGTCACGAAACAGTTGCAGAGGCTGGTTCGACGGAAAAAAAAGTTTCTAACAAGCTATTATCGCCGTAAATGCCCGTAACTTTCTCTTCATCTCTGCCTTTTTCTTTGATTATTTCCAATTTCTGTTTCAGAGGGATAATAAAAGCAAGACGTCTTTTTTACATAAGCGATAATTTCAACGTGTTCGAATAACATCCATTGTCGGTGTTTGTTTCCGTGATGACATGGCTCCAGTTATTCTGTATAGCGGAATTTCTAAATGGTCTTGGCATTAGTGTCTATACTTTGTACTTCGGGGATAGAATAGGAAAAAAGTTCTGCATAGGCGGGCTGACAAGACAAAAGACCGACAGCGTCCTCTGTGTCTGCATAGCGCAGCCCCTGCTGTACCGTTATCTTTTGCCGCATTAGCAACTACCACATCTACGTTCAACATCTGTGCCCCAACAACGTTGTGAATAAAGCCCAATTCTTGCAAATTAAGAGCTGCTTTCATTCCGCTCTTGAAATCTGAGCGTAAACCTTTATACATCCGAAAAAAGTATAACAGTGAGACACCAACGAATAGAGGTCGCAGCGTGTTCAGCAAGTTTTACACTCTGCCGTTGTGGTACACGGTCAAGTACAGTAAACATATTCGTTGCTCTCAAATGTAGTTGTTTTGCAGCCGTGATCGCTTACTGGTACATTCCTGCCCACTGTCTGTGCATGCGGGTTTACAATCTTTAACGATACACCTCTGCCGCACAGTTGGTCGTGTAATTGCGAAAGCATTAACAAGCTTGTAACGTCGCCGTGACCAAACGATGGCTCCGAAAACTGCAGACGGCACAAAGAGGATACAAGTCAATAAAAGGTAGTTGGGCTGTGGGATTCCAAGCCGCAGCCTATGGAATCGGAGCACAATACATCCCCTGCACCACGGGTCATCTCCAGGTCTAGCTAAATAAAAGTCAACGTTTTAAGTCTTGGGCTCTATCTCATTGAGGAAGACCATTATAACTGTGTTGCAGCCTTCGACATAAAAATGTTTGATATATGTACTGATGACCATAACAGTAATTTGAGCATGATAATTACTCAAAGAGCAAAAGATGTTTGCGCTTATAGTATATAAGAAGGTCTTACAATGGCGAATGATAAAACCAGAGAGAATAAGAAAATTGAAGCCATTCCACTCAATGTGAAAGCTCTCGGAAGTGCAGAGCAGGGATTCGGCATAATGGGCTGTAGCGCCGTTATCCTCTCACTGCTACCACCCAATGAAAGTCAAATTTCCCGCCTTCGCAGTGCTCGCGCGCCTCCTACCTGAGGATGCGCCAGCGGGAGTTGTGTTCTTGTTGTGCTTGCTTTTCCTCCCGCACGTGCCGGCGTTGCACTGCCACTTTTGTTAGCTTACTATTGTAAAAACGAACCCAAGGAGCGTTCCTAACTAAACGAACGTGGGTGCTTCCGGTTCATTACGTATATTTTGCCTCAAATGTACCTATAGTTCTTATTTATTGTGAACTAATTATCACAACCAAATAAATTTCAGCGTAACCATCAAGTCCTCTTAGGGGCCATGTGTCATATAATTTTTGTCATGAAAGTTTCAGTAATTGATTGATTGCAGGGTTTAACGCGCCGGCGCAACGCATACGATGAGACGCGCCGAGTGGAGGGCTGCGGATAAAGTTTGACAACCTGTGGATCTTAAACGTGCGGCGAAATCACGTTGCTGCCACATACCCCGGGGTTCAGGCCACTACCGCTGTTGTAGTCATAAAGAAACAACCCCACACCAGTCTCACTATACCACACCACGACCCACTACAAGCGGAGGAAGCAGCCGTCGCCCTCGCCGTGAGTCAAACCACAGCTACTGTCATCATCGCCGACTCGCATCAGGCGTGCCGAAATGTCACCAACGGAAGAATTCACCGCACAACAACAGGCAAGATTCTCCCACAATGCCCTCTCCCTCCCCACCCCCCCCCACCCCCTTCCCAAACCGTTCCATCAAGATCATCTGGGCCCCCGCTCACCTCGACGTTCCCGGCTACGAGACCGCCCATCTCCTGGCTTGAGAGCTATCCCGCCGAGCCGCTGTTACCGGAAGTGAGCCTCAGCGCATGCACCCGATGGTCAAGTGCCAAAAAATCACACAACACTACTGACTAGAGCGACAACATTACCCGCCAGCACACAAACAACTCCCGAGAGAGCTGGAGCGTCTCCTCCTTGCTCTTCAAGCAAACACTTTCCCCCACCCCACCAGAGATCCCATTTTGGCTCCTACCTGTTTTTGCCGCAGTTCCGCTTCTGCGAGGCCCCCTGGACACTCTATCAGACTGTAGGAGGCTGCGATAAAAACCCACTCCCTCCCCCCCCCCCCCCCCCCCCCCCCAATCCCTGTCCCACCCATGAGCTTTGGGAGAGAGCCTTGGCTAGCTCCACCCTCGGGAATAAGTGTCAGCTGGTCGGGTCGAGAGGGCTGTGGACGCAGCCCAAGGTCAAGGTGTCCTGGACTAAGGCAGCCATTCCGAAGACTCGAATTTATTTTTTTTTCAATAAAGAAGGTTTATTCTCTCTCTCCATGTTGAACATCAAAACGAAAACTTCGTCTGGACCAGATGGCATTCGCGATATCTTTTGCGCCGTTATGCTGAAATTATATCTACATTGTTAGTCATTATTTTTCGAGCATCTTTTTTGTTTGGTACCTGATGACTGGAAATTAGCCCGTATCGTTCCCATGTTTAAACAAATGGTCGTCATCCCGCCCTGGCAAATGTGGATGACCAGCGAAGCTGCTGTGAACCGCTACAAACGGTGATGGGGGAGGTTATGAAAGGCATTTAGTCGCCGCGGCGACCTTTTCGCTTGCGCTCGAATCCTCTGGCGGCAAATGCCGGGTCCTGCCTAGCCTGAGGCATGCACTCAGCGTCTTGGGCAAGAAGTACTCTATTTAGTAACGCTAGTCCCGGTTAGCATTCAAACAGAATCTTCCAACATAATCTTTACCAGGAACACATAGGGAGGGGAGGTCTTATCCATATGCAGGCGCCTTATCATCCACATTTCGGTTTCAATGTGTTGTTTTGTGTTTTTTTGAACGAATACTAAGCTCTATACTATAGTACGCCTGATTAGACTCGTGCTTTTGCTCGGCGTCTTAGGCGAGAACTACTGGGTCCGGCCTGGGTTTTTTGTTGGAGACACAAAATTTTCGGACCAACTACAGCTTCGCTGTAAAAAGGCGACGCAACACTGTTATCTAATTGCCGTCCTATCTCACTGAGTTCTTCTTTTAAACTTCTCGAATACGATATAGCTGACTACATTAGCACCTTTTTAAGCAGAAATAGCCTACTATCAGTCTGCCAACGTGGTCTCAGGAAAGGCTTTTCTAAGGTGACGCAACCAACCACTTTTTTTTAATGAATTTGCCAGCATTCTTGATAAAACTGGTTAAGTTGATGTTACTTTTCCAGACATCCAGAAAGTTCTAGATTTAGCTTCATGCTCCACCTCCCGGCCAAGCTGCAAGAAATCCCTGGAATTCACCACGCGTTCTATGCTTATGATCTCACCATTTGGACAACCCGGGGCTCTAGCGGTGAGCAGCAAGACAGCCTACAGCAAGCTACAGGGCATTGTAGTTCAGCCACAGTACGTTAACTGTACAGAGGCCGGTGGACGACCACTGCATGCAGCGCAAGCAGATTACTCAATCGCGCTGTCCAGCAGCACAAACCCACCATTTTGGGTCCACTGCACCCACATCAAAGTGAGCCCGAGCGCAACCACCAGCCGTCCAGCCTTCAGCGCAGCCTGGCTTAATTATCAGCGTCAGTTTACACCAAAATTAATTTATTCAACAGTGCTCACAAATGGTCGTTCCTTTAATTGATGTGCCTCTTTTACTGTCGAATACAGCAAATATTCATTTCTTTGCAGAGCTTGATTAGATGTATTGTCCAGGTCCTGATATCTTCTGTGGGGCGGCTTACCTGTAATAAACAAGGAAGGAGGGGGGGGGGGGGGGCGGAAGGCGCATACTTTAGTGGGTTGAATTTCACAAAGATGAAAGTGCCGCTTTTAGGCAATTTCTGTTAAGACAATACTTTCATGCTCTGACTAAATCAAGTATTTTTACAACAGCTGCTTGACCAGTTTTTTTGTATATAAAACAGGTGCGAATGCCTTTACGAAGCGGTTCGGTACTCCACAAAACACTCAGCAGCATTCAATATAATTTACTTCACACAAAAGTATGTCCAGTATTTGCCCATTTTTCTTGCAAAGAAACTTTCTACTCGATCAACTTTTCTGATGATCTTTCACAGGGCTGATCCTAGAAGAGATATCAAGAAGTACTTTCAGTTTCAATATATTTTTATGTTGTTTTCATGATTATAGTGCACACTCCTTAATAGTCCAAAAGAACTTAATTTTCCTCTAAGTCGTACTACGTTAAGAAAATTCTAGACGTGTTGCGAATGACGCCCTCTTCAGATGGCTGCAGTTGTATCCCTCTGTGTTCACGCAAGGAAAGGCGTAAGACAAGAGTTTCATAATTTCTTTCAAACAAATAACTTAGCAATTGTAGTATTCATACAGCAACCTTGCATACTGCAACGAATAAAGCAATAAATATTCATTGGTCAAGTTTGAATGCGTAGGGTTCTCAACCCGTCGGAGGCGAACTTGCGGCTCCGCAAGTTTATTTATTATTCTTATTTAGTTTGTTTTAGTTATTGTGTGTTTTGTTTATTTATTTATTGATTTGTTCAGTTACTTACTTATTTATTTATTTGATACCTGCTTGCCCTTGCATGCATTACAGCAGGGAGATACATAACACTAAGCATCAAATATGAGACCAAATAACAAAATAATTCTACAAAGCGCGGTGAAAATCGTGCATTATAAACAGTGGATAAATCATGCGTGGAAGATAATTACACTCTCATCTTGATCTAAAATAAAATGAATCGCGCAAGGCGTCACCTTAAAGGAAGAGTTAATAATTTGCTTCAAGCTACCGATCCCACTTTCGGGATATGTAGAATGGCGCTTGGATATAATTCTCCCTTCTATTCCAGTTTCTAATCGATAGATATTACGAAAAAATTTTCAACCTCAGGTTTCGTCATGATCTTCCCGTCTTACCATTTAAGTTTACTTTTACTTTCCATCATGCTACGTTTACAGTGCCAATTACCTAGTACGGATCGCATTGCCCTCTTGTGTATGTTTTCGAGCGTATCAACCAGCTCTTTGCTGTAGGGATCCTAGAAAACACATGCGTACTCGTACATTGAGCGCACATGAGTGAAATACGGTTGTTCTTTTAAGTTAGGTGGAGGTTCGCTGAAATTTCATCTCGGAAGCCAAAGACACGTGCAGCCGTAACTTTTATGTTGTGAACGTGCCTATTTCTCTAACAACTCGCTAAATAAACTCCTCGTTATTTATATTCTCCTGCCGTTCTTAAAGCAGTGTAATTTACTGTATACGCATTCAGTTGGAATGAAGGTTTTCTTGTAAAGTTGACGTTAACACACTTTTAAGATTCAACGACTTTTGTGAATCAGCACACCAAGGATGTTATTAATTTAATCATGCTGCAAGTATTCGGAATCACGTTTCATTCGCTATAGTCCTGTAAATTACACGTCATTCGCGAACATTTTTAACAAAGATTTGAGGCCACACACACAAAAGAGGGCCCGCAACTGAGCCTTGAGGAATTCCTGAGGTCGCGGGAACATATCCGGACGAACAACCATTGAGAGCGACCAACTGCTGTCTTAGAGAGATATACTCGGCTATCCATGCAATAACCGATTCATTCAGTTTGTTGCCCGCAATGTACTAGCAAGAAGGTGATATAAAACATCGTCAAATGCTTTTTTGCCGCACAAGAAACTAGTCAGCTACTTTAAGCTTATCTATTGCTAGAGCCAAATCGTGCGTGAACTCAACAAGCTGCGTTTGAGCAAGAAAACCCGACAAAATCCGTGTTTGCTAGGATACTGGCGATTATGTTTAACCAAATGAGTCATATCCCAAGAGTAGCTAATCTCAATTTCAAACACCGCAACTAAATTAACATCCAGGTTTCGTCATTGACAAGGCTCTGTGGTTATAGCAAATTTAAAATAACACTTGTTTCTGAATAGGACGTCATAAAATCCCATAAAGTAACATAGTGCAGGGCACAAAGTTGAGCCTACCTATGCACGAGCTTAACCTCTTCTATACTTATAACCAACAAAATAGAGCAACATTGTTTTTCGCAGTATTATTGTAAGAAAAATAGCCGCAAAGTTGCGCTTTTGCGGGCCCTTGCCTTTCTTTGGTTGGGAGTCCTTGACATGGCGCCGGTTGAGCTCCTGCGTGGTGACCGCTTGCTCGACACCCTTTAAGGCCACTTATTTTGGTGAACCAGCGCCATCTCGGGTCGGACATCACTGCCGGGTCGATGTCTCCAATGGTCTCCATTTCTTGAGGGGGCGAATAGCCTCGAGCTGATGCGTCGACGAAGCCGACGGGCGAGGCGTTGTAGCGGCTATGACTGGCGAGGTTTAGCTCACCCGTCGGTGTGGCACAGTCTTCTTGTGGCAATAAATGGCATTTCGATGGTCTAAACGTTTCCCTGGTAATGTCCAGCGAGTCCTGGCACCTTGCCCGTTCACCTAGAACACTCATTACTGTTTGACAAACGTAGTTCGTTCATTTAAAACGCAGAAACACCGAGCGGATGAAAAACGTGTCTGTGCCATTCGACTCCCTAACGGCTCTTTCTTCACCTCAGGGAAAAACCGGGTCCTACCTCGGCGGGTCTTCTTCCAAGCACGTCTGTGCATGAATTCTCGGGCCCAGACGCGCGCCGTTGTTCGCATAATGAGTATAACTGATACCTTACGAAGGCCGTCTCCTCTTGAACACCGGTTGCCGAAAATTCTGCGGCCGTTCGCTTGCCGTAATTCGGCCGAGGACCGCTAACCAAATGATAAACAGTACATTCTGAGGCCGTAAGTCGGCCGGTCTCCTTTATAGCACCGGCTGCCCGAAGAAATCGAATATTCTGCCCGCCGAACGCGCGGTTCACCGTTGAAAGAGCGGATGCGCGGCAGCCGCGCTACGGCCGGGTCTCCTTTCGAACCCAACTGCCACAAGGATACGGAATCCTGTGGCCGGTCGCTTGCCGTGCTTCGGCTGAACACCGCTTCCCGAAGGAAAAACGGATGCCCTAAAAGCGTACTCCGGCCAATTTCTGTCTCAACATCGGCAAGCCGAAAGGCAACTGAATATCTGGCAGCCGGGCAGCTGCCGTTGTGCGTCTGAACACGGGCGGCCGAGAAATACCGAAGCGCTGGTTGCCGAATGTTGCCCGTTCATCGTATGATCAGTGGCTGCCAGAACCTGGATGCAGGCCCGTTTTTGTTTTTATTTATATAAACGATCTTGTAAACGTTATTATCTATCGCGTAAAGATTAAATTGTTTGCTTACGGATGTATATGCAACATTAAAATAATATGCCCCGAAGATCAGCAAATACTGATTACAAACCGCCATTATGTTTAGGCGTGGTGCGAGATCAAAACGCGGAATGAAGTTAAATGCCAAAAATTTGGTTTTCACGAAAATAGCTACAAAAAAATTAAAGGCTGTCAAGTGCGCGAAGTGATTCGTTAGAGGGGCTGTGGCGCCCTCTCTTGACAAGTTTCAGTACTAGCCTGTCGTTGATATGGCAAGCAGTCACGACAGAGCGCCGCCACCCGCGAAAAAAGCCTATAAAACGACACTAGATTTAATTTTGATTTATTAGGGGCAGTTAATGCGGTAATTCATCATTTTTTCTTTATTTCATAAATCGTATGCTTATTTGCGGCCAAGCAACGCCGGCGTCCGTGGCAACTGCTCAGAGCAAAGATCACCCCAAACACTTTGCATATGAAAAACGTGTGCCTGTATGGCGCAATGAGATTTGCATCGGCTTCGTAACGCGAGAGACCCAGGTTAAATCCCGAGAAAGGGAGGCGGTGATCATTTCGAAGCCTCTGTTTGGGTGCGTGACGCCGTGTTATACGTTACGCGTAAGCTACGACGACAAGCCAGGCCCCTAAATTGCTCCGCACTTAGAACTTTCCTTTCGTTGCAACCTCCCCTCATAACCTTTTATTGAATTTCCGCAGAATAAATAAATTCCGTCGCGTCACTGGAACAAAAAAACTGGAAGAGAACAAACACGAAGCAAACACGTGTGCAGCTTCATCTTGAAGGCCTTTTTAGGCACAAGACTAAAAAGCCCACATCAAACGTCAAAGTTCCCGCTTACACCTCCTAATGGAAGTGTAAATGGGCTGGAAATGGAATACGCTTGCAATGTCAGGGGTCCTCATACAGAAAGTAATATCGACGACGCCCTTGAAATGATCAGGCGTAAATTTGTTTACCTCACTTTTTAAAATATTATCCGACTGACTCACCGACAAAAGCAGTGAAAAAGCATGGAGTTCCATCCCTTCACGTACGCCGTCAAAGGTTAAAGTTTCTAGCCGTGGTCAACATAACAAACTTTCACTACTACCTGAAGAATTCCTAAAGCTACTAACCGCCCAATTACCACGACATAGACACCTTGAATCTCTGATCCCGTGCCGTGTCCGAACTGGCATTTTAAGTAGTCTTTGTTTCCACGCAAAATTACCGACTGGAATAAACTAGCTGAATTGGCTGTAACAACTGTTCAGTCTCGTGAACAATTGGACTTTTTAATAGTATTTTTGTGGATTTCTATGCATTTTTGTATATGCGTTCGTTCTATTTCCGTCCTTGTGCTACGTGTATTGAGTATAGAAAATTGTTTTTAACACCCTTCCTGCTTGGGCCCTTCCATGGGCTTGCAGTATAATATAACTAAATAAAAATAAATAAAATGGGGGGGGGGGAAGGATAGTGTAGATTAAAGGAAAGGTTGGAAAGGTCTGAAAAAACCTTGGTTGATTTCTCTGTCATAGGAATCTGTAGAACACGAAAGTGAAATGCGCAGCGATATCTGAAGCTGAGCATGATTGGCGGGTCGGCGGCTGTCTTGTGGGTGCACTTGGCGAGCGACGTCCTGATGGCGGGTCGCTTCGGCAAAGGTGTTCTGGCGTCATTTCCTTGACGGATAGGATGTCAGCGAAATCTTGATATATACCGGCATAAAACACTTGTGTTGCCAAATATAAAACCCGAAAAAAAAAACAATAAGCATAACGTTCTCTTCAGTACTAAAGGTTGCTTCTCCGCAAGATGAACCTGTGTGCAGGGGTGCACCCTTTACAGGCCGCTTGCTCCGTTGTACTGACGTCATTTCCGTGACGGATATGACGTCGGTGAAATCTTTGTGTATCCGGGAATAAAACACTTTCGTGTTAAAAATTCTACTCCATGTGGAAGCTGTCGGAAGTGCAGAGCGGTGATTCGCCATAATGGCTGTAGCGCCGTTATCCGCTCTCTGCTACCACCCAACGCATTTCAACTGTCCCGCCTTCGCAATGCTCGCCCCCCCCCCCTGCCTGAAACTGCGCTAGCGGGACTTTTGTTCTTTTTGGGCTTGCTTTTCTTCCCGCACGTGCCGGCGTTGCACTGCCACTTTTTCTTTTTTCCGCTTACTACTGTAAAAGCAAACTCAACGAGCGTTCCGAGCTAAATGATCCCCGGCGCTGCCGGTTAATTACGTATATTTTGCCTCAACTTTATCTACAGTTTTCTTTGCGGTAAACAACGGGGAGGTGTATGGCAAGCGCCAGCGGTTCACGAGTTTAGAACGCTTATATGTTATGACTATACAAAACACTTGGCTTTTGAAGCGTATGGGTTACGCAGCGACAACGGAACGCCGTGTACTTGGGTCCAGCGAGCGAGCTATGACGACAAGGCGAGCCCCTACAGTGTTTTGCACTTAAAAGTAGGTGTTTGTCACACTGATTGGAATCACTGCGCACAAAACACACCAAACACAACTACCCGGCGTTGTGCGGCGTCCGGCGGGAACGGTCAGGCGTCAAGCCGAGCTTGTGAAGTACCGTATTTACCCGATTCTAACGCGCCCCCGATTCTAACGCGCACCCGATTTTCCTTCCGATCGTAACGCGCACGGGACTTTGTGACCCAGACAAACGAATGCGAGAGAAATGGGCGATTTATTTCCCGAAGTAATCTCACTCATATCACTCCTCGTCGCTCTCCGCTGACCACAACATCTCGGCCTCGGTGCCTTCAAGCGCGTTCGCGATGCCACACTTCTGAACGAACGTTCAACTATGCTCTATGGGATCGTGGCCCACGCCTCGCACGCCCATCCCGAGAGCTTCTCCAGAGGTGCACGCTTCAGCCGACCGCTCGTTTTGAACGCGTGGGAGCCGCTGCTGCCATTGCTGTTATCAAGCGCGCAAGGAAACGAATTGACGATTTGTGTGAACTTCCGATAGAAAAGCCTAGGCCCTAGGCTTGCTGCGTCCGAAAAATCGTTGCTAAAAGCTTTGGCGCTAATCCTTGAGATAGGCGATGGCGATGGGTGGGACGAAATTTCCGGTTTCGGCAGTTTCGGTTTTGTATCCGAATCTAACGCGCATGCGATTTTTCGGCCTATTTTTTCGGGAAAAAAGTGCGCGTTAGAATCGGGTAAATACGGTAGTCAGCCGTCCATGTTGATTCCAAATCTCGGACGTTGCTGGGCAAAAACTCAAGCACATGTATGGGGACTATTGAGCAGGAGCTTGTTCTCGACGGCCCCACCCTGCGAAGTGCCCATAGCAACAAGTCAGAATCCAGAGCTCTGACCGCATGGCCAGCGAAGACCGCAGATCCGAAGTCGCAGCAAGTGGACGAAATGTCAAACGTCCTCGGCGACGACAAAAGAATCCTGGGTAATAGCACCCATAGTAATAGCATAGGCCTTCAATGCCTTCACGTAATTGCTTCCAACTCAAGTATGTAGGTCGAAATTGTCTCAAGGCAGCCGACTGGGGCTGGAGAAAAATAGGGTTTTTGGGGACGAACGGAACGGCTCTTAGGATTGCTAAAACCTCGCCCCAAAGCTCGAGGCGAACTGGAAACCAGGAAGCCGCAGCTCGCTTCCTGACCCTCGCACCCACTTTTACCAGCGCCAGACATTTTTCTCTTATTTTGTTGCCTTTTGGTGACGCCTGCAAACGCGGGTTGGCGCCGGGTGATGCCGACGCGTCAAGTCACGAAGAATATGCTGCTTGGGGTTCGGCTCGTCGACCAGGTTTTTGCAAAGAAGTATCGTGTAGCTACATCAAGGTGCGTCGTGGGACTGCTGTGATTACAGCAAAAATTTGTTATGGAATTCGCACGGTTCGTCCAAATAGCTGTTTACAAAAAAATTGCATTTTTAAGGGGGGACAAAATGTAGACGCAAGATATAAATCTATAGTAAAGTGGCATCCTTCAGACCCGGTCTAGATTAATAAAATGATTTCGACTCTACAAGCCAAACGAGTAATAATACTAAAACAGAAAGATTGGGTGAAACTTCGTATTCGCTCGTGCAAACTTGTTGCCATCCGAAATGAAAAGTACGATCGCCGTACGCACGCAGCTGAAGTTATTTCTGTTATCTAAGCTGCAGTTAGGAAATCGTGCGCTGACGGCCTGGTAAAAAATAAAATCTACGAGAAAACCGCCCAACTGTGTCAGGGCTGTGCTCTTGCAGCGTGCTCTTTTGTCGCCTTGCTCTTTAATCTCTGTGCTCTTTTGTCGCCTGCTGTTTTGACGTTTCACTGTTTTGACGCTGTGCTGTTTCGTCGCGTGTTGTTTTCACGCCAGTGTGCTGCATTGTCGGTGTCGGGCTGTTTGGATGCGTTCTCTTCGTACCACCATTCTGCACGAAGAGTGCGTACGTAGCACGTCCTATTTGTACATGACAACTACTAGACTGGAGTAAAAACTAACGCATCGTGAGTTTCAAACCAAGTGAGTGTTCCTTCGTCTGCCCGATCCTTTGTCTTCATTTTCGCCCTCTGTTCATGTAAAACGCGAGTGCTTTTAGCACATCATATTCATCTGCAATTCAAACTCGACAACTGCGAGGCACACTCGTGTGTATCCCTATGCTGAGGATTAAAACAACTTAAATTATAAGCCTAAGTGTCTCGGGCTTGAGAGCGCAACATGTTAAAGTTTTGCAATTATAACTGTTGAAGCAGCGCAATTGTCTTTGACGCTTTCAAAATGCACGCGCGCCTCGCTTGACATCTTCACGAAGCACAAAACAAACGTAAGCTGCTTTCATAAACCGAACATGGAGTATGTGTTGACGGACACTAGGGAGTTAGAGGCCTCTTTTACGGTTGAATGTTGAATTCCCGCATGTGTAAGCTTGAAACAGTAAACAGACCAAACAAAGACGGAAACTTGTAGGAACGCAACCACAGGGTTCGCGACGACTCTCCCTGGAAAAGCGTCCCCACGCGCCGGGTTCGTAGAAAAGAAGCTCATGTTAGAACGCTTTTGAAGCGTGGGCATACTACGTGTCGTCTCCGAGAACGGATTATGCAAAGAGGATTGCTGGTTTCTTGGGGCTTACCCGGCAGCGAGCGCGGCGAATGAATGGCGACGCCAAGAGGGGGAAAAAGGCAGAGATGTGCTCAATAATTTCTTCTTTGAAGTGCTCCATCCCAGAGGGCCTGCCTCGCGTTCGGATATGTTTCGGCTCCCACGGGATTGTCAAGGGGTGTTAGATACTTTTGTCAGATGTCATTTTTGAAAAAAAAAAAAAAAAACGGCGGCCTTTTTGAACAACCGTTAAGCGCCAAAGTCGCTTTCTCGAAGCTTTGTTATTTTTATTCCGGAACCTACAATATCCTGCGCCTCCTGGAGTGTTATGCCGTTTGGTAGGGGTTATTCCAAAAAGGTTCTAGGATAATACTGAAACAAAAATCACAAAGCAACTGTACTCACGTGCCTCCTTCTTGCTGACTTTTTTGAAATTCAGAATCGCGGATGACGTTGGGTTGAGTTTATAAGCAACCAGGTTGAAATACTGCTATTGTGCGATGTCAGCAATGAGACCAATAATAAAACCGAAGGAATTAGGTGGCAAGGCGCATTGAGAAACCAATTACGTCTGGGCAGACAAGAAAGAAAGCTGTATGTAGACACTTTCGCGGTTAGATTTGCAGTACGTAGGAAGACGACTGCAAGACGCCAAGATCCCGGTTTCAGGTAACCCGCTAGCCAGCCGTGGTAACTTACCCAGGGCCCGTTTGCCCGTACGCATAAGTTCCCGATTAAGTTCCCGCTTTACGAATAAGACGCCAATAAGTCGAAGTCGGCCACGGCAAATAAGCCGGTTGCCAGAAAACCCGACGGCAACACTACCTTAACCGAGCGTTTGTATCAGTTTCGGGCGAACGACTTATTACCTAGACAGCGCTAAAGTCGTAGTTGTAAACTTATTCCCACACTTATCGCGTTCGGACAAACGGGCCCAGGTATGAATTGCTGTATTTTTTGTGGAGAAGGATATCTTGAGCATTTTAATACCGATAACATTCATCGATAGGAGTCTGGAGTCATTCTAATTCAAATGTACTATATGAGGAAACCGGCCGTCGCCAATTTTAATGAAGGAGTAATCATTCTCTTCCAGTACCGCCGCCGCAATTAGTGTAATGACTTCTCCCTGCACAAAAATGCTAATTGGCGCGGACATTTATAATTTTAACTGTCTTCATGTAGAGTTTTGTGAAATAGAAACGTAAGCAACCAAAAATACAAGAAATGCAAAACCTATAAAATTCGTCCGGGCACTGTAGTATGGTAGTATTGGCCTTTTCGGATCCAAGCATTTCGGTGGTGTACCACCAGGTGGCTGCGATCCGGCTATAAAAAGCGGCGCCATCTTGAAGAAACTTTCTCTTAGATTCCACTTTCATCGTGTGCGTTGTCTTTCTGTCGCGACCCTTCGGGAACATCGCCGTCACACGCTACAGCGTGTTTAGTGCTTTCAAGCCTAGAACCTGGAGATACTCATCCACAACTTCTGTGCTGCTACTGCGTGTTGCGTCTTTTTCCACGTTTTTGTTTCTTGGTCCTAGGGATCAAAATACCCAAAGAGGTTGATGACGCGCCACAGCTTACCTAAATTAACGTTCTGCGCCCCTGCGGGGCAACTTTTCTACTCACGTGTCGTCCAGTTCACTGTAACCCGGAGCACACTGCTATAGCTTTTCTTTAACCCCAGGCGGCCTGCGGGGATAGCGCAGTGGTAGCGGAATGGGCGCCTAGTCTGGAGGCGTTCAATTGCCGTATACGAACGCAAATGTTTTAAATACAAACCCAGAGGCTTCGACAGCCAAGCGGCTATGCCAGGATACACGTAGCGTGAAGCTAAGGTTCAGCTGGTTATTCTTAGCTTTCCTGGACCGTCTAGGATTAGCTGATTATCATTCTTACTGCTGCTTATAATCAAAATCTAAATCCAACCCAAATCCGATCCAAGCCAATCCAATCCAATCCAGAACTCCCGCTGGCGCAGTTTCGAGGCAGGGGCGACACAGAGCAACTGCATGGAGGGAAATTTGGAATTGCCTTGGGTGGTAGAAGTAAGCGGATACAGGCGGTACAAGCCATTATGGCGAATCACTGCTCGGCACTTCCGACAGCTTTCACATTGAGTGGAACGGCTTTAGTTTTTCTCTTTTGAGCACGCTTTTCACTTTTCATTTACGTTACTGTCAATTGATATTGGCATCCTGAAATGAGTATTCAATAAGCAAACTTTGTACCCGTCATGAAAATACCATCCCTGCTCTTCGAAACCTGGGTTATAATGCCCACGTTTTTAACGTTTTGCTCTGCTGGTGAATATCAGCTGCGTATGTCCTTAAAAAGCTGCGTTATAGAAGCTTTTCCCCCATTTTCCGCGAAACAGTGTGTTGTTACTCATGTTGTAATGTCACCTGTTTGCAACCCACACGTTTTCGCTGTAGCCGTAACAGCAATCTCCAACTCCTGCCGCTATATGCCAATCACTTTATAATCTTTACAATAACTTTATATTGCCCTTAAAACGTTTAAAGGCAATATATTGCTAACAGACCGCTCGTATACGAGCTGAGTGGCATCGAAATGTGACGGGTCCAAGGGTTTTGAAACTGCATTAAAGGGGCACTGACACAAATTTTGAAGGCGATAACTGGAACACTACATTCTGCAAGATAGACTTGGTGGGAACACATTTACCTTTCTGAGTTGTGAACAACAAACTGTTCCTGCTTTAATGGTGTGCGAAACGCACCGAGCATCCACGGACCATACGGACTTCTGCTCTTATATATAACAACAACAACAAGTTTGTATCGATTGGCTCTTTTCTACTTTTTGGTAAAATCGCCGCTCCAACGCGGGAGGCACGAAAACACCTTAAAATCATGCCCGTGCCAATAAAGATATTTTCATCGGGCAGCTGCGACCAAACTTTCTCCGTATCCAGGAACAATCTACGTTTCTTTGCACACTGCTTGCGAAAACGCGCCGGAGGCACGAAACTGTAGCCGCACGGTCGCTGTTTTTGCTAAGGAATCGTGGCACGTTTCCGCAGGTATTGCCGAGTGTAGCTGTTACGCTGCACGAAATTGTTTGCTTACATGAGAAGGGTAGCGATGGGGTTTAGTCAAGCTGCGTTATAGAAGCTTTTCCCCCATTTTCCGCGAAAGAGTGTGTTGTCGCGGTATCATGTTGTATCGCAGCGCCTGTATCCACGGTCGCTGTTTGTGTGCCTCACACGGTACTTTGTGGCAAATAAAGCAAACTCCAACTCCTGCTCGCTGATATCCGCCGAACGTGGTCACTTTGTAATCTTTACAGTAACTTTATATTGCCCTTAAAACGTTTTAAGGACAATATATTGCTAACAGACAGCTCGTATACGAGCTGAGTGGCATCGAAATGTGACGGGTCCAAGGGTCACTAGCTACTTATCGCAACAATGAATATTTTGTGTCAGTGCCATTAAGTACCATGTTTCCCTCCGCAACACTATAAACACAGCTTCTTTAAAGTCAGCTGCAGTACTTTGCATAAATTCATTGCACAGAAGTCGTTTTTCACGGCAATATAAAGAGTTACATATTGTAGCGTCCAGCAAATACGTCCTCCGGGTGGTGGGTGGTGGCCTTTTACTTTAATGAGACTGAAAAACGAAGAGCGGTGGTGGAGGGTTTAGCCTAAAAGCGCTCGAACAGCGTGTTCCAGACTAGCGCGCGCGGTCCGAAGACGATCGTTTGGTTTGTTCTTCCTCGCCATCGATTATCGTTGCGTATCGCCAACAAGAGGGGGTTATCTCTTATACAACAGGTGTCAGTTTACCTCCCCGCTCCACCCCCCCGACCCGCAGGGGAAGCATCGTCCTGATGCTGAGATGACAGTGCGGTGAAACAGCGAGCCAGTTTTGGCGCGTCACGTTCGTGCGAAGTGAAGCTTCATGCGGACGATGTGGACTACTTCCAATCGGCGATGGCGACGCCCGGTTGAAACACCGTCTTCCGGAATAAATGCGTACGTGACGTCACTCAGCTGTTTCAGAACTGTGTAGGGTCCAAAGGAGCGTTTCATAAGTTTCTCGCTTAGCCCCTCGACGTCGCATTGGGGACCACAAAAGCATCTTCGCCAGGCTCTAAGGAAGCGTGCCTGTTACGAGCATTGTAAAGAGTGGAATTGTGCGTATGCTGTTCTCGTTCTCTGGTACGGTACCGAGCGTACTGCCGCGCCTCTTCGGCGCGCTGAGCGATCGCTTGCGCCGTCTCGTCGGTATCACCTTTGTGCGGTAGCATGTCATCCAGCATTCTTGTTGCCTCGCGTCCGTACAGGAGAGCGAATGGCATCATGCGCGTGGTTTCTTGCCGGGCCGTGTTGTGGGCAAATGTCACGTATACAAGAATTGTATTCCAATTTTTGTGTTCTAAGTTCACGTACATGCTTAGCATGCCGCTAAGTGTTTTGTTTAAGGGTTCGGTCAGGCCGTTCGTCTATGGATGGTAGGCCGTAGATTTTCAGTAATAAGCACCGGTGAGGTCCATGATGGCGCTGACCAGCGCCGAGTTGAATGCGGTTCCCCTGTCTGTGATAAAAATTCCTGCTGCTCCATGGCGCAGAACAATGTTGTCCGCGTAAAAGTGAGCCAATAGAGAGCAGTGCAATGCTAACTAGCCTTTCGTTCGGCGTATTGGATAAGATAAACGGTCGCGACAATTATCGACAGGTTTTCCGAATGAGAAGTTGGGAAGGTGCCCAAAAAGTCATGCCAATTTGTTGAAAGGTGTTTTTGATATCTGTACAGGTTGAAGTAAACCGGCTGGGCGCCCAGGCGGTGTTTTTCGTCGCTGAGATTCGCGGCAAGTACGAATGTACTGTTTCACTGTCGCAGGAAGCTTCGACCAGAAGTAATTCTGCATGATTCGGGAAGTGGTACGCGCATAACCAAGGTGACCCGCAGTCGGCTGGTAATGACAGGCCCCCAGCATTTTGCAGCGAGACACGCAGGGACAACTTAAGGTAGTCGCTGCCGTTTGGATGAAAGTTTTCTTTGTAGAGGATGTTCCGTAAACAAAGGAACTGCAGCCTGCGCACGAAGAGCTTCGGCTTCTATGTACAGCGGCCTTCCAAAAATTCCACAAGTGGTTGAAGCTCGCCGTCCTCCCTGTGTTATCTAGAGAACGTTGGCGCGTTGATTACTCCAAGAAAAGCCGTTTCGCCTTCAGCGTCAGGGCCGGGATGCTCGAGCGCAGCTCGGGACAAGCAATCTGCACCGGAATGATGATTTCCTGACTTGGAGACTGCAGTCAGATCAAACTCTTGATGTCGGGGGCTCCAGCGGGCTAGGCGACCACTGGGTTTTTTAAATTGGCAAGCCCACAAAGTGAGTGGTGGTCGCTCGCTACTTTGGTAGGATGGCCGTAAAGGCACGGGCGGAATTTCAACACCACCCATACAACAGCCAGACACTCCTTTTCAGTGGCCGAATTGTTGATCTCCGCGCGGGACACGTGTCTTGCTTGCATAACCAACACCTCTTGCAGCACCGTCTTGCCATTAGGTGATAACAGCGGCCTAGACCGACGTTGCTGGCACTAGCATGAATTGTGGTCGCAGCATCTTCATCGAAATTGGAGAGTACAAGCGGCTCTTGAAAACGCCGGCGCAGGTCCCCGAAAGAATCTTGCTGTTCATTAGTCAATACGAATTCGATGTCATTACGAGTGAGGCCACTTAGTGGAGCCGCGTTGTGTGAGAAGTTTTCTATGAAGCGCCAGTAATAATAACACAGGCCTAGAAACCGCCGCAGATCCCTTTTGCCCGTGGGCGTCGGGAAGTTGGAGATAGTCGCTACATTTTCAGGATCGGTTTTGACGCCGCCGTGGTTGACAACGTGACCGAGGAAACGGAGCTCTTCATAACCGAATTGGCCCTTGTCTGCTTTCAGGGTGAGACCGGCGGTTCGTACGGCACGAAGAACTGATTATAGTCGCTTCAAGTGTTCTGCAAATGTTGACGAGAAAACGATAACATCGTCCAAATACAGAAGGCATGTCTGCCACTTGAGGCCGGACAATACAATGTCCATCATTCTCTGGAGTATTGTCGCCGCCGAACAAAAATAAAAGGGCTGGACCTTAAACTCGTACAGGCAATCGGGTGTTATAAAGGCCGTCTTCCCGCGGTCGCGCTCACCTACCTCGACCTGCCAGTACTGATTTACCTCTGGTGACGTCTTGGGGCTTATTACTAAAAGCTTGCAGAAATAATTCTGCTATGCTGTCGAATAAGTGCAGTACACCTCGGGCAACTGCAACGCCACGGCCAAATAAAAGTGCATCGATACATTCTGCGATGCCGCCAAGAGTGCAGTGCACGTCGCAGTTGGCGGAAACGAGCAAGCAGGACCGCGGCGGCACATTTACGTCGTCGTAAACAACCAGCGATATTCTGTGCGTTCTGGCTGGCGGTGGCTTGAAAGAAGAAAATTAATCGGGATTAATCATGCTTAATCACACGAATAATAACGCAGATGATTACGGTGATCTGACCGTATCGGCTGGGGACACAGGGCCGAGGAACGGTCCTGTTCATAGCTCACCGGGGCCGAGGAAGGCCAGCGCGTTCCGAGGCCTTGGAGCACACAGCTTCAGGAGCCGAGACGTGGGGAAGCTGGGGGACCAGAATTGGTATGAACATCACCCTTCCACTACGTGGTGGCAGGATAGAAACGACAAGAACCATATTAGGTGATCAGTGATGTATTTGCACACTATTTACGAGTCAACCATGACAGCGTGTACCCTAGCTGCACGCAGCCTTTGCTTCTTTGAAAACGTTTAGAATAGCGGCTGTATGTTCGACTGGCCACTTCTTCATCATATCGTGAAAATATTGTTACAAGAATAAAAGAAGGGGGAACACGATGTAAACACAGTATTTACAGTATATACAGTAGAGAGCAACGTAAAGCCGGAATCCGACATCATCCTCGTCTTCCTTCAACAGCGTAAAAACGTCCCTTGTTTTCTTAGTCGTCATTCAGCAACACCGACGGGTAACTATATAGAAGTAGAAAGGCCCTGGGCCATTAATAACAGTTCGGCTGTTTTAGGTCGAACCTTCTCATAAATCTCGTGAATGTTGTGCATCAAGCAGGGATAGCAGCATGTTTCGAGACGCGCCGGTGGCCTCGCAAAAACTGGTTCCCAGACTCACCGATAGAGGGCGCCGTCGTCTCCCAGAGGATGAAACGCAGGATGAAACGCGTGCATGCTGCGGCAGAGCTGCACAGAGGTGCGGCCACCGCGGGGTGAGGGGGAAACGACGCTGGCGGAGGCTTTGGGATTTGGGGCGAGGGGAACCTTAACGTCAAGGCCATAGAGGTGACGAAGAGGCGACTGGAGTGGTGATGGATGAAAAGTAGGGAAGGATGGGTACGCAGGCGGAGTAATCATACGGATGAGAATTTAGAACAGCGAGGGGAGAAAAAAGGGGGGTGGGGGCGATGAGTTTAAAACAGAAAAGAGGGAGAGATGGGAGGGAGGAAGCAAATCTATAGGTTAGCTGGGAGTAGGGCAAGTAAACGTAATAAAACAGGCAAGTCGGTTGCTGACGACCGACGCCCCGATTCAAAGCGAAAGCCACTAATAATAATCATCATCATCATCGGAGGGTTCCTCGCCCTCCCTCCAGGGAAAAGAGGGAAAGGGGAGGGAGTCTTGCGCCCCTTACGTTTAACTGCTGGTTCCTTTGCGCGAACCGTAGAATTTGCGCGGCGATGGCTCAGCATACACAAAAGTACCACAGCTCCGCTATTTCAGAAGATTTGATAATAGGTGAAACACGATTAATTTTTATATGCATTTTTGTATGAGGCGGAAGTGTGTCGCATCAGGCGTTACAGAGTGTGTTTTCTTCATTGAGTCCGCATAGATACGCTTACGCATTTAACAATCGCCAAAAACACCAACACTCTAACAAAATGGTCTTTCACAAAAAATCATAATTGGGGAAATTAATTCATTTATTCGCCATAATTGCGCAAAAGTAGATGAGCTTTAAAGGAAAACCCCGAAATGGAAAACTCATGGTATTTTACATGCAACACTTAAGAGTCTGCTGTGATTCTATGAGCCGGCAAGTCTGTTCCGGGTAAACTATCAGTGATAGTGTCATGCGCCCAGACTTAACTTCTTGCGGCCACAGCTGCTTTCTGTCATCCGTTTCAGTTTCAGCACTAATGACGTATCATATCTATAATGCCGCGAACCATGCAATGGGTTTGTTTATTTGTGTTTTGCTTTTGCAGCCCAGCTGTGCCGGTCTGTGTGTGTGCCAAGGGAAGCGCGTGTTCCATTCTTTCTTTCTATGCCGTATGTGTTATCTCTTCTGATAGGCAGAGCGTTCCGTACTAACGTGAACCTCCTAGAATAATCTTTGTTCTGGATGTAATTCGACGGTTCCAGAAACACTCGCGCCTAAAGATAAATTCTTGCGGAGCCGACGCCGCGGCATTCGATTCATTGACGCCCGCCTATGCACGTCACTTTGTTGAGTGCTGCTTCGCCGCCTGTATATTCTTTGAGTTGTTAGGGGGGCACAAGTTCACTCCAATAAACTTGTTTTCCTTGAAGACAACTGCGTCGTCTTTGGCTTCGTGACAATATCTATACGAATTTGTAAAGCAGCAGTGTGAGGAACCCCAGTTATAAACAAATTTCGCTATCCGATACTACGCGTTCCTCATGAGTGCTTTCGTTGGATTGAAATTTTTAATTCCTCCTCACTTTGAGTATGACGTGACAGCAACTCGAAATTTGGATGACGTTACCGCTTAAGGCACTAGTACTTTTGCTAATGTATTTATATCGCGACCTTGCAGAATCGCAACAGCCACTCGTAACTCGTTTATTATTCGGGAGAATTCTCTTTGCGGACCACAATTTTTACGTACTTTTATTTTCGTTTCTTCTTAATATCAAAACCAAATCAAGGGTTTACGCATCGAAGCTACTATGTGGCTATTGGGCACACCGTGGCGCTTGACTTCACATTAGGTTAAGCCAACTGGGCATCTTTACGCGCTCCGAAATCTTGAAACGCGTCGTTTTCATTTTTTTATATACCGCTAAAAAAGAACCGCCGCAGCTGAGACTGTTCCTCGTCCGCAACCTGCTCAGCAGTAAATATCCTTTTCCACACACTCCCGTTGAAGTCTACACAGTGGAATTCACCTAAAAATCTTATTATACAGTTAAAGTGCATGTATTTTAGTGGCCGGTAACATTACTGAAGTTGTGTACTTGTCATGCTAAGATGCTTCTTCATTTGCATAAATAATCCCCTGAGTTATTGCTAGTAAGTGACGTTCAGATATCCAAAGCAACTTAGTCTGACATGTCCCCATCGCAATTATTGGCGCGCTCGATAATAAGAAACACCAACGAAGTACAACTAACTAGTGTCTCTGTATCCGCCTTCTGCTCACGGAAGTAGACGACCTTAGCGCAGATGAAACCTCCCTCGTTTACTTAAAATAACCCGACCACTGCAACGCCTGCAGTGTAAACAGATATAGCCGCCATGTCCCCTAGGATAACACTACCATGATGATTTACGCGGGCCTTGAGACAGCGTAAACAGTGGTATTGTTGGACACATCTTAAGTGGCGGACTGTCAGGCCCTCATTACTTCCACAAAGTTTTGTGAATACGATACCCGTGACAGGACCATAGTTTGAAACGCGCAGAGTACTGAATTTATACTCTACAGAATATGTTCAGGCTCCTCCGGCATAATGCTGAAACACGGCTCCTTTGCAGCAGGGTCTTAACCGGTACGATAGCTTGGCTGTAACACGTAATATGTTGGCTTCATTTGTAAGTCAACACCGGTTCGTGCCCAGTATCTCATCAGTATACTTCATGAGGCGACTAGCTCCGAGTTGTACTTTCATATTCCGGTTCTCTATGCATATGCATATTACGTACGCGGCATTCCCAATTTATTTATAGTGAATACCAAAAACAACTGAACTGTTGACTCTCGTTATTTATTGGTGCCTACCCCGAAAGGAAGGACACATCGGAAAGAAGGACAATGAAAGATATGACGAAGCACAGAGCCTGTCTTCTTGTCTTTAGCGCCGTGCTTGTATCTACGATGCTGTTTCCTTTTAGTCGAAGGCGGGGGAAGTTATCCGGCCAAAGCCCTTTCTTCGGGTACCTATTGAATATCTATTATAAAATAACTTTGATCTCACCCGTCATGTAACTTTAATTTGCAATCACGAAGGCTACACTCCGATAAATATCGCGTGAACAAGGGCTTTTTCCTTAACGGGATTATGTCTGTTTTTCTGACTGCATACAGGGAACTATATTGCTACCTCCCGATCCTTTTAGCGTCGCGGATTGCTCTTTCCGAAGGTGGTGCCCAAGCCGCGGCATTCGCTCGGGCAACGCTTGCCGACAGGCAGAACACACCATTGTGTGAAGTCTGTTCCGCGCTCTCTTCGTCGGTGACTCTTACAACTTCAAATACGTACCGTGGCTACGTACGCCTTATTTAGACCGTGTTTCCGCGAGTAATACAGAGGTTGATTTGCCCCATCCTGCCTCAAATGGCTGTCACATCCCGTCCACTTCTGGCGCCCTTTTTTTTCGTGGGCCACACGTGTTCGTGATTTTGTGTTCTTGTTGAAGCGCACAGCAGGATAAGCCAGGTTATGTGCGAGTTAATGTCTGCGAGTTAATGACAGGCACCAATGTGGTTCCGGCAGTCGGAAGCTTTGCGAAGCAGATGGTACGACTTTTCGCCGTAAGCTCTGCGAGGGAGAGAAACAAGCAGTGAGAAAGTCATTAAAATAGCACGCCGAGAACGAACATGCGACAAGTATGCTTGTCGCGTGTTCCCTATGTTCCCTATTTATATAGGGAACATTATTACTTCATGAATAAAGGCGTTAAAGGAGCCATGAAGAGAAAATACAACTTCGTTTAATTTGAAAGAACTAGGATTCAGTATCTCACTCAGCTCCATTAGAGCCACAAAAGATGTTTTTTAAACGAAAAAAAGCAAGAAGTATTTAAAAACTTTCAAATTTTGCGCCACAGTGACGTGTTATGAGCAAGAATGACGTCATACGGGCCAACAATAAAATATAATTTTCAGTGCGTTAACTGCACGTTAGCATTCAAGTGATGCGGTCAAATGGAACTAGAGGCCCCATTACAGACGTCCAGTCATGTGTCGTCGCGACAGGTCAGTTAGGCGGCCACCAATCGCACAAACAAGGTTCCCTGACGTCATAGAAAAGTTGCGGGAAATTGGCTAAGGGGTCGCGACTGCTTCACACGTTTTGTTTAATATCTCCGTTAGTTGTTCGAAGATTGCGATGATATTGGTATCATTGCTATCGGGACTGAGCAGTCTTTCTAATAAACCCAACTTGTATTTTGTCTTCATGGCTCCTTTAATACTATATTGCCGTCCGTTGAGATATTTTAAAGCTTGATTGCATGAGATACTTCATTGAAAGTGACATCACTACGCGCTTTGCATAAGTGTACGTTTACGTTGACTATGTAATCCCACGCGTCACAGAGGGGGCGGACCAGGAGTGGAAGAAAAAAAAGTCCCGCTTTTCGATTGTTTGGTGCAGCATCGCCTCAGTTGCAATTAGCCTAAAACTGCATATTTTTTACCTCCCTTAACATAAACATTCTTTGCCTGAATACGAACAGTAACGTGCTACACAGTGGAATTGAGTGTGCAATGTCCTCTTCTGTGGCGGGGCAGACCTGTGTCATTACGTACAAATGTGACATGAGCCACCGTAATAATCACATTCGGCGTTTCAAACAATTGCTTCGATACAGAAATTTGCTGTCACTCTTTTTATAAAGAGTTAAGCCACACTGCTTTGCATTCCCACACTAAACGAAACGGAGCTGTTTGCCGTGTTTCTGAAAAGCATCGTCGGCGTCGCTGGAAGCTTGGCGTACGCATATCGTGTGCATCACTGTCTTTGCAAAACTGCGGTGCTGTTATTTGACCACATTTTAAGGCGAAGTTTGCAGGGTGCGCGAACGCGAACAAGCTGTTGTATAGTGACATATATTTACCGATCAGCCCATCGATTTCTGCACAGACGAAAGCACAGATACGATCATCCCCCTTCTAGCTCGCCACTTTGAAAAGACATCCGTGTCTACACTGCTGTAAGACTTCAGCGGTCGGAACATTACATACACAAGCTTGGATGTGCACTGACAGCTTGCTTTTCCTGCACGTCGGTGTGACATGTGAAACGTGCTTCAGACAGCAGCGAAAACACAGTTACACAACCCAACCGTATCGAGCAATGCGGAATTAAAACCGAGAAGTCGTTCCCGCAGGATAATTTTGCGTACGACCTAAATGTGCCGATATTTACAGGTAATGTATGCTCGAATATATATCCGGTTGTATTTTTGTTGCACGCGCAGGCGTAGGCCACACGCTAGTAAACAGAAATACAGGTGCGAACGAAAGAGTCTGCTTCCGTGACAGCAAGCACATTCATCCAGGGAACTCCTTAATGAAATGCACATTGCACTGAAACACCAGCACGTTGCCTTTTTACCCTGTAATATCAACTTAGGTTCAGCAGAACAATGACCTTTTTACAGCTGTATTTATGCGAACATTTAAGAGACAGCAGAATAATTACACGGGAAAAGGAATCGTTCAGAGCCATAGGGGCGCATAAAACGACAGACGCATAGGGGCGCATAAAAGAACCAATTATTATAAGGGCGGAATAATTGCTTTATGCTTGTTAGCTAAAATCTACTTCGTATGTCCCACCGATTTCACACTACTCATGTTTAGTATAGGAGTAGCGCAGGATCTAAGAGGAACGATTTAATCGCGCGTACGCATCATGCTTCAGATTTTCTAACTGCGCGGCATACACATTAAATGGCGGGACTGCGGCTATTTGAGTATACTGTGCAAATAAATGGCTCAAGATTCCACGCAGTCGTTTTCGATGTTACACGGTGCTTTAGCAAGTACTGTCGCTTCTAGAACGTTCCCACGGAAGTCTTACCCAGATCTAAGTCGTTTTTTGTCAATTGAGGGCTTAGGCCGTGTTCAGACTGTTGCCGCAACTGTCGTAATATCATTAAAGAATGACGTTATTTCACGTCTGAGCCAACCGAACTGTGTGACACGCCGTTTTTTTTTTACGTCCATAGGTCACAATATGGCTTTTGCGTCGGTAGTGTGAGCATAGCTTTATTGCTGCATCCGCGCAAAACAACAGTTTACAATGGCTTAACTTGACACTGTGGGAAATTATCGTGTTCTTGCAGTGCTCACGTGAAACTAGACTCGAGACTTCAGATCAAATGAATTATTGTATCTGATATAGTATATTGCCTTTTGTGCAGCGAAAAAATCTGCTCCACGGCATTTGGACGAAGCGTTGTGGGAAGCACCACTTAACAAGAAGCTGTAGACTCCAGAGGAGCTGTGCAATCGTATGAGGTGCATCGGGGATTGCGCGCTGTTTTGACTGCTTCGCGGTGTGGCCTCTCGGACAACGACAGCGTTGAAACGAAGTTCTTCCGAGAGCAATGTCGCTTTACGAAAGGGCGTATCGGAATTACAAAAAAAAAAGCAGAGACGTAAATCTGCCAGAAAAGCGTTTTCTGCGACTTTTCCGACCCTGGCGTACTTTAATAGATGACCCTACTCGAGCGTTTAACCCGCCGCGGTGGCTCAGTGCCGAAGGCGTTCTGCTGCTGAACACAAGGTCGCGGGTTCGATTCCTGGCCGCGGCAGTCGCTTTTCTGATGGAGGCGAAAAGCACAAACGCCCGTGTGTACGAGATTTCGGCGCACGTTGAAGACACTGAGGTGGTCAAAATTAATCCGGAGCCCTCCACTACGGCGCGCCTCATCGCCTGCGTTGCGTCGGGTCGTTAAACCCTACAATCAAATACTCCAGCGTTTATTAACCTGCGTTATTCTTTTGTAGCAGGTGATCAATCAGCTGGGAAAGAAAGGCCGCAATCAGGCACGAATGATAAGAAGGAATCGCTTCAAACGAACCAAGTTGCGTTTGCGACACGAAAAACAAGGCACACTGCTGAACATGCCCCCACATCTATTTTCGAAAGAAAACTCATTTATACAAAAAAGTTTCTTTCCAAGCACATGGAGCAAGTGAAATGATTTGCCACCAACTGTTGTCAATGCCAAAGATTTGTTGAAAGAATTATAACTCTTCTTTTGTGAGCAGTAGAAACTACAGTTGTGTTAGCAGTTGCGTTTTTCGTGGTTCTGTTGTTATTGTGTTTTATGATGTGTCTATTCCTGTATTTTTCTTTGTGTGGTTCCTTGGCTTAGTCATCTTGTGGTTTTTGTGCTTTGTGGTCTTTATTATGTTATATTGTCTTTGGCTGTTTAGCACCTTTTTTTTACTTTTTGTAGTCAATTTCGGCCTTTTACTTCTTTTTGAAAAAATGCTGTTCAGTATTTCACTGACATTTTGTAATGCCGCTCCTGGTAGAACCGGAGAGTTAGCGTGCAGTATTCCTAAATAAATAAAGCAGACCTGATTACACTAAGCTAATACTAATTTGAAACCAGAAGTATTCATACCTTAAGCGTGCTTAACATCGAGAAGGAGATAAAGAGCCCGGTAGTAGAAAAAAAGAGCAGAAAAAATAACAAAATAATAATTGGTTAACCATCTTTCGAATTCAGTTAAGCAGGCTATAGAGGAGCACATAAATTATGGTCGCGTTTCTGGCAATCAAAGGGCGCTTTCTTTAATGCGGGTGAGCTCAGCGTTCTTGGACGAAAGCAGAGGTGGTGGGGAGCAGGAAATACGCGAACGAGCGAAATTCGCCTGGTTGAACAATGATGGAGCTTCTTAACCGCCGTTTCGAAAAAGGTCAGAGTTTCAGAGCGAAGGAACACAGTGTTGCAGGGTTAACCTTTACTAGCTGAATGGGGAAAAGGGAAATGTAATCCACCATCTTTTTAAAAGAAGTACGAAAAGTGAAAAATAAGAAGGCATTCTTCTCCGTGAAGGTGGATAGTTATCTGAGCTGCATAAAATACACATCCTACACATGGTTAGAAAATGTACAGACGTTTATTTTTCTCATTTGGAAACGGCGGTGACTATAGCTTTGTGGGTGCTTAACGAAACTGAAAAGGAGCAGTGCTCTATTCGACCAAACAAACGTAAGGCCCACCATTTCCTTTCCGCGTTGAGGAACGACAATGATGATAGCAATAAAGAGGCCGCTGCACAGGAACGGGTGCACGGGCCCAGCTCGCGCTTCGCGCTCGGGCAGTTCTGCGTGACGAGCCCATCGAACGGGCGACCGGCTGTCGGGCTCCTTTCTTACGTCGCGATCCGCGACATTCCGTTCAAGACCCGCAGTGATGGCTCAGTGGCTAAAGCGCTGCGCTTCTGAGCATGAGGTCGTGGGTTCGATTACTGGCCGCGGTGGCCGCTTTTCTGATGGAGGCGAAAAGGCCAAAAACGCGCACGAGATTTCGGCGCACGTTGAAGATCCCCGGGTGGTCAAAACTGAATCCGGAGCGCTCCACTACGGCGCTCCTCATCGCTTGCGTTGCGTCGGTGCGTTAAACCCTACTTTCATAATAGTCAGCGCAGACGAAAACTGGACAAGAAGAGTAAGACGCCACAAGCGGTTGCGTCGTCCTTACCCTTCTTGTCCGGTTTTCGTTTTGCGCTGACCCTTATGAACGCACTCCAACTCGCCCAATTTGATACCTTAAACCCTACAATCAATCAATCAATCAATCAATCAATCAATCAATCAATCAATCAATCAATCAATCAATCAATCAATCAATCAATCAATCAATCAATCAATCAATCAATCAATCAACCTCTACCAGCCAACGGTTCTTTCGTGGCGTGTGGGACAAGAAACTCCCAACGCGGCTGCGGAGGAAACGGTGGTTTTCACTCACGGAGCACAGTGTAGAGGGCGCAGTGAATTTACCCAGCGTTCCCCGCGCGCTCACCCCGGCGGGCGCATCGGCGCGACCCGGCTTTGTCGTCTGCTTTAGCGACGGTTGTTTTGGGACTGTTTTGGCGCAGCTTCGCGTCCATTGCGCGCTTCCTTCGCACGGCTTGATTAAATTGTTCGACAGCACCTCCTGGGTAACCCGAAAACGACGGAATTAAGTGGTCGTACGGCAAAGATACGTTAAAAATTGGTTTGCAGGGGACGAAAACAAAATGTAGAGATCACATACATCTAAACAAACACTACCTTTTGCGCACTGCTTGCCACGAATGGGACTCCGTTTTCTAAATTGGTTAATACCAATTCGGTTGTGTTTAAACAGGTATTACGAAAGGCGAAAGGAGCAACTGGTTCTGATAAATAGCGATTATAAGAGTTCCTTCAGCTTTCTCGCAATTCGCAAACACTGAACTAACTAGTTTAAATCGGTATAAATGGGAATCACTAAGCTCACATGCCGAATTGTTTCGGTGTCCGCGCTTGTGTCGCGCGGTGGTGTAGCCCAGAGCTAGCACATTCGGTCGGCTATATTCCGCTGTCTCACCCTTCGAATGACGCTCCTCGCCGTTTTCTTTCCGCCGACGCACGTCCGGGCTACAGCGGCGGCGTCCGCCGCTCTAGCACGGCCGTGGCCGACGCTTCTGCGTTCGGGACGCCGCCCCGGCGAATTCTAGGCAATGACAGGCAGAATCTCTGGTTTCACTCTTTGTAGAGCCACGTGTGTGAATTCAAGTGACTTAGCATGGGCAAACTGTTGTGGGTGCCGTTTACAGCTTTGCTTTCCAACCACCTTCACAGCGTGGATTGGAGCCATTTTTTTAATGGGACGAAGCTTACTACTCGTTATATAGTTCCTGAGAAGCGCCCTTCTATATGGGAATACGGCCTTGCGGCAACAAATGTATTTTTAATTGCCCACTGTTTGCAGACGATTCGCTTGCAGGCGGGAACTTTCTTTCATCAGGTGAGCATGCCCGTCTTAGTAAGTTGATGCAGCAATGCCGCTACGTTGCGGCGTTAATAAACTTGAAATTCGTCGGACTAAACACAGTGATTTGTAGGCTTTAGTTTCCTAAAGCAGCACACGTGAGGTGAGGCAGGGTCATTCGAAGCCGGAGGTCGGAATATTTATGCTGTTATCTTTGGCAGCTCTTCAACTAAAACTGGTTGACTAAAACGCGTCCTGCAAGCGTATCAAGATGCTTTAAAGGTACTAATACAGGTTAGTGCGGCTAGGTCGATCAGTCGTAACAACAGACAAAGTTGAACAATCCGCGGGTAAAACAATTTGTAAGGCATATCTTTGGGTCAGTATTCAATTTCGAGCCGTAAGAACCGGGTACTACAGTACCTACACGTAGCCGCATTTATAAAGGGAATCACCTAGATCGAGGCTACGTATGTACTCTCAATGTAAACTACAAGTACATCTAGGAACCCGGATTCGTTGACACCCGAGATAAGGCCCTACAGTGTTCTTGTTCATAGCATTATCAGCACAGCATAAATGCCCTTAACTGGCAATGAATAAGACAAAGGTATGGTGACCGGAAGGTACTCAACCTTTCCTTTTAATCACTCGTGGGGACGTTATAAGCCCTAGTAGGAATATTATTAGAAGGCGGCTTATCACTGTTAAATTTTTTGATTGATTGATTGTAGGGTTTAGCGCGCCGACGCAACGCAGGCGATGAGGCGCGCCGTAGTGGAGGGCTCCGGGTTAATCTTGACCATTCAACGTGCGCCGAAATCTGCTGCACAGGGGCGTTTTTGCTTTTCGCCTCCATCAGAAAAGCGGCCGCCACGGCCGGGAATCGAACCCGCAACCTCGTGCTCAGCAGCACAACGCCGCAGCCACTGAGCCACCGCGGCGGGTAGTCGCCGACTTCTGCCACATTGCGGTCTTCGACACCTTTACGCGCAGAGGAATTACCGTTCCTGCGCTTTGGCTGCGAAAATCTAAACTACAGTTCATGGAGCTGTGTAACCGTTGAACGAGGCTCTTTATTTTGAATTCCTTACGGAGTTGTCTTGCCTCGAATTTTATCTTCTTCCTGCACATGTCCTCATTGCGATCAAACAAAGAATTCACCGCATGGGAAGCTTTTTCCAAGTCCATCACTGGGTGACCCTGCGAAACCACCATAATTATTCGTTGGAAATACATAGAGACCCTGTTGCGCAAGGAAAGCTGCTACAGCAAGCAAATATAGTTATTTTTGCGGTCTATTGGAATGTGCCAGACACTTGGTCTCAAAATCCAGTCTCTAAAGCGCGAATGGCTTGGCAGCGGGCTTCTTAATTAGCACGGGGTATACATTAGCACCGAACGTATACGCTCGGGCAAAACAGGGCGAAAAAGGGCAAAACATCTCTGCTGAGCTTGCTTTCCCCTGTCAAAAATGATAGCCTCCTCACCCGCATGCCCTCGGCAGGCAATTTCCGCCTTCTTGTTGGGTTACACTAGCCCACGAAAGGCCCGGGAAACCTGACACTGCGACCGCGTCGGCCAGTCGATCTTCGGATCTTTCTGTCTTTCAGCAGTCGGCAAGAAATAATGAAGCGCACTTCATTCTGAAAGATTAAGCCTGATTAAGAGAGCTTTAGATGGTTAAGGTGAATAAAGTCAGGTTAAGCTGGACTGAGGTGAATTAAGCTGGAATAATGTGAATTGAGAAAGGCTGGGTATATTATTGTGGATTGACATAAATTATGATGCATGAATAAGGGTTAAGGCGGATTAAAGGGCGTGGAGGCGAATTTGAAAGATTAGGTAAATCAGTGTGGAATTAACTGAATTTAGCGTTTTTATAGTGGATAATGTTTTGCAAAATAAGGTACATCAAGCTAGTTTAGGTGTTTTGAGGCGAATTAGATAGACATATACATTAGGGTAAATATTGATTGATTGTGGGGTTTAACGCGCCGACGCAACGCAGGCGATGAGGCGTGCCGTAGTGGAGGGCTCCGGATTATATTTTGACCACCTGGGGATCTTTCACGTGTGCCGAAATCTCGCACACACGGGCGTTTTTCGCTTTTCCCTCCTATCAGAAAAGCGGCCGCCGCGCCGGGAATCGACACCCGCGACCTCGTGCTCAGCAGCACAACGCCTTAGCCACTGAGTCACCACGGCGGGTATTGGGGTAAATATATTACATGGATGGTGCTAGAGCAAAATACCTCAAGATAAGTTAAGCCTAATTAGGATAGGTACAGGTGAATTCAGTTAGGTACGGAATGATAAACCAATATGAACTCAGAATGACCGAGGGAGATTAACGTGGGATACAATAAACTGTGTAGGATTATGGTAGGCCGGGGTGAGCGAAGACATATTTAAGGTATTTAGAGGGGAATACACGAGGTTAAGGTTGATTATTAATGGTTAAGGGGGATGAAGCTACATTACAGGAAATTAAGATGATTTAATGGGAGTTTGTATGAAATAAGTACAGACATGTGTATTAGGATGGTATGAAAGATTTGGGTAGCTTAAGTAGTTTTTATTGAAGTAGGACGTATTACGATAGACTGTGGTGAAAAAAGGGGTATTTGGTTGGATTAGCATCAATGTGGAATAGCGTGTAATAAATAAATAAATCTGAATTAAAGGTAATGTATACTTGTTAAGGTAGGTGAGGATAGATTCAGATAGATTACGAGAAAAATTAACCTAACATAACCTCCCTTAACTCATTCATGAAACTGAACCTAAACCTGAACTTCACCTTATGAGTTTCCAAATGTAACCTTAAACCTGAACTAACGTACCCTTATCGCATATGTTGGACCTCTGGGTCCTCCAGCTGCGGCTCGATGTTCAGAAAGTGGAGCTACACGTCTTGATGGGATGAGGCTTTAATGGATACTGCTAGAAAGCGGGCGCAAGCCGGCGCAGCCACGAGAGCATGCGACAGCTCGTGGCGAGCGTAATTAAATGATAATGATTAGCGTCGTCTGCTACAAGTGATGACAAAGAGGAAGTCACGACAGTCTCCCCCGCCGACACATGACGCTAAGTGGCTTCGAAAGGGTTGAGTAGCAGTACGGGACGCTTGGCTATAGTGCCGCAGGGAAAACGTAGACTGCTTTACCTGACGGCTCTGTTCAGTCCGCCGAGCGACTCTTCTATTCTTGTCAAGGTTGATAGATGTCTTGGACGCATAGTTTTGCTGAGTAGCACACTATCTTTCTTCAATAAGTTTGCGTTTTTCCTGTTTCCAGGTGAAATTTCCGAGCACGAATCCTCTAACATCCACAGACCGCTTTCTCTCGCCATCGGTGTTTATACCGCCTAACCTGTGGCTTCTTCAACTTGTCCACGTTGTTTTCCAAGCCATAGTGGATTTGTGAAGGTAGAAGCAGGAACGGCTTCTAAACCACGCAAAGTTGTTGTGAGCAGAAAACTTTTCTTGTAGGTGTCGGACCTTTGGTGAGGGCGTGCTTTTGCTGCCTCTTTTTGTGTTTTCCTCCATGGACATCTTGCCGTATTGACTTCTGTTGTGTTCCGCGTCTGCAGCGCATCTATTTTCTGTTGACGGCTCCCTTTGTGCTCGGCATGGCGTCTCCTGGTACGTGCTTTCTTTTTCCGTTTCCTTTTCGACTCGCTCGCTTTGTAGATGTCCACTCGCGAATGATTTCCTGAATCCTTTGACGCCTCATCTCTGGAGTGCAGGATGACATTGGACTTGAGCGAAAAGATGACCGACTGCTTGTTGCATTGAAGTCAAAGCACTTCTGAGGTTTTAGAAAGCGAGCGAAATGATTTTTTCTCTGAAGCGTTATTTGTTCCTACACGGCGGTTAGAAAAGGGTCGTTGCTTGCCAATTTACGTGAGTTCGCTGAAGTTTCTTGGAGGATCTCATTCTGTTGCATATCGATTGCTTCTTCAGTAGAGAACTCGGCTCCAATGAGGGGATCGTCAACACGCATAAAGTTTTATGGTAGTCGCGCTGTCGGTGGATAGCAGTTTTCTGGAGTGTGCGGAAGCATGATGGAGTTTGCCTGTTTGGAGACCAGGTCGACCGGTGTAGACGTCACGTTCTCCGTGTCGTTCTTACTGCTGTCTGCGGGGAACACGGATTTTGCGCTCCTTCTCGTTACACTTGCCACATTTTAGCTGGCTTCTGCAGTTTCTCGCCAGATGGCCCTTCTTGAGGCAACGGAAGCATCTTCCGGCTTTGGCTAGCATCTCATTCTTGCGCGATAGGCTCAGTTCCTTTGAATCGCAGGCTTCGGCAGAGTGCCTTCCAGAGTGGCAAAAAAGGCACTGCTGCGGGTCACTCGCTGAGCCTTGCAGCACAGATGTTGTATGAACGTCACGCGGATGGTTGGCTTAACGTCCATCGTCTGGTCTGCGGTGGATTTTCTGTGTGGCGTTTTCAGCAATGGCCTCACGACACGTCGGCTGGTATTGAAATAATTCCAAGAGCAATTGAAGCTCCTGGTCGGACTGGCCTGTTTTCTGTGCGATGTGACACATCGGTGTTTTGCGTCACATACCGCCCCCCCCCCCCCCCCTGCGGAAATGCTACTAATTTTTTTTCTTTTCTTGATGGGTATTTGGGTTGGGTAAACCAGCATAACCTCAACTTAATTCTTGGCGGCGACATTTACGTAAACCTTCTCGAACCTTCCTCAATTCGTAAAGAACTGTGCCTAATTATAGAAAGCGATGTTGTGTAATGTGATACATGAACCTACTCGTATCACAGAAAACACAGCAACACTCCTCGACAAATTTATCACTAACGCAAACGAAATCCAGGCGTGTGGCACCATAGCCGCTCATATTGGTGATCATCTTCCAATATACTTATTTATGAATAATTTAACGCCAAAGACAAAGTACAACAAGCAGTTGTTACCGAAACGTGCCAGGAATATCAATGAATATACGCTACAAAACCTTAAGAGCAAACTTGAGCAAGTCGCTTGGGACGACGTATATCCACTGTTCAACCCAGATGAGTCATATGCAGCCATTTTTGAGACATTTGGAAAAATATACAAAGAGTGCTTCCCATACGAGAAAAGAAAGCAACTATCTAAAGCTTGGAAACCATGAATATCAAAAGAATGCTTAAAAGCAATAAGAGCTAAAGACGTAATGTATAAAAAATTTCTAAAAACTAGAAAATCGGATGACCTCAGGAAACTTAAAACTTGCCGGAACAAGGCTAATTCGGTAACACGCAGCGCTAAGAGAGCGTACATGCACACCTTGTTCAATGAAGAAGTAATTAAAAAAACAGACGTTGTCTGGAAACGCTTAAACAATTTAATAAACCCTAATCATAACCCTAATTGCGATAAGGTTAGTGTAAATGGCAAGATTATACAAGGTACAGAATTAGCGGACACTTTGAAGGACTTCTTTGTGTCTGCTCCGAGCATTCCTCATTCCAACAGCTGTACGATTATATGGGACGGGAAGTCGTTAATAGCGCATTTTTAAGCCCCGTGACAAGCGAGGGAGTGCAGAAAACGCTCCAAGTACTTAACAACAGCAAAAGCTGTGATATTGATGAGATGCAAATACAACCTGCGAAGCATGCATCCGGTATAATTGCCGCTCCGTTGAAATATATCATAAACCTAATCTTTTCATGTGGTATATTTCCAAAAAGCTTCAGATTGCTAAAGTCACCGTGATCTTTAAAGGCGGCGATAAAAATAAATTATGTAACTACATGCCTATATCTATAATTCAAGTTTTTCCAAATGCATTGAAAAGCTATTACATAACAGGATGACTAGTTTCTTGAACAAACGTGATATAATAACACCTTTCCAGTTCGGTTTCACGAAAGGGAAATCTACAGAATCGGCACTGTTATCTCAAAAAGAGATAATTTTAAGCTCATTTGAGCAACGTTGTTATACACTCGGAATATTTCAAGATTATTCAAAAGCGTTCGACTTCATTATTCATGAAACTTTATGCTTAAAGCTGGAGCATTACAGATTTCGGGTATGCTTCCTGAAACTTCTAAAGTCATATTTAGAGCACCGGCAACAAGAGGTTGTAGTTAACGGCTGCCATTCCGAACAAAGCCCATTCGTGCAGGTGTGCCACAGGGCATTATACTTGGCCCATTGCTGTTCAGCCTTTATATTAACGATGTTGTCCGCATTGATGAAAACGCCAAATTTGTTTTATATGCTGACGATTTAACCCTACTTTTTTGTGACCCAAATATTCTAGATATAACAAAAAAGCTAACAGACTCTTGCGCGATTACATTCCTGGAGCAACAACTCTTCCTTAAAAATTAATATTAATAAAACAAAGGCTGTATTCTTCAGATCCAAAAATAAAGCCTTGTGATCATCACCCCCCTTATGTGTGATGCAGAGAGCATTGAAGTTGTTCAATCGGTAAAGAGCCTAGGCATAATACTTCATGAAAACATGCCATGGGATTTGCATGTTCATAAAGTAAGAGGCACACTGTCTAGGATAACAGGCATGCTATCTAGGATTCAGTTTTTCGTACCACCATCAGTTAAGATGATCATTTACAAATCTTATTCTATCCTACATTTCGTACGGTCACCTGGTGTGGGGTATCACTACCGACTCAAACGCAATAAAACTGATGCTATTACAAAGAAAGGTAGTCCGCATAGTGGCAGATGCCCCTTACGACGCGCACAGCCCCAATTTTCAGGTCCTTATCAGTAACGCCTGTAAATGACCTCTATAGGCTGCAACTACTCCGCCGGTACAGAACATGTCTGACAAATTAAAGCACGTACCTGAACACTGTAGCCGATTTAAGTTTAAAAAAGATAAACTACCCTACGCGTAATACTGGTATTTGGAATGTCCCCCAAAGCCGCAACAATTACGGCTACCAGATGTTGCGTTACCAGCTTCCTCAATTACTGAACATGTCAGGTGTTCAGTATCAAAGTTTAATAACGATTTTAAACAATTCCAGGTTCATCATCGCTTTCCTTTTTTCGTCTTTTTTCTTTTGTTTGCGCAAACCTACGCGCAGATGGAGTGTTGCTGACGGTTTATTTTTTGTATAAATTAGAAGTGAATGTGCCGGTGTACTTCGGTGCATCTCATAGTACGCTTATTTGAACTGTTGTGTGAAATTTACTTAGTTGTGTATAATTTGTATAGTTGTGCGAAATTTACACGCATTTATGTGACTCATGCGTTTGCTACTTTTTACTTAGTTGTGTGTTTTTTACTTAGTTGTGTGTTTCACCATGTATACGGGGCACTCTCCCAGTCAAGCCGAGCCACGGCTTTTAAATGCAGAGCATTTCAGTAACTCACGATGTCACCCGCGTTGACGTCCGTAGTCGTAGTCCGCACCCCTCCCCCTACACTATATAAAAAATACTATCCTGGCGCCTGGTTTCGATCCCTCGACCCTGCGGGCGGAACGCAATGTACATGGTGCTCTACCCACTGCGCCACAAAGCTGACACAGAATGGGAGGCTACGAACGTGCCTTATATCCTTGACTCATTCAAACTACGTCAAGAAGCTGCTGATACAACGCATTCACTACCACCAACTCCCCAAACACTAAACGTTAACGCAATACACCCACCCCCTATGCGACGCATTTACTCGAGTCCCCCTCGCGGGGAGATGGGCCCGATTTTTTTTATTGTGCCCCCAGCATCGAGAACTCTTGCAGTTGTTGATGATCTAAAAATGATGACGGCGATGACGGCGATTATGATGATGATGATGATGATGATGATGATGATGACCGGTCGGGTCACCGAGTCGGGTCGCTGAGTCAGACGCTGAGGGGCTATGCGAAACCACAGAAGCGGGCGCTTAAGAACTGCGCTCTAAAACATGGCTTTACGCAGCCGCCGCTGTGCCACCTTGTGATCCACTCCCCTCGCCAACCAGTGACGGGCCACACCTCGTCTCTAAATAATGTATCCACGCCGTAGTTTTCTGGAAGGCAAGCAGGTAACCTCCTAACCAGTGGGCAGCGCACCAGTGCCTCCGATTCTCCGTCCCCCCTCCCACTTCCCTTTGTTGCATCTTCGCCTGAATCTTCGGGCAATGGGCAGTCTCCCTGCAGGCTGCCCATAGCCCCATCCGTCCACTAAACAGACGACCCGCCCGTCCACCATCGTTATTGGTATCCTGAAGGGTCGCTGTTGTGCAGCTTTGCAACCCCCTCCTCACCCTCCCACTGGCCGGCTTGTGACGGGCCCCCCACGCCCGTCATTTATAATTCACGCATCCTCGCCGCAATCTTCTGGTTGGCAGGCAGGAGGCAGACAGATATATTTTACTATCAAGTGGGCAGGCAACTTCTCTTGGTAGCAGAGAGCCTGCGCGCCCACCGTCTTTTTTTCTACTGTCAAATCTCTACGCACGCACGCCGGTACGCACACGTAATTTCGCACAACATGGCAAAAATTTTCGAATTGAAAATAAATTTGTTGGTGTGCTACGATTTTCATGCACGTATAGTGTTAACAGCGTTTTGGCTTTAACACGCGATCATTAGCACTGCTAGAAGTCGAAAACTGCCCAGCGTCGGCGTCAGCCTCCAGGTGGCGTTTCGACCGACTTCATTCAACCGAAATTCCATCTGCTAGCAGACCGGCTAGAAGAAAGGAACGGCTATAATGAACCACTGAATATACAGAAACACCGGTGATAGCAACTTGCTAATGGCACTTCAGCGACAGGTGGTGGCGATTGGCATCTGTGAGAGATAATAGCTTGGTGAAGCCACAAGCAGAGGTAATTGTCGCTCGTAGACAGACAGACAGACAGACAGACAGACAGACAGACAGACAGACAGACAGACAGACAGACAGACAGACAGACAGAATAATCGTTTAATAGAGCAACCTGTCTTCGATGAGCCGTCACTCGGTAAGTGGGTTCCCCTCAGTACAGGTTGCCCTTGGGCCTTGGGCTGCAGCCCTGGCACAGGTGACCAGAAAGATCTGATCAGCGTGACGGGAGCTGGTCAGCAGGCCCTCCCGCTGCACACAGAGAGATAATGAATTTTAATTAAATCAAGGAAGAGCTTCCGAGAGGCGTCCTCATTCCAGTATGCCTTAAGCTCGGGCCGAGTCGACGGCCCTTTCTATCAAGAGCAGCTGATCTTCGGGGCGGGAACTTGCCAAGGCTCTCTCTCAAAGCGCTATGGAAAGGTGGACGTTGGGGAGGGGAAGGAGTAAGGGAGGGGGGGGATGTAGGGTAGATTTATCGCACGCCCACAAATATGTGGCTGAGGATCCCAGGCTCTCCACAGAAGCGGCGAAGTGAACAAAATGGCAGTTGCTTAGCTCGGCTATGCCAGGATATACGTAGCGTGGGCTAAGGTTCAGCTGGTTATTCTTAGGTTTCCTGGTTGTCTGGGATTAGCTGATTATCATGCTTATTGCTGCTAAACGATTTCTAATCCAATCCAGTGCCAGTCCAGTCACTGCTCCTCCCGCATGAGCAGCACGGCTTCCCAGAAGCCACGGGAAACGGCTATCAATCGGCTCCGGTGCAGTGACAGACTTGGCTTCTGCGCAACGGAGCCGACAGCTGGGCATGCGTCGGCGCCAGTGCGTCTTCCGCGGCTATGACGTCACTCCTTTGGAATGCGCAGACGAGCGAATGTGGAGACCCAATTCTCTACACACCCGTAAGACAAATGGATTGGATTTCCAATACAATCCAATTTAATCCAATCCAATCAAATCCAAATTCCAAAGCAATCGAATCCAATCCAATCTCATGCTCATCGCGCTTGCACAGTGCTACACTTCACGGCCCACGCGAAACTGCTCAACCTCGACCAGTGTAGCTTACGCTACCAAAGTGTGTCCAGTAAAATGAGGTGAAACCCGCCGCGGTGGCTCAGTGGCTAAGGCGTTGCGCTGGTGAGCACAAGGTCGGGGGTTCGTTTTCCACCTGCTGCGGCCGCTTTTCTGATGGCGGCGAGAAGCAAAAACACCCGTGGTCAACAGGTGGTCAACACAGGTGGTCAAAACAGGTGGTCAACATTAATCTAGAGCCCTCCACTACGGCGCGCCTCATCGCCTGCGTTGCGTCGGCGCGTTAAACACTACAATCAATCAAAATGAGGTGAAGTCTGGTTGGCTTTGGGAACGTGTTAACCCGCAGGGCGCGGAATAATCTTTCTTGTTTAATCAGTAGCACTTTGTGCGGGAGGAATACGCTCTACGGGAGAGGCTTTAGTTTGCATAATTTCGTGGTATGTGATTGCAGGATGCATTGCGCTCGGGCTCGGCTTAATCAGCGCTGGCTCGGCAGGTGAAATCTCGAGCCACGAGGTTGGCGGTCTCGTTGCCGGGGATGCCGTTGTGAGCTGGTGCCCATAGAATCTTGACTGGTCTCGGTGGTCGTCTCTGATTGATTATTCGAAGTGTTCTAATATGCAATCGACGGTTGGCCAAAGTTGCGGCATGCCTGTTGAGAGTTTTTTATGATAGCTTTGGCGCCGCTTTGGCTAAGCGCCGTGCTATCGCCGCTTCCTCGGCTACGAGAGGGCTGTTTCCTGGGATTGAGATGCTACACCTCTAAAGGATGAAGAACAGGAGCAAAAAGGAAGACAATGTATTGAAGAATGCTATTGGATATCGTTTGCATCAAACCAGCTGATCTATCCTAATTTTTTTCTTTTCAGTTTAGTTGCTTCATACAGCCTTACCTTAAATATATATATTGTTTCGAAAACCCTGGAATAAATATAAAATATCAATCAGCAATCATTTTTTTACTTCAGCGCGAGACTTCAACCTTGCGCTAGAAACAAGCTAACAGCGCAATACATACATAAAGAAAGGCATTTTATGGCATTCAGGTGGTCGTCACATCAGAACTTTCCGGCTATTTTGTCCGCAACTAAATTTACTGATTGGGCGAGACGGAGAGCGCAGCCAAATTTCCAGATGCTAATAATCCCGAAGATATCATGGTTGGTCCGACCCTGTAATCCACCTTAACCAGCCCACTAATTTTTCTAATCCATATTAACCCACCAATCCCACTAATTCACATTAGCTCACCCACTCATCTTTCTAATCCACCCCAGTCTACCGGCTAATCCGGATTAATCGACTTAAATGCATGCGCCCCGTGATTTTAAGGTTGATCAGATTCAAGAGGACATGGAAATGCATCTACATTGAAAGTGGACATGAGACGGCCCCTAAAGTTTTTTTTTTTTTTTAAATTCTTATGCTCTCTTAGAGCTGTAAACAAGGGACACAATGGCAGTGTACGCAATGTGCCGGTGAAGTAGAGGACTGCGAGTGTTTGCTGCTCACTGTTGTTTGCGTATAGTTGCCTATTCAAACTAGACTAAGTGGAAGATATGGATTTATTGTTAGTGGTGCCCCTGAATGCCTTCACAAGGGGGCAGGGATGCATTCAAATTAACAACAAATTCAAAACATTAAAAATAATGAAACGCCATGCACATAGAAACCATGAAGAATAAGCCATGAAATGTTGCCTCTGAATATAGGATCGACCTTTGGACGAGTGGGTACTGGTTATGCATCTTGAACTTCAGCCTAATTGAACTTCAGCCACCAGATGTCGATCCTTTTACAGTACATTTATCTATCTGTCCACCCAAATCGGAACAGTAACTGTACGTACGGCTTCCGCTTTCGCATTTCTCGAACGGTCGGCAGATATTTCCGCCGGCACACGATGATTTCCTCCCTTTCCAGAAGCACAGAGTTTCGTTTTCGCTCCCGAAAAGCAAATCCAGTGTCATTCAGAAGCAGACGCATCCTTCTACCTCGGCAGCTTCATGTCGGGTTGGCTGGTTACATCGCTGAGGATCTTTTCTGCAGTTGGCGCCTCGTTGCGAATGAAGTACTGATACGCTTTACGTTGGAGAGCACCAAGGGTGAAGCTGTCGTACTGCTGTACTCTTTCCTGTCCTGTAACTTTCGGTGTTTTTTCAGACGCCAGACGAAGTCTCTTGCGCTTTGGGACTTCAGGGTGCCACGCAAAACCTCCGCCTTTTGAGCCGTGCAACTAGTACTGCTCGCTTACGCCGGTGAGCTGGCTAACCGAACGAATAGCGGAAACGACAGAGTCCTGGTGGCGTCAGTCTCACTTGGGCGTACGCGTTCCATACAACTTCCTTGGTCTGTTTTGACAGCTTTTGGTTGTGAAGCTTCTTGAAAATCCTTTGCGACGAATGAAGTGGCAGGCTATTGGGCGGAAAAGAGGTAGCTGTCGATGAATACGCTATTTTTCGTTTTCTGAAGATAACCTTTGCGCCACCAGTGGTGATTTTCGGAACACAAAAAAAAACTGGAAATCCTAAATAATGCGCAGTTTCACATATTCTGGCAATTTATTGGAATTGCCATTGCTAAGGCTAAAAAAGAGAAATATATTTTTGAATTGCTTAGGTTATTCCCATCAAATTATTTTTAACTGCGCAGCGCAAGGTCGCGGTTCGGCCGGCAATTTTGCCCCGCCCCCCCCCCCCCCCCCCCCTAGCATTCTCTCCATTACCAAAACAAGTTGTCCCCGAGTATAGGTTACTGAGTAAATAACTCAACATATTCTACCCATTTCATGCCGAAACATTTATCGTGACGTAAATTCTAGTTTACCTTGATTCCAACCATATTCAGAAGATTGCGCCACCGTCATCACGTTTCATTGTTTAACGCGCTACAGGTTATTGCTTCAGTATTCTCAAAACAGATTATGTTATTGCGAATGGAACGCCTAATGCGAAAAGTAAAACATTGAAGCTAGTTTAAAAGAAAGGAAATAGCTGTGAGCAACAAAACTAGTATGCGTGATTTGTTTTGAGACTAATCCATGAGATGTCGCTATGTGCAACACTGCGACCGGTAAGCCAGAATACGTAAACCGCTAACGGTATGCTAAAACGCCTGGTACCGTTTCAGCGGTAAACGAAAACTCTGGCTACCGGTAACCCGGTGAACGGTAACGCGAACACGGTAACGATATGCTAACACAGTCGATTAATTGTTACCAAGTGAGGCATTTTTTCGAATTAACCGAACCTGTATTTTTCCTTTATAGCCTTTTAACGCATGGGCTTCATTTTCAGATAGGCGCTATTTTAAAGCGTGGATAGAATGAAAGTTGGATATTAAATTAATATTTTCGTAGCGTGAATATGGCGTAATTCCTAACCGGCGATATTCTGACTCGCGCTTTCATAGGAATTGGATGTGAATCAGTTTGAATAAAATCAAACACAAAGGAAAAGGGAGATACACAACACACTGCTCGTCAACCCACCGAAGAAGACAAAGACGTACGGCACTTTTGCCGTACGTACATGGGTTTTCCTAGGCCATGAAAAAAGTGGGGAAGAAACATGGCATCAAGGTCGTATGTTCCGCCCCCAACAAGGCCTACGGCATGTGCCGTCAGGTGAACAGCTGCGTCCAGAGGCCAGTTTGCGACGAAAAATCACTGTACAAGAAACGCAGTTTGCAGCACAGATGTGGTGTACGAAATTCCCCTGAGGTGCCGGTCCGTCTACATCGGACAAACCGGCCGTTGCCTGAATGACAGGGCCCGAGAGGATGCTCCTTCGCTCCAAGCAACCCTTCCGGCCACTTCGCTAACCACGTTCGAGACTGCTTCTGTAAAGCCTACTTGCACGAAATCGAGGTTATCGGAAGGAAGACAAGCAGGATCGGACGAGAAATAGTCGAAGTATTGGCGATAGACGAAGCTGGAGATAGCTGCGTCAGTGTGCCGTCTGTGGCCCTGACACGAGCCGAAAAAGAGTTTCGGTGGAGCGATCTTCGCTAATCAAAGCACTGACCTGCCTGCACAAATATTAAATTTTATAGTTTTTGTATTTTTGTCAGCAGTGTGTCGTGCATCTCCATCTGCCTTTGAGCTCGTTTTTAGTCAAGGCTGATTCACATCGAAGATGTACCAGCTAGCACAGACGAGAGCCATTTTTTCATAGGAACTTGCAATACAGTTCCACTGCCGCTGGAAACCATCGCAAGTTTTTGTCAGTTTGGTACTTGGTTCATGCGCAAATCAACACTCGCGCTTTTGATAATAGTCGTTGCACGATTTTAAGCCAATCGTGGTTGCATTTTCTGATTACGCTCCAGTGAACGGCTCTCGGGATTCGTTAAGTTAAGTAACGTTAAGTTCTCGAATATAAAACGTGCTTACATTTGCGTGCATATCAGCCCAGCAGATTCGAGGGAGCACTGTAGAAACAATACTTACATAAATTCTGTGATTCACATGGTACAATTTTTATTCTCTCGAAACCGGCGCTCATGCAATTCAGAAAAGGGCAACGACATATGCTTGTGCAGCGTCTGGGACATTTGAATATCTGCATAATATCTGGCGCTGGTGCAAGCAGCGGCGAGAAATGCTTCGACAAACAGATTGCAGTTCTTACACGCTTGGCCTGCTGTTATGCTTATGAGCATAATAAAGCCTGGCGTGTTTGAGCCGCACTGCAAACCTAGACCTAAAATGTCGTTTCTGCTCGTCTCTTTCGCGTTAAGTTGGTAATATGGCAGCATTGCGCCATTGGGTGGGGTTTGCGAGTTTCGTGCTTGATTTGGTTCTAGCATTTTAAAGTGCAGCCCGTTGCTCCAGGTGCTCAGAGGGGTCTTTGCGACGGTGACTGTCGCACCGTGAACCCGAGCCCCATTCCGTGTTGCAATCAACCTTGACGACGTGTTGAAAGATGAAGGTGCGAATGCGCAAACGTTGGCTTTGGCGCCTCGGTGTAGTGCCTGCTGATGGGCTCTGTGTCCGTGTAGCAGGCAGGAAGCAATGGTACCCGCAAAAGCTTAGCTGACATATGAATGCCCCTTCTTTCATTTCCATAGGTCTTTTTAAGTTCTCTTGGAGATATAATCGACCCACAAAAGTGAACCCACCTCCCCCTTCCCAAAAAAGAAAAAATTACCACTACCTCACTTTTATTTCCAAATCTGAAGACAATATAATACCCCGTTATAAAGTCGATGTCGGTGTTTTTCGATGCAAATTTCACTCAAGGTGCCAATTACACATTTAGAAGACTAGCACACGAAGAAATACTTGTAGAAAATCGTAACTAGCGACAATCCGATAACCTTCCCCACAACGACCTTGATTATCTACGAATAAAATCTATCCTCACTGCAGTCTTTATACATCTCTGCCCCTCATCCTGTTGGTGATCTAAATATTATTCGCCCATTACCACCGTCTTTATATTTCACGGGTGTTCATCCCTGAATTCTGCCACTAGAGAAATATTATATAGACGTGTTCGAAGACCTGTGGCATCAGGCCGAAACGGTAGTCAAATGAAACGCGATTTGCCGAGAAAACAATATATCAACGCAAAACATATTCTCACAGCAGAGGAAAGCGCTGCCGAGCAAGAAAGCTCGGTTTATTGGCGAGGCTGCAAACATAACAACGGTGCCCACAACGGAACCACCACCTCTCCTTCTTCCCAGCACAGCACAGTTCGTGCGGTTTGGTTGTGCTAGAGGGCTTTCTAACTGTTCGCGCATAGCTCTGCGGTGTAATTTCTCTGTGTACTGCGGCAATATTATGCCAAAACTTCACCGTGGCACCCGTTTCACTGTGAGAATGTAGGCTTTATTTGCTGTCAAATCAAACCACATGTCCCTTGCCCATGCGATACAGCCAATCTGTATGCGCCACCGTTTCATACATCATACATCATCATCACCACTAACATCATCATCACCAGCCTCTCTACTCCCACTGCATGGCAAAGGCTTCTCCAATAGATCTACCAATTATCCCACTCCTGTGCTAACTGTGACCAATTTATTCCCACAAACTTCCCGATCTCATCTGCCCATCTAACTTTCTGCCGCCCCCTGCCACGCGTGCCATCTCTAGGGATCTACTCTAGGGATCTACTCTGTACAGAGTGGATTCTGCATATACCGTGCATAGGTAAATCGGCTTATAACGTAACTTTTCCGCATTTAAGAACTAGTGTTTTGTTTCCTTCTTAAAGCGCTCCTGCTCGGACTTTTTGGACGGTGTTTGTATCCAGCCGGCTTGAAGTGTTTCTGTAGCGCCATTTTGGCTGGTGTCCTTCACGTCTACGCGCGCGAAAAGCATGGGTCACCGGTTTATCCATGCACGGGTGGGGTGTGCGTGTGTGTGTGGGGGGGGAAGGGGGGCGGGCATGCACGCTCAGCCATGCTTTATGCGCTCACCGATGGCACGCCATTTGTGCTGATGAGAGATTTCAACGTGGACGGCTCACGGCCACATACGACCTGACTGCTGTCCTGCGTAATCGAGCGATTTGTTTAGGCATAATAAACAGAGTGAGATGGTTACGATGCTGGATAGAAGAAAGCAGCGCCATTGTTGTGCGTCGGAATAAAACTCGACTGCTTTTACGTTTCATGCGGCAAATTTGCGTGCGAGTACACTCAATAGCAAATGGCAAAGAAAGCCTTTTTTTGATTCCTGGACTCTTGGAGTGCGCGCGGCTTCGGTGGGTAACCCTTCTTCTCATAGCGGAAGGGCACAAAATTCTTAATCGAGAGCAACGTTGACTGCCACCTGTCATGGAAACTGACGTGTGCTGAGTAATTTGAAAGTTTCAATGATTTCTGAGAAATACGAAGTTCAAACAATAGATTAAACCAACTAATTTGTGCAGACGCAGGTCCCAAAGTTGGAACTATGGGGCACACCCTCTTCACAGGGTTGGACGTTGCATAAAATTAATAAAGTTTTTAGCATACCAGTATTCATGTAAAAAAACGAAGAAAGAAATGGAGGCTAAAAGAGGTAAATCATGTGCAGGTGGAGGTAAACCATTGCCACATCAAGCGAAAAAGAGAAGATCTAAGAGTTAACCCTGCATGAAGGGTTTTCCCGAAATGTTTGTAACACGAATGCTTTACACAGTTGCATCAGTTAAGACCTCGTATTTCCAAACTGAAACGGCCACTCCGGGCATACCTGCTAACCTGTGACCGAATAAATCTAAAAAAACAAGCCATACCACTAAAAGTATTGGAAATGTCACTTATCCTGTAGCGTGATGAAGGATTGAAAAGTTCTTGTGCGGACGTACGCCCTCGCAGCTCGCCTAGGGGAAGGAATCGACCACAGAGCTTATTCACATACCTAGACAAGAAACCCGTGTAATGGTGGTTAATTACTCGCGGTAGCTGCAAGAGATTGAAGTTGCCGGCGCTAAGTATTTGTCACTCAGAGTTTCGGAATTTTCCTGTGTTCCAGCAGCTGTGGTACCTTAAAATCGCTCTTCTTGCAAATTCGAATTCGCAGAGCTTACTGCCCCGGACCTTACCGTAGCAGGGGGTCCGTACTGCGGTGAAAATTATTTGTGAAGAAAACGCCAAAGGAGAGGCGCTGTCGTCGGGTGCTCGGCCATCAGCTGACGCCCTTTCTGGCCTCGGCGGACGCCTGTTTCGGCAGCACCTGTCAACAAACAAGCAAAACCTTCATTACACATACATACATACATACATACATACATACATACATACATACATACATACATACATACATACATACATACATACATACATACATACATACATACATACATACATACATACATACATACATACATACAGCGAATCAGAATGGCAAATGAAGGGCTCGTTGAATTGAGAGAAACAAGGGTTGGCAGTCAAGAATGCCTCGGAAAGCAAAGAGGAGAACGCGGTAGGTCATTGCAGCAGATGAAAAATTTGGAAAGATAGAAAGTGGAGGGAAAATGCCCGCCGGATGGGATCCGAACCCACTACCTCCAGAATACTCGTCTGGTGCGATGACCACTAAGCTACCGGCGGGCTGTTTCCGCTCAACTTTCTCGGTATTTATGCTAAGGTATTTTTCTTTCCTATGCTGGGGGGTGGTAGGCAGCACCACTCGGACCACTCGGGGTGAAGAGGACCTTTTTAACCCCCGGGCCGTGACTCGAGTGTCTACATGTCGAGAGTGGTGAACCAGCGTTGAATCCTCTTAAGCTACCTATTGCACCAATACATACATACATACACACATATACATACATACATACATACATACATACATACATACAGACATGCGTACATACATACATACATACATACATACATACATACATACATACATACATACATACATACATACATACATACATACATACATACATACATACATACATACATACATACATACATACATACATATGTACATACGTACATACGCACACATACATGCAAACAAACGCACAGACACGAGCACCTCACGGTATATAGGCCTTGTGTAAAATGTGCTGCCCTCTCGCGCACTGCGACAGCGGCTGCCATGTTCAAGGGTTGAACATTAAAGCGGAGCTACTAACTGCAGAGTGTTGGGTGATCGGGGGCGTGCTGTCATTCGGGATGACCAAATTTGTTTTATGCTATGCTGCACACAAAGTGGGAAAAAATGATCCCCAAGGGAGAGAGAAAAGAACTCCAGAAATCGAAGTACTATTTATTGTGCCATCACAGGCTCCGCAACGAACGTGGACGTTGCTACTTCCTTTGTGTGCGTGTCGCGTGCGCTGCGAATCGTATTTGCTTTAGTTTCATTCATCTAGCAGTGACAGTAAAGAATTATGTCCGCGTGATATGAATGGTGTTACAGGTGCGTGCTTGTCTCAAATATGCCAGTTACTTCTCACTTACGCAGCGGCGATTGTGAGCTACTACTGCGGTGATTCGCGCGAACCAGATCCAGGCTGTAAGGCGATTTAAAGCAAGGAAAGAAATGAAACAGCTACGTCCGAGTGTCTAATGCTGACAGGTTAGCGACAGTTTTCGCACGGTCGGTGTGTGAAATTATTTCATCTTGCGGAAGGCAAAAATGTGAATTGACGTTCGAACGGAGAGGATCGAACGTCTGTGCTCGGTGGAAAACTTGTGTCTCCGCACTTCGCCCCACTGCGATTGCGTTTTGGACGCATTGATGGATTGATTGTGGTGTTTAACGCGCCGACGCTTCATAGGCGATGAGACGCGCCGTAGTGGAGGGCTCCCGAACAATTTTGACCAGCTGGGGGTATTTCACGTGCGCCAAAATATCAAACACACGGGAGTCTTTGTTTATCACCTCTCATCAGAAAACGGTCGCCGCGGCCGGGATTTGAGCCCGCGTCCTCGTGCTCAGCAGCGCGCTTTGGAGGCATAATATGTGTCCGCAAAGCCGTACGAGGACAGGGGGAACACACACAAGTGTACACACCGTTCATCAGTCGTTATGCGCGATCAAAAGCACCAAGCGAGCAGCGGGTCAGCACGACTGGCAAAAATCCCGGGTCATTTCCACTAACGTGAAATCTGGGTAGGGGCGAAGCATGCAGTGTATAAGTGTATTCTTGGCGCCTTGGCGTTTTTGCCAACGGATATGAAACCATTGTGGGCTAGAAGTAAACAGCTTTGCTGTAAAAGTCTCTTGTCTTTGCCGCACGAAGCTCTCTTGCGTAAACGAGGCGCGAATGAGTGTCCCGATGTTTTTTATTACGCGTGACGAAGTGCTCTAGCGCGAGGCGTAAAAGAGTGTACCTGTGTTTTAGTATGCGTTCCGTTCTAGCGCGAGGCGTAAACGAATTTCCCAGTGTTCTAGTACCATGACTACATGAGCCGACGAATATGACGACGACAGGAGACACCAGCACCCCCAGCCCCCAAGGGCCTTCGCCGCTAACAACGCACTCGTTGCAGGCGTATCAGCGACCGGTGCTGCCCGTTAACATGGCGCCCAGAGGAGGGTTTGCTTTGGCCGCGACAGAGGGCGCCACTTTTGCATAACGCCAGTATGCATAACCTCGCGCTTTCGATTTTCCGGCTCTTTCAGAGTGGGATAGTTGGCGGAAACTGTAGAAGCGCACGTGATTGGAATGAGTACCGAAGGCTCACTGTGTTTTTGTTAAAATTAAAAAAGAAAAGTGGACCCTATTCATATAAAGAACCAATGTTCAAATATTCTCATGCAGGAACTTTTATTTCTACAAGACGAGTAGTTCTGCAAAATCCTCTGGTGGCGCAGCAGCACTGAAATGGAAATCCCTCCTATTGGCGATGAGCGCGACCACGGGCGGCGCTGCGAAGTGCGCCTCCGTGACGTCGGCTTAGGGACTCACGCATTTGTCGTCTGCTTCAATCGGGCTCGCTCTCTTTGCTGTTTCTTTGCGCTCGATTGACGTCTGTTGCTTGTTCGCACCATATTTTCCGTGTGCGTAACTTCTTGTCATAAGAAAATACTTCAAATCGCATACACCAGCTGAACGCGTTATTTAAAGTATAGTTTTTGATACCGCTCCGGAAGAACCATTGCCGACGCCACCCCAGTTTTTGCGAAGCCGGCCCTGTGCTGAGCGCGAAGAGTCGGAGTAAGCGTTAGCTTCAGTGTTCAGCAATCTTTAGAACAAAGGTAATAAACTACAACAGCGCTAATAAACTACAAACCAGCGCTAATAAACTATAAACGAACTAATAAACCAGCTCCTAATAAACTACAACAGCGAAAATGCAACCACAAAACAAATTTCCAGGCATTCGGGGCCGTCGGCTTTGGCAGAAGGCATTACGATTCCCGGTAATAATATGCAAGGAAAAACACTCTTTGCAACCTCGCCGAACGATCTAAAGTATTATATCTTATCCCTGTACGTTATAATAGCTTGAAAATATGCCGACATGCACTATGGGCCGCAAAAACTATAGGTTGAGTTCCAAATAATCCACTGTGTGTATAGGCGCGTGCCAGGTTTATACCAGTCTTCTAACCACTAGTGAGCTTTATTGAGCAAAACGAGTACTGTCGACGGTAAAGATACAGTAACACTATGTTTGTTCGGGCTTGAGGGAAATGCGGTATATTTCCCACAGCCTTGTCTCCCCAATATTCAGATATGCGTCATAGGAAAACTGCGCTCAAGACAATGAGAAGAGGAGAAGTAGGCGCCGGAGGAGAGAAGTTTATTTAACAGTAAAACCGAACTGATTAACAGGCCGGGTCCTCAGTCCAGAACAAAAGAGTAAGAGTAATTTTCTTCGATTCATAGAACGCCATCCCGAGTGGACTAGGATTTGTTTTTTACGCCTGGAAAGGGTGGCAACCAATAAAGAGCTGTTTGAAAACATTCATCAGTTTCGATTCTTGTAATATATGCACGCATACTATTTCTTGCGTTCGTGAGCTAGTATATCGCACCTTCAACACAGTAATCATGTCATAATTGTTATGATAACAATGGTACGGTACAAATTCGGAGCACAAAAACCGCCTTCGAGTACTCTGGACAACGTACGTTGCCTGGAGCGCGATCGCGGTGGCGTAGCACAAATCTTCTCATTCTATTTGCATGTGAATAAACAACGTACGCTGCGAATGTGCATCTTTTTGCACGCAGCCATAACAAAAACGAATTTTTGAAGAAGGAAATGTATTCCATACAGCCTGAAGAAAATATCCACACGATCTTTGTGATCCTCCCAAACATCCCAAAACCTACTCAAGACCCGTTTGCGACGGTGCGAAAAAATTAATGCATTGGGCACAGCAAAAAAAAAACAACATCAACATGACACAAGTCAACAACGAAAGAAATAGAAGACAGCCGCTTTATTTCCTCATATGCAATGGGCGTGTAGGGGCTCTCTGCTTGGCACGTAGCATTAGACTGTTCAGTCTTCAAAAGAGAATCCCAAAAATCCCGCATGGAAGACAACACATTTTGAATACTTATCGAGGTGCTCTGAGCGCTGAACCTCGCGTATAAGCTAGAAAGGACAAGTTACATACGATCTTCTAACCGATGCTCTTAAGAAAGTTCGCTCTCTACTCGTGTGTTGCAAACTTGTGGGGGATACAGCTTGAAATTATTCATATGTGTCAGAAGCTAGTAAAAATACCTGAATTACTAGAAATACGCTGTTTGATGCACTAAGCACCAAAGCGGGGCGATTTCTAGCATAGGCGCTGCTGCCCCTCACCAGCGGAGTGTAGCAGGACGACAGCGAGAGCGAGTCCCTAAGCCGACGCCAGAGCGAGCGGGCGCCACTCAAACCAATAGGAGACCGTCAATAGCAGACCGTTTGGTTATAAACTGGTCTACGTTAAACACACCGGGCTAACAACCTACGCAATCAAACAAACTGCTTCAAAATATAACAATATATAGTCTGCTTCAAACAGACAGGTTTAAGCCCGAAACTACCTTTCTCAGTTAGTACAGCACGTTTAAATCACTGTTAAGTGGTGCAGTATGTTGGCTGTGCTTGTTCCAGTGGCTGGGCATATAGAAATAGTCGAAGGGAAATCTGTCCCGTATGCGGCACTTAGTTTACCCACCAGTTTAGAAGCGGTTGTCATCTCGTGAAACATATTTAGCTGACTGTTATAATACTTTGTGTACATATACCTCAGAATGTTCTTTAACTAATTGCAAGTACGAGTTTTTAGTACACAGGTTCCCTGAAATGAAATGATTACATAAGCTGGCGACAGAAACCCACGCAATAAACTCTATGTTGACAAAACTAGGCTCAACGTTGCTTGATTAAGAGTTTCCGTTTCGTTTCTGAAACCACACATTGTGGCACTACACAGAGCTCCTATTCACAGCCTTTGAATTCGCAATCTGCCCTGGTATAATTTATTAGCCCGTCTACGGTAAACACCGTGCCTTAAGGAAGTGAAACTTCCTCTCATCATGAAAGGCTTAGATAAATGCTGTAACACTACGTTGATACAGAATTGTAAAGCAAACTTCGTGCAGAATTGAAAGTTGCAAATTCCCAACCATCCCACACACAGGTAGCGCACTTTGTAATTCAAGAAACTTTCAGCATAGTCACCACACAATTTATTGACGCTACCAGTAACTATTTTGCAACCGTCTGGTTCAACACGTGTCTTTAGGAAGCCGTGGTGGCAGGAAGAATGGATGCTTGGAAGGTTCAGTGTAAATTCTGGGGCGTTCATTGCATCGACCCAATTCCACAAGACCTCATAGATTTCAAGAGCGGTAAAGCAAGAGGAGACCCCATTTGCCATTAGTACGAAACCAAACGCCCGATGTCCACGGTGTTCTGAATACATAACTCGGTACCCAGACTGTGTCGAAAATAACGCGCCCACGCACTCCGTACAAATGGTTAGCCAGCGAAGCTGTGACGTGAGGTAGTGTTTACCCGTGTGTTTCGCTTATTCGATTTGCGTTCCGCTTGCCAGTGGATGCGAGAGTGTAGCTACGCCATGTATAAATGCAGTCAATCTCTCTTCCCTTTCTTCTAACTCCTCTCCAACCTCGTTCTTATCGCGCCTGCGCATGGGGCTACACAGGAGGAGTTTTCTGCGTGTACGGGACGGCCGGATTTTCCTTGCTCCTGGCCACACAAAGCTTCGCTTAATAGAACTAGCAAACTCAATAGACATGAAACATAACTTCGTTGTAGTTAGCACCGCAGGTTACACATAGCGAGAACCGGTGAACGCATTGCGCCCTTTGAAATCGTGCAGTGCTCTTCTGACTACACAATGTCATTTTTGCCAACAAAATGTAGCCGTACCCATGGCGCAAACCAGACACATATTCAGATTAAATACTCTAGGGCTCTTCATTTTCCCTGCTGGCACTGACGGTTTCCGGCCATTCTAAGGCTTCAGCACCAGCGGCATAACGATTAGGAAAAGTATACGAGTCGGTTGATTCAGCACCTCTCAGGAGCTAACTTTGATGCGGCTTACCACTTATTGGGAGTAAATGGCACGCCCGACCCTTGACACCGAGGTGGAAACAGGCACACGTGCCGTTAACACTAAACCAGTGGATAAACATTTCTTTCCCAGCAAGATATAGGTATGTCTCCCTTCGGATTGAGGCGAAAGGCGAAAATGCCCACGTGTTCCAAATTTTGGCGCACGTTAAAGATCCCCGAGTGGTCAAAATTAATCCGGAGCACCCTATTACGCTGCGCCTAATCACCTGTGTGGCGACGACGCGTTAAACCTTATAATAAGTAGATGGAATGTCTTGATCAGCTGCCTGAGAAAGTATATGAGAAAAAATACGGGATACTCTACAGGTGATTTACCACGCAGTTCGTAGGAGCCATTGTTAAGTCCTCTTGTTCGCGTTTTTTTTCACGCGACTCGACGGAGTTGACCGGATCTGTCTGGTTTAAATGAGTCAAACGCACTGGTTGTTGGAGTTTCTGTGTGTTTTTTTTTCTGCTTTTATCTCAGCTCTCTTCAAAGCGATGTTTAACTAGTACAGCGTACTATTCTTTCTTCTTATTTAATTCGTGTGAGGGCGCTAATTTGATAGACCTTCGTTAGTTTGTAGATGGTGTTCAGGTTTCGTTAGTCTTGTACGTTGCTACTTCTAAATTTTTATTTTTGTATTAATCAATTACTTGCATTTAGCATTGCTTACGCTTTTATGTGTTTTTGTTAATCACGTGAGGGTACTGCAATGGGCGACTTACTTTGTTAGGTAAATTTCAGGCTATTTAGGTTCTTCAGTTGTATCGCAACATTTCGAATTTATTTTACACGAGTGCCATAAATTGGTCATTATTCGATATTTTGGGTTTTATCATATCAGCAGCGGCATTGCGACGATTACGGCTACTATAGGCCCCGATTAAAACAGTAAAGAAGTGGAAAAAAACAACCGGGTGCAGGTTCATAACATCACCATTAAATTAACTCGAAGATGTCGTTTGGGACCATCGTACAAAATTAGAAATTAAACTGCTTCGAACGCACTCCGGCCCTCAAATTCATTTATCACGCATATGACAGGCAGGTTTCAATTACCGAACTCCGCGCCCTGATCCCAACTTTCAACATTAGAGGCACGTGGGAAAGCTAGCACGCTTAAAATTCTTGTTCGAACATTGTTAATGATCACTCGGAAATCAATTGCCAAACTTACACGCAGTTCATTAGATCGCTTCAAACACGAACCAAACTATGCTAAAACTATCGAAAATGTGCAGCAGTAAAATTATGATCTCGGCTTTTCTTCTACCTTCGAACTGTAAGCGTTTGGAATTGAATTCCGCAACGCTGTCCACAGAACGGATGCCCGAATATCCCTCTTATCACGTCGTCAATGCTTAAACTCGACCTTCTTTCACAAGCGAATGAAATGCTATCGTATACCAATGGGAACACACAGCTTGACATAGCGCTTCTGTATGTCACCGGAGAAACATAAAGCTTCTCCCTCGCAAGTCTATATTTTGAAATCGGAGCTTTTAGGGCCGAGCAAAAGCCATCTGTCGCTCCAAAAACCTCAAAGTGTGAGGGAAAGTGGCGAGGAGGCAGGGAGCCCACGAGCAGGTGTTGCCACAGCGCGCCTCAAGAAAAAAAAAAAATCGGCTCCAATCCACGCTGTGAAGGTGGTTGGAAAGCGAAGCTTTATACGACACCCATTACAATTGGCCACGCGGTGTCACTTTAAATCCCACACGTGGCTCTCACAAGCAAAACGAGAGACGTTACCTGTTTAACGCACCGACGCAACGCAGGCGATGAGGCGCGCCGTAGTGGAGGGCAGGGGATAAAACTACATCGGGATCTTTAACGTTTCGTAAACGACCCACCCCTGACGTAAGCGACGTCCGCAATATTTCATCCGGCGCCACGATCCGAGGACTTTGCGGCCGCAGCGCGACGCTCTCTGAAGTGACGCGCGCATTCAAACTACGTCAGCGGCGTGCGTTGGCGACTCAGCGGCGTTATAGCGGCTTGATAACTGCCACGTGATACTACAAACCCGATGGAAGAGATGGCGAGGCGGTGGGCTGCGGGGGCCGAGCGCAAGCGCCGCAAGCGGGCCGACAACCGTGCATTCGCGGGGAAATGCGGGGGGCTTTCACCTCCATTGCCGCCGCGGCCGGGAATCGACCCGCGACCCCGTGCTCAGCAGCGCAACGCCTTAGCTACTGAGCCACCGCGGCGTGTTACCTAGAATTCGCGGGGGCTGCGTCCCGAACGTAGCAGCAGCGTCGGCCACGGCCGGGCTAGAGCGGCGGACGCCGCCGCTGTAACCCGGCCGTGAGTCGGGGGAAAGAAAACGGAGAGGAGCGTCTTTCGAAGGGTGAGACAGCGGAACCTAGCCATCCTGATGTGCTAGCTTTGGGCTACACCACCGCGCGACACAAGCGCAGACACCGAAACAGTTAGGCATGTAAGCTTAGCGATTAACATTTATACCGATTTAAACTAGCTAGTTTAGTAAGTTTGAGAATTGTTAGAAAGAAGAGGGAACTTTTATAATCGCTATTTATCAGAACCAGTTGCTACTTTCGCCTTTTGTAATACCTCTTAAAACACAACCGAATTGGTATTCACCAATTTAGAAAACGGAGTCCCATTCGTGGCAAGCAGTGCGCAAAAGGTAGCGTTTCTCTAGCGGCCAGATGTCTGTATGTGGTCTGTACATTTTGTTTTCCCGCCCTGCAAACCAATCCTTAACGTATGTTTGCCGTACGACCACTTAATTCCGTCGGGTGCGGGTTACCCGGGAGGTGCTGTCGAACAAGTTAATCAAGCCGTGCGAAGGCACCGCGCAATGGACGCGAAGCTGCACCAAAACATGCCCAAAACAACTGTCGCTAAAGCAGACGACAAAGCCGTACCGCCGACGCCGCTGCCAGTGAGCAGGCACTTCCGCCCGCGGAACGCTGGGTTAATTTAGTGCGCCATCTTAAGTGTTTTCCGTGAGTAAACCCTCCGCCACCCCCTCCCTCCTCGCGCCGCCGCCTCCGACGCGTAGGGAGTTTGTTGTCCTGCACGCCACGAAAGAACCGTTTGCTGGCAGAGCTAGAAAGCTTTGCTTTAAAAAATGTGGTTAGGGAGATCGCGGCAACCGAGCCCGGGACCTTTACGCCGTGAAACCGGAAACGTAATTACAGGGTAACCCGAAAAGGCCGAGAGGTACGGAGTTAGCAAAAATGCCTCCCGTGGTGGGAATCGAACCTGGGCCCCTTGCGTTATGAAACAGGAGTCTACACCATTGTCGTATCATCGCTTTCCGGGAGCACAGCATTTTTATGGGGTTCGTAGCTCAGAGGTGGCTTTGGACTTGGCCGCGGGTTCTAGCGTGCGCTAACGCGGTCCACTATGGGAGAGATGCGAATGCCTGCGGACGAAGTGATCCGGGCCTGTCAGTCATGGAGAGCTTTCAGCGGCAAGTTGAGAAATAAATCTAAGGTGCAACAGCCGGGTCTCCGACGAAGGGAGAGGGGCGCCAGCTCTGCTGTTTCCTCCAACCTTGCACCACAAGTAGAAGCTGCACGATTTCTTTTTTTTTTCTTTGCTGCAACCCGGTGTCCCTTGTTCTTTCATTGTCTTGGTCGGTTTTATCATTAGCGCTCGAGCTATGCACTGCACTGCATGACTGCATTTATGGCAATTGCCACTCCGGCTTTGGTTGCAAACAGGCGGCTGGGAGTCCTATTCTAGAAATAAATAAACAAGCAAGCAAAAAGTAAAGAAATTTTTTCGGCGCGGCGACTGAAACGGCCATACATTCTAGCCATTTTTTGTGTATGGGGATAAAGGGGCCAAACGGACCACTGAAACCTATAGGTGCTATCGACATAACGCACCTCCTGTTCTAATGAGCGAGGAGATGGCGGAAGGAGGACGTGAAACAGATGGTGCGGATCTCCGATGATGCACCGTGGATGTTCCACAAGCTTTCGGTAACGGAAGACCCAGGAAGGCATCGGGGGTTGGTACTCGAGATCGCTAGAAGACTTCGTAGCACCCATTTGGTCGGGGCCCGCTGAAGGCGGGGGTGGTTGTACCGTGTGGTGGCTGGGGATAGAGTCGCCACCACTTGTTATGCTTTCTCTGTCACCGACGGTCGCAGCCCGGCAGGTTAGCAGCAACCCGGTTGCAGGGGCCGCAAAATTTGAAATGACATAATCTAATACCCATCCGGATGCGGCAGATCAGGCCTGAAAAGGAGCCAGATATTGAATAATCAGATCCAAAGTCGCTGACCCCATTACTATAGAAACTGGACTAGCCCCTTCCCATCTTCCCGTACCCACTCCCTACAGCCCAATACCACCCGCTACTTCCCAGGGAGATCAGAGGAATTAACTTCAGTAAAGATTGATAGTTGGGCCACTTGGTATCGAGACTTGAGGAAACGCAGAGCGGTGAAGTATACAAGACGACCACAGAATAAAGGGACAAACGAAACGGCTGGTGCGGATCAACCATTTCGTTTGTCAACCGTCGCCCTGTATACTTCAGCACTCTACGTTTCCTCAGATAAGAGTAGTCTCCCCGGGCCTGTTCTTCTGCCTGTGGTGGCACTTAAAGACCAACTGCACGCAAATTCCACCTCGTCCAAATTTATTTTTAGTGTGTAGTACGTACCACCAAATCAGCTGCAAGCTAAGTAGTATCCCTGTGAACGCTTCATTAATAAGTCAGAATCGTATAAAAACGTTCCGCCGAGCGGAACGTTTTTATACGATTTATACGATAAAAATTAACCAGTCGAGCTCTACTGCGAACGCCTTACTTATTTGCTGCCCTGCGCGCGCGTAGAGCTTGCGCGGAGGCTTGCTGCAGCGCTGCTGACCATGCGGCCGCTCGCTGGTCGGCTGCAACGTCCCTGCAATGCCGCGCTCTCTCTTCCATTTCGGGTTCAAGATTGCCGATTTTTGCTGATCGCTTGCGGCGTCCACGCGCGTATTTCAGGTGTTGTATTTTGCATCTTGCTATCTTTTCAGCAGACTATACGGAAATAGTGTTGTCCAGAGATCGAAAGTTTGAGTGCAGTTAGCCTTTAAGTAGCACCCCCTATACTTTATTTTCTCCTTCGGGTAGAGTAAACCTCTACTGCCGCTTGGTAAATGCATTTTTTTTTGAAATTGGGGTTCTGCCCTGCGATACTTTGTGGTGAGCACCGAAGCAAGTGTATTGATGTTTTTTTTTACAGAAGCCTCACACTATACTCCTGTCAATCGGTGGATTGCATCTGAGACTTCTAACGGCAACAGACAAAAGAGAACGTACACTTTGAACGTAAAGACTGCCCTCTGCGCTTCCAAGTGTAAGTTTTTGTCTGCACCGTAATAAGTCTCATATGCAATCCACCCATCGATGTTCCATGAACTAGTCGAACCCCTTGAATAATAGATGTACAATTTCAAACATGCTGTGTCATAACCCCTTCAGACGCAAATTAGCATAAATAAGAAGGAAAAGCATGATATCACCCAATATGGCTTCCTAAAATAAATCCCAACTCAGTGATATGAATCACAACAGGTTTATTGATTCAAGAAAAAAAATTGTGATGTGTACATTTGTACACATGGCGCCTCTGGGCAATAAACCATTTCAATGACCATTAGCACAATCAAAAATTATTTTCAGACACTTGAGTTGTCAACAGTGTTCAGAGTGCATTTTGAATGCGTTTAGGATTTATTGCTTTGACGCTGCTACGTAGTTGAAACGTGAAATTTAAAGAACCAATCCTTTGCGCCACTGAGACAGAGATAAACTCCGCATTTGCGGCATTGAAGTCGAAACTTCGAAACACAACCTGTGTGTCAGTAGCTTCGAGGGAAGTTAGCACTGATGTGAATCGGCCAGGGTTTCATTCTGTCAAACTTTGTAAAATTGTTTGGCATGGGCGTGCCGACATGCTATATCTGGACAGACTTTGACAGGTCGTGTTTGGTCTTCCCGTCTTCGGTCGCGCCGCCCTGTTGATGGCAGTCAAGCTACGTGCAATGTCTGACTGAAATGCCGGGACATCTTTCAATTTTTTTTTTTTTGGGGGGGGGGGGGGGGGGGGGGGAGTCGCTCACCGTCCCAATCTCGTCTGTGTTCCAGCCAGCTCTTCCCATCGGCAATTGTGGTCAAGAGAGCTTGAGCCGACGTCGCCGATGCCTTTTGCTGACTTAGTGAGCGGGCTATTATACCTATCACAAATAAAATACTCTTATAAATTCAGTAATACAAGTTAGATAAAAATAAAATGCAAATGCGTGGTGATCCGACCAGGAAGTATTGAAGCGCAATGTGTACAATTGTACAAAACGTTTTGTCCCCGCGGCATAATGCCATCTTCTGCAGGAATCGCAAAAACTTCTTACTTGCGACAAGCCAGAACCTTATATATTAAGCTAATATGAACACCAATTTTTTTAAAAGCCTGATTACCCGTAAAAACAAAAAGAGTCGCAATGAACTGAAGTGCAGTTCCATAAAAGCTGTAGGCATCCATCTAGAGTGTTTGTTTTGGCTTCAGCTTTGGTTGCGAAAACACTAACTTTCGCTGATTGCCTACATACAAGGCATCCGGAAGTGCGCGCCACATAAAGACAAAACACAAGTTTGGTTCATTCGAGAGATTGCCACGTTAGAACCATACTGAAACCACTTTACACACACTTCGCTCAAATAAGGTATAAAATTAGGAAAAAAGGGAATGGCCATGCGACCCACTGGCTCATTTCCTGCAACAGAACCTATGACGTCATTCCAGCCTGCTCTGCGATTGGCGGAGGGCAGCGAAAGCAAACGCAGATTAGGCAGATCTTATAAGCTTGCCGAACGAGCTATTTGCGCTTGAAAGTAGAGCACATTCATTTTATAGCAGTAAGAATGGGGCCGGGGGGATAAACAGTGGAAGTTACAGAAGCACACGTAAACATAGAAGTACAGATGCGTACTGTTGTTGGTACTGGCCCACTAAGCTTGTTTTAGCTGCACAGCAGTACGCCGCTTTCGAGTTGTCTTACACGCACTGGCCAATTGGCGTAAGCGACGTTGTCTTACGTGACCCTGTTTGTAGAGAATATTTCATGTTCACGAAACGATTACTTTCTACAGTTAGAAAAACAGCCAGGTGCAAATACGGGCAAAAAAACAAAAGCAACGGCAGACAACGGTCCGTGCATGAGTATGGTAGCGCCATCTGGGAAGCCTGACGGCAAGCAACGCTGCAGCCGAATCACTCAGTGCAAGTTCGTTTGTATACGCGCACTTATGACTTCATTGCTGACGTACCGAAAACGCACGATTTCGGGGAGAATCCAAATTTAACCTAAAGTGATTAATTGCTCAGTGAATACGGTATCATTTCCTGCCGGGTAAAGTGCTAGGAGTCACTATAAAACACGAAATCTTTCGAATAAAACAAACTTGTATTCTGACCTCATGGCCTCTTTAAGTACCATTGCATCTAAAGCAGGGGATCTTGCGCATCGTGGCGCCAAAACAGGCGTGTACAATGTACACACGGCCACTGAAGAAGATGAACAAATGAATAGTAGACGTTAAGTCTTCCTTGGCTATAGTGGCATTCTGAACAGCTGCTAAGAAGCCTTATGACCTGGCAGCTAGGTGCACGAATGACAAACACGTTGAGCCGAGAATCATGCGTGAGAGGTGCCTTCAACCCCAAGCAACCATGTAGAGTCATATTTTTGGAGTTACTAGACCCCCTGTCATAACGGCATCTTCAGCAACGCCGAATTTTTCAGCTTTTGCGGGCTTATTGCCTGAAAAAACATAGCGGAGAGCAAAGGGGACATCACTGCACAAAACACATACACAAAAAACAGGGGTACTGGGTAAAGCATGAAGCTGGAGTACTTTTTAGCCTTAAAACAAAAACACGTGGGAAAACATTGGCAAACACAACTTTCGACCAATACAGCTGGACAAACGTTCATATCAGCTTTACCTCCAGTTACCTCTTCAGATCCAACCGCCGATACAACTAAGGGTTAACGAGCATGCGAACTTCGCGAACGCAAAGAATTTAATAACAGTTGTGAAAAATGATGCCTGCTACTCTCCATGCAGTCCGGCATAGCTCTAAAAGGTGGATTGTTACTTAATGGCCCATGATTGCATGTTTAAAAAAAGGAACACTTCTTATGTCACCGTGAAGGGTGTGTCCGCAGGCAAAATAGGCCGTTAACGGATACACTGAACGGTGATGCGACAAGGTCAACTCCATAAAGTTGTGTCGAGCGACAAAGATGAGCGTTAGCTCTGCCGCTCACCCAGTGATATACGTTGTCTTTTGACAGGAGGCGCGAGAGAATGCGTTCAAGCCTTGAATCTATAGAAAGAAATAAAGACGGTGTTTACATTGCATCAAGACAGTTACAGTACACGTACAAAGACGTACACACTTTTAAGAGGCACCGTTAGGGGCACAATACGAACACTTGTGAGGGGAAACGTTAAGAAAATGTTAGTAATGAGCTAAAAAATAAGATAGATTTCATTTGAGAGCGGTCTAGGCGAAGAAGCAGTAGGGTACCAGAAGAAAGACGAACTTTACTTCGCTTTGGCTTTGCACAGAAACAATTACGTTTTATAGTAGTCATTATTACGACGACCACCACAGCCTTCCTCTGCAACATTTCTACAGCATCAACTGTGAAGTAATAGTGGAGAAGAAAGTACACCGGTTTTGATCATTTTCTGCGCATGCGTGTCAATGCTTATGCGTTTTAACAGGTTTAGTGTGGGCTATTGCCATAGCCTTGTCAAACGCGTAAGGATGCTGAGCGGCCAGTACCGTATAATATTCGGCCCTTGCCACGTCCAGCATCATCATCGTTGCCAACGGAGCCCAGAAATGTGCTGGCAAGTCTCAAGTACAATATTTTGTATTGGTGTCTATTAGAAAAAAGATGATAACTAAACGACAGAATGCGGTGGCGCGTGCATTTAAAACACAATAAACGCCGCAAATACAGTGCCTTCCTGTATAGGAGGGCTCGAGGTAAAGCGCCTACGTGTGAACTTTCACGCTTCATGTCATTCAGGGCGCCGCTTTTTTGCGTGTGCAGCGCCTTCTAGCAGCTGGCGGACTTGCTGGCGTCTGCGGTTGCTAGACCATGTATTCGCGCAAGCTGGTAGTCAATGAGGTTCGCAGGCTATCGTGGTCTGCGCTCCGCTGGGGGATTTACTTCAAGAGCTAAAGTTGCTGCTTGCGTCAGACTGGAGTGACCTAACTCGAAACGACCCCGTTTTGGGTAGAGGTGAAGCTTAAATGCATCTGCAAGTCGCGTGGTATATATTGCGGTGAATGTGACAATACATCCTACGTCCATTGGCCATATATCTGCAACCCTTGCACTTAATGTTTCGTTTTTGTTTCTTTTTTAATGTTTCACTGCAAAGAACGAACGTTCGGGAAAAAAATACAATAAGCGGGGGAACGGCGTTTGTGACAAGCAAGCAAGAGCAGAAAAAGGGGTTAGTGTAGCAGACAGTTGACTACCAACCTCCGCAAGAGGTATTATATGTGGATCTCACATGCTCATATTTGAATAAACCTTCGTACCATTGCGTCCTCGTGCCGCCTCCACTGCGGTCCACTTCACAGTATAAGCAATACTTCCGCTGTTCAACGGGGCATGAAGACAAAATACAAATTGGATCATTCGAAATATTGCTTCGTTAAAGTAACACTGACGGCAGTTTTAACGTAATAGCTCTACGCCGGCCGACGCTGCTTTACGCAGCCGTGAGGCGCGTAGGGCTTGTCTGACACGAATACAGGAGAGATGAAACAACACTGGCCAACAGCGTAAGCTACACTGTTACTTGCGTGACGCTGTTCAGCTACCATCAACCGTACCAAAAATACTGCACGAACAGGTCCGGTTATAAGCAAATGGAGTGGAAGGAGCGGCCTCCAAACGGTATCCTTCTGCCATCTAAAGGAAGGCGGACGGTAAGTAACGGACGCGTTGTGCGGATAGCGGAGCCGGAGCCTTTGTCAATACATATAGTGTTTGGCTTCTCTATGACCTGTCTTCTAACACATTCACTACCGAAGGATGACGTTACGAAGAAAACCAAGGAGTGGCGTTACAATTCTGAGTGAAATTAATACATTTCTCTGTGAATAAAAAGTTTGCTGCTGAGCGAGCACTGAGAGAAGTATAAAGCACTCTATTTTTTTAATAAAACCAGGTTGTATGTGTCACTACCCTTGCTTGCTTGCCCAAAGCGAGGAGGTGTGACAATCGCTATTTGATATTTCAAGAGTGCGGCCAGCCTGTGCGTGTGCACGTGTGCCGGAGTCGCTGGAGGTAGAGAGACCCACACGGGCTCAAAGTTCGGCTAGTCCCAAAAAAGGCATTTAATAGGAAGGCATGGGACACACGACTAAAAAGAGGCAGACTTCACTAAGAGTAAAAAAAAAACTCACGTTGATATAGGCGCTCGTGCGCGCAGGCACTGAACAACAGACGCGAGACAGAGGCAACACATGCGCGCTTGGTGGCTAGAGCACGGTCATACGTACACACGCACAGAAAACATCTCTCAAATACACAAAGGTAGGGGCTACAAAAAAAAAACAACCCTGCTCTAAGGGGAGGCATATATGCTAACCCTGGTCGTGGTTAGCCTTGGCAATACAAGTCCGACAACAAGAGGTACCGGCGAAGAGGAGTCGGTTTCGCCGGGGAAGCCGCCTACGGTTTCCGGGGCCCGGGATGCGGAGTCTGAACGGCCTTGTGACTCACGACGAGGACGCGAACTTGATCCCGGGGACGAGGCGCTGGTCGTCCCGCCGCAAGACTACGGTCGAACTTCCACTAAAGAAGCTTCTCAACCCTCGGTCTCCCCTCCAGGCGGGCACATGATGACCCTCGGGCACACTCTAACAGACTGCCACGAGCTGCTTTTCGCGCTTCCTTAAAAACCTCCCCCGGCGAGCCGCCTGTTCAGCACAACCGCGGCTGCGTTGACTCGAGGGCCTCCGTCTCCCTGGATCTCCGATGTTGCCATCCCGGAAAGGAGTTTACGGCGCGCGCTGGACATTCACGGCTCCGTCACAATGCCCCTCTTAGAGCTGACGACAAAGGGAAGAAAAGAAAACTCTCAAAAACAGACGGGGTGGCCCAGTTGTGGGAGGCCAGAAGGGGCGACCGAAAATGGCCGCCTCCGCCGATAAAGCCGTCATGGCTGCAGTTCCAAGAAATAAACTGAGGGCCTGACCAGTCGTTTGGGACAGTGTGTCCCACTTCAATCAGCGAAGCGGCTTTGCACGAAGATCAGTTAGAGCGCAGCTGCTGCTTAACCTCATTAAACCAGACAGAACAGTTCAAGGATTAAGTGACCCTATTCTTCGACCTAAAAGAGGGATTAAAGGGGAGGGGGGGGGGGGGGGGTGTAAGAAGGAACGTGGCACATAGCTTGAATAGACACTAAGGCTCAATGCAATTTGTTTTGACTGAAAGGTCATACATTTCTTAGTTCTCTCGGCCTTTGTTCGACGAGCAACGATGCGTTATTTGCTGAATAAGTAAATAAGTGCTACCCACCGTTCGTCAAACGCAGAAGGGTGTGCTGAACGGTTTGTTCGTACAGTGTAACTTCAAGAAAACAGCCCAGACATTAGAACTAAGGAAGAAACTCACAACTGTTTATTGCTCACTCCCTGAGCACGAGGACGCGGGTGCGATTCCAGGCCGCTGCGGCCGCTTTTAGAATTGAGGCGAAAAAAAAAACGCCCGTGTGTTAGAGATTTCGGCGCACGTTAGAGATCCTCAGGTGGTCCTAATTAACTCGGGGCCCTCCCCTACGGCGCGCCTCTTCGCCTGAGTAGCGTCGGCGCGTTAAACCACAATCAATCAAATCAATTCTTGCTTAGTTTCGTTGTGAGCGCTCTTTTCTTGAAGTTCCTCAAACGGCTTCTTTGGGCTCATTCATTCCTCCAGCTTTTCATTAGTGGCACTGCGCTTGACACCCGTTTCGGGACGTCCATATGCCTTTTTGCCGCCGAAGACGGGACAAATCCCTCGAGGAACCGTCTGCGCCACAAAGACGACACGGAATGGGACAAGCTTATAGGCCTCATTCTACCGGGCACTGGGACCACAGTCGCAAACTGCGTCTTCTCTCGGTCGTGGGACCCGTGGCGTGGCGGAGGCGCGGTCAACCGCCTTTGAAAAGATGCGGCGCCAGCCAGCTGTGTGTGTGCGTGCCGCACTTTTTTGCTGAAAAAGACACTGAAAAGAATTTGTCGGCCTAACGTGCGGACACTTTCAAATAGCAGCAGTCTTTGGAATTAAAATCATGTGAAATTACAATTACCCTAAGCTTTTTATGAGCATGACATAAGCCGGATTAAAACAGAAACCATCGTTCACCGTTGCGTCATTTTCCATTTATTTCTCTATTTCCGGTGAGAAGTATCATGCGTGACAGACAACTCTTCGCTGGAGGAAATGAAACCCCAGTAAGGATGTAGTTAGTTTAAAAATCGCTGTGGCTAGCCCGCAAAGTGCTCCAAGCTGCGGCTTTAGAGTAGCGTAGCAACGGTCGCGATGGAACTAATCCCACCCGTCTCCCAGCACTCTACCTATTATACGCCAATTACTGGACTCTCACCGACGGGGTATGCTGCCCGCGAGGAGAGGGCCCTTTCCGAAGCACGATTACAAAATTTTCTGCCGTAGCAGATAAAGAGAGACTTCCTGCGCCAGAGCCAGATGTCTTCTCTCTGGCCGGGCTCTCAGGATCAAAATTTAATTCCCGTTTCTCCTACATCGCGGCGCCAACACGAAGTAAATGCCGAGAGCCCTTTATAAAGTATTGGCAAACTCGTCGGCGTGATGCCGGCAGAAGATTTTGAACGTAAGAAAACGCCCGCGGCGTGGATAGCGCTCAAGAATTAAAGAGGAAAGCCTGGCCACTCACTGCGTCCCCTAGGTGCGAGGCTAGGTTTTTTCTTGGGGCGTTGAAACAACCTATGAGCGCGGCAAATCTTGGCTGAACACGGGAGATTCTTTCGGGATGGATTTTCGTCGTCACGTTTTAAATCCGAATTCTGTTCACGAGAGCCAAACCTCCGGAAAAGCCCATGAGGCCACAACATTGTGTATGGAGACGACGTAAATGTAGCCAAACGACTTTCTCAGCTGCTGCTGCTGCCGGGGTTTCTACATGTCAAACGTTTTTAGAACGAAGAACGCCTTCGGCACATTTAATACAAAACACACGTTTGTACATAACCGAAGATGGTAGCGGTCTTTTGCAGCAAGGCAACCGTTGAACTTCCTTCCATTAAAGAAACTTCTCACCTTCGGTCCCTATCACTACGCGCACATGATGCACCTCGTGCACACTTGCCCCGAGCTGCCTTTCGCGCTTCCTTAAAAAATCTCGCCCGGCGAGCCGACTGGTCCGCATAACCGCGGCTGCGTTGACTGGAGGGCCTGCGTCTCCCCGTCTTGCCGACGTTGCCTTCCCGGAAACGAGCTCACGGCGCACGCTGTACATCCACGGCTCCGTCCAATGGCTCTCCCGAAGTGACGACGAGAAAAGAAAACACTTAAAAAACAGACGAGGTGGCTCAGGTGTGGTAGGCCAGGAAGGGGCGACCCAAAAATGGCCGCCTCCGGCGATAAGGCCGTCATGGCTGGCGTTCAAAGAAATAAACTGAGCGTCTGACAAGTCGTTTGTGACAGTGTGTCCCACTTTAATCAGCGAAGCGGCCTTGCACGAAGATCAGTTAGGAGCGGAGCTGCTGCTTAACCTCTTTAAACCAGACAGCAACGGTTCATGGATAAAGTGACCATATTCCTCCGACCCCACAACGGGATTAAAGGGGGGGGGGGGGGTGAAAGGAAGGAAGTGGCACATAGCTTGAAGGGACACTAAGGCTAAATGCACTTTGTTTTAACTTAAAGGTCTTCTATGAGTTGAAAATGGGAGAACAATAATGTCGAACTGAATGCCTCTGAGCGTTTCTACAAGATTTCTGCTGCGTGTAATGTTTGCGATTTTTTTACGGCGGGGGGGACTATGTTTTTGTTAGTTTTGTGAGAAAATTGTTACGTTAAGTTATAGTTTCCAGATTAGCATGTTGGCGCAGACCGGAATCTTTTGGACGATGTGGCTGAGAATTGTACTGTCCTGTGCAGGCTATTGTGCCACCGGGCGAGAGCAGCGCGGGTCGTGCTTTAAACCGCTTTTCACGTGGCTCTGCGCATGCCCAGGTGCTGCCTGAAAGAGCTGTTTTTCCCTTTTGTTTATTATTGCGACTCAAGTGCTATGACAGGCTTCGATGCCACTGGGGTTTTGGAGCCTTGTCACTGCTGTCGACGCCGCCCACAGCCCTCACTAGCTTTTCACTCAATTGGTTATTTATTATTATTTATTTATTTATTTATTTATTTATTTATTTATTTATTTATTTCTTATTTTATTTGACATACCTCAGTGCCCAAGGGGCAATATTGAGGGAGTGGTACATGAGCAGTACAACCGCAAACAACAATAACAAATCCAGGAGAGCCTTGGCAATGCGTTGTTACAAGGCAACAAAATCCTTTGGCAAATGATGACTTCGCAGCCAAAAACATTTAATAATTTACCATGTATCGCATCTATTACAATAACGTATTATACGAACTCAATCGAGACAAAAAAGGCTGCAGGAGTGAATAACAAACAAGTTTACCCACCCCTAAACGTTTAAAGTTACTAAAGGCCTAATAGGAGAAACGCACAAATAATATCCCGGGCACGGGAGGCAGATCTCGGCCAAGAGGCGCGCTGTAATGTGGTGGTTCGGCATAATTGAGGGCACCTGAGAACTTTCACTTTCCACCGAAATTTCGCGAGACACAGGGAAAAGTTAAAAATTATACTAAAATGAACACCTTACGATGCAAGCAGCAAGTCAATTGGCTTACTCTACGACAAAAAATGCGTTACATCAGTTGATGCAGTGTAAGAATATTTCAGGTAGTTTCCCAAGACGCAAGGAGCACCTGAGTTTAAATCACAGATATGTGAACCTCCTGCTGCTGAAAATGCTTCAAGAAGCTGCCCGTAGCAGCGATCTTCGCAAAATATTTTTTATTTTTATTTTTATTTACACAATACTGTCAATCCCCAAGGAGGATTATTACAGGAGTGAGCATATAGATTCAAAGTGACAGAAAAGATGCGCAACTTGCGCAGGCAAATCACCAGGACTGTTGCAGTACTACAGTGAACATTCACAGTAGGCACAATCAAAATAATACAGTTAAAAGAAAACAAGTATGCATATTAAAACAATGCACGCACCAAGATGCATACAAGCATCACATTACGTACATTTCAAGGTATTCAGGCAATTCACATAGTAATGACGCACACCAATTGCATACGGTAAGTATGAACACTATCCATCAAGATACACAACCTAGCACACTTTTTTCAGCAAGTTCCTAAAATGTTTCAATGGTTGGTTGTTGGGTGATAACAGGGCCTAATGCATTCCATCCCCGAATGGTGCGTGGAAAAAAAAGAATAGCTGAAAGTGTTGTTATTAAATTAATACTCTTCGAATTCCCAAGAATGGCGTTGCCTTGTTGGTCTAACGTCGCGAAAGGTCAAGAAGGAATCGGGGGTTATTTTCAATGATTTGTGGATTATTTGATAATAGAAAGTCTAAGTCGAAAGAAGATTGTGCGCGGCTGGAAAGGGTGGGTAGCCCTGCCCGACGTAATAGTTCAGTTGGCGAGTCGGTGCGTCCATATCTGTGTGCGAAACCAAGTCGACGGAAGGAGCGAGTCTAGCTGCCACAAGAACGACAGCGGAGCTGTGTGTTCATTAAAGGCCCTCCATTTAATTCGAATCGTATACACGGTACAGTTGAAATGCGGCGGAGCTGATCTTTTTTTACCAGCAATGACCTGAAGAGCTGACGTACAGTCGAGAGATAGGAATATCTGTGCAGGAAGCTAGTCGCCGAGCGGAGCACTGAAACAACGCATGCGCAACTTTTAATGTTTCCGCATGCTTAAACCAACTATGCTGAAAGATTTTACAGGAACGAAACCTTAGGCAGGTTCAGCAGCAAAGCCTGGTCTTGAAGAAGCAGCCGAACTGAAGCTTACGTTGAAAGACACCACGCGATGGGCCATGACAATTTTCAGAAGGGATGTCAACCAGCCGGTGTTGTCAAGACAAAGTTTTATAGCTATAGGCGTTGGCCATGGGCGTCGGCAAGGGGGGTGCAAAAAAGGAATTTGCCCCCCTCGCCCCACATGCCGCATCAGCTCCTGCCCCCCTTTCCTTCTTACTGTGCTTTTCCCGCAGCTTCATTGTTCTTGCTCATTTTTTCGATGAAATTCATGATCCGAAACTTTCTGGAATGTTCATTGCAACCTTGCCGTCAAAAAAGAGCCAGGGGGGTCGATTCTGTTGGTTTTTTTTTCGGCGGGAACACAAGTAGACACCACAAACAAAGATCTAAGCCAGCCACGCCTGGACGTCCTAACGCTGCATTCTAGCCCTGGAATTTTTTTCTGAAAAACTGGAGTTTGTACTTTGGACGAATGCGAGACCTAGGATATTTACTGACGGTTTAGCTGTGCTTGGATTCTTCATTAACGACCCCCCTCGCCTACAGCAGGTGCTGAACCACTCAAGGCCCGTGTTAAATGTATTCTCCTGCAGAACATTCTGGTCGGAAGGCTGCTGCTTGGAGTTGGAAGGTACATACATTTACTTTTTCCGCACAGACTGGCTAAAGCTGCAAAACCGTGACTGCGATGAACGAGGTTCCGGTGAATATGATAATCCATTTCCTACTCCCCGTACCCGCGCCGTGTCTGACGGGAAGGGCCCGAGGGACCCGTCAGCGTCAGCAAAACAAACGCTTTCTTCAATAGCAGGGTGCTTGAATGCACGCCTTTCATTTTTTCTGGCGTGTTTGAAAGCCTTTGGTGATTGCCATGACGATGAAGACTTTTGGCCCCGCTTCCCACCTGCATCCCCTGAAGTCATACTGGCCGCTCTCGTCCGAAAATCGAACAATTTATGCCCCCTCCCCTCATTTTTTGCTCTTCTGCTAGGTGGCAGCCGCAGGTGAAGTCGGCAGCACCAGCGTTCAGCGTCCAGCTTCCGAGGCGTGAAAACTCAATCCGTCCCACATTAGGCAGTTGTGGCCGCAACGTCTACCTCGTAGGGTGTGCGTAATGAAAAAGGGAAAAGTTCGACAAGGGCACCTCGCAGCCTCCGTGCGTCAAAGTGCGCTCGCTTCTGTGAGCATGCTTCAAACAAGCGCGAAGATCGTCCATTTTGGCGTTTTGCAAAGCTAAAATGAACTTCAGAAGCTTTTAAGAGGAAATACCGATCTGATTTTAATGTAGTGCATTGTTTGATAAAGAAGAGAAAATTTTCCGAGCGGGATCTATCATGGACTCCTCAAGTTTCATTACTGAAGGAAAGCCTCATTGCAGTGCTCTAGCCATTCAAGTTTCTGGCTGGAAAGACGTGGGTTGTCTCCGTGCACTCGATGTTACGCTTATACGACGCCCTGTTTTTTGGTATTTTACGTTACGGCCTGCTTGTATTAAGCAACAAGTGTAAAACTAACCTACAGGCAGTTCAGGCCACACAAGCTCAGGGTCTTCGGACATGTCTCGGTCTCCCGCGTTGCGCCTCACCTGTGGCCTCAATTTGCATCGCGAGGGACCACCCGATCACAACTGACATGCCACTGGAGACAATGAGGGCAAACATTAGGCAACTCACCCGGTTGCCTCACCACCACCTTGCATGCCTGCCTTCAACACGACCAAAGGCATCTTTTTGTAAGGTGGTTGCCGCTCACAGTGGGAGCTTGCCATCGAGATATCCACCTCCATCACGACCCTCGTCCCCACTTTGGTGCCTGTTACAGCCACAACTGCACCTAACCATCCCGGGAATAAAAAAGAAAGCGGGCCTTCCACCTAGTGCTCTTCAACAGCTGTCCCTACTCTTTTTATGTGAGGCCTACAGAGACAGGGTCGGTAATCCTCATGGACCGGGTCAGTAGACACAGACGGATCGGTAACCACTTACAGTTGTTATAACAGCCGGTGGTGTTATAATACCACAAAAGTCAGTCGACATTCACTTTAAGCTTCCAAACTCTACGACGTCAAGTGCTTCTGAATTGACAGCTATTAGGGAGGTCCTTCTATTCATACAGCGGGAATCGCCAGAAAAATGGGTTGTGCTCTGCGACTCGAGGCCCACTCTTCAGTGCATCCTGTATGCCCTCCGCCGCGGCCCATACGAACAACTTGTGGGTGAAATCCGGTGCTTATATGACGCAGTAATCATACATGGGCATGTTATTGTTTTCCAGCGCCTTCCAAGCCACTGCGGCATTACTTGGAACGAACATGGGATAGAGCGGCTCATGGCGCCCACAAAAGTGCAAGATTGACCTGCATGCCTCTATCACGCATTGAGGCAGCCGCTGCGGTCCATTGCCAGCGAAGTCACTCTCGCTAAGTGGAACACACCAGAGTTTTCGAACTCTCGTCTTTACTCGCTCGACCCCGATTTGCAGCGCCACCTATTTAGTAACGTGCCACGCCCGGACGTCACCTTACTTTGTCGCCTGTGGCTAGGTGTTGCTTTCACCGGTGCTTACTCCTATATCATTGGAATGGCCAATAGCCCATTTGTGATGTGTGCGCCACCAAAGAGACGATTCAACGCCCTTGTGTGCCCTTCTGACCGATTCACAACGCAGAGGCAACAGCTCTCCACCACACTTCGCGGACTCGACGACCACCCCTTTACAGCACATACAATTTTGTGTCATAGGCCTTGCCCAACACAGGCCGAAAAGGCTACAAAAGCCTTACTTTGCTTTTTGAAGTACACGGGCCTATCTGAATGATTGCAGGGTCGTTACTACAGTGCAGCGCCATTAGCTCGCCAATTTTATCAGTGTACCGCCTTAGTTTTGTGAGTGCATTTTCTTGTTTTGTGAGCGTGCTTTGTACTGCCTTTGTAGTTGCCATGACCACGCCTTGTGTTTTGCTAATTTTCTTCCTCTTGTCTTTTCGTTTGATGTGTACCGCGGTCCTTTCTTTCTCATTCATTTCCCGTATCCACACTCCCCTGAGTAGAGGTAGCCAACCGGACAGTACCCTGGTTAACCTCCCTGCCTTTACTGTACTGTTCCTTCCTTCCTTCCTTCCGAGCCGGTTGACCATTCCGAATCCGAAAATGTTTCTATCACCACTGCCGCACCTGAGCTGCCTCCACCATCGCAGAACCGTCTCCACATCGCTTCGCCCTCAAACCATCCCTCGCAGATAAACTCCGCCGGACAAAATAGTCCCGCTCCTGCCTTTCGCCTCCAAAACTTTTCGGTACACCCACTTAACGGGCAAAACACTAATCAACGCCGATTCATTAACTGATTTCTTGATTTCTCTCGTTCTTTTTTTAAGTATTGTTAAGAGGCAGCAGGTATTCTTTGAGAAAAAAAACATCTTTGTTCGAACACTTGCTCTAACATGGCCTATGAATATGGGCCGCTTTTCTGCGATTTACGTGCTTACCGCATAAATAATTGAGTAAGCTCGAGCTGGCCCTTCACTTGGTAAAGCATATTCATGTTAGCTTCATCGAAAGCCGCATATTAAATTTTAATCTTGCGTAATGAATGGGTGCCCGTCGGCTCCACAGCGAAAGACCGAGAGAACGCGATATTTAGTGAGCCTGGCGATGTTGGCCGAGCTAAGTGTGGATGTGTTACATGTGAAAAATGAAGTAGTAGAAAATGCAGTATGCAGCACTTCAGTTTACACTCTTCTGCACACTTTGTAACAGAATGGACATTTTAAATGAACAAATTGACAGTGTAGAGGTGCAACGGAACATGCCGCCTCCTAACAGAAACAATCGGCGAGCACAGGACAAAAGCGAAAGAAATCTTTACGAACCCACATTCAGATAATGAGAAGAAAGCTTGGTACAGAACTCAGTGCTCTACGACTAATTTCCCGCCTAATACAGGCCGGCCGAACACAAGGGAACTCCGGAAGAATACTCGTACCATCTTCGTCCTTTACTTGGACTCTTTGCCATCAGCACAAGAAGAATTTAGAGACACCCCGTCATTTGCTTTGTTTTATTGCATCACCGAGAGGCGTCGAGGGAGCGAGCAAGATTTCAAAACGTAGCTTTGCGAGCCAGTGAAGTAATACTGCCAATTCGACAACTTATACTGTGACGGTGAACTTTGGCGTTGATCGTGCAAGAACAAGGACTTCAATAAATACCCGGAGGTGTTTCTCACATTTGCTGAAGGCTACATCCTAACAGCAGTCGCGGTAAGCATACGGCCATTATATTTCTTGGGACGAAATGGCGCCCCAATCGAGCGTTCGTTTAGCGTGATTCAGCGTGTGAAAACGTGGCTTCGTGCGACGGTGTCCGACAATAGTCTGTATGGAGTCATAATGCTTCATGTGCATCGTCAAAATTTTCAAAAAGAGAGGCAAATAGTCTGCGAAGAATTAATTACTTTGCAATCTGCGTGCCCGTACGACGCACCTTGCTTATACTATGGATGAGTAATAAGAGTTATTATGGAGTTATAAGAACAGGTTGACACGAAGAAAATACCAATTTCTCGCAATTTCGGCTCCAAACATCATTTATTTTACGTGGTTATCCAATCGGTGCCGGGCATTTGTTTAAAAAATCTGTGCTCTCGATCGTTCTCTTTACTAATGATGCCGTTATGTAACGCAGTGGTTTCATTCTGCGTCGTATGAGCGTTAATGGACATTTTGAAACCTAATTGTCACCCCTAAGAACAGAAACACGCTTTCTTTGTTATATCCCTCGGATTCTGTGGAACTTTGATTAAGATATATTTACGAACCCCTGCCCCACCCTCCTACGGCGGGGAAAGGGTTTGAGCCCATCAAGAAAGAATCCTGCCGACGCCCATGGCGATGGCATTCAACAATCGCGAGGAAAGCTGACATCTTTTCATGATAAGCATGCAATGTGCTTACAAGCATACTTATGTGCATGCAATGTGCTTATGCAATGTGCTTATAAGCATGCAATGTGCATGCTTATTTATACCACAACATGAAAGCCGAGCAATACGTTTTGAATCCAGAGAAGGGTTGGCGCCCTGGTTAGGTAAGCCAGAACTTTGTGTAATCAATTTTCTCGCAGCGCTGAAATAGTTGTAAAGTACCACTAACACGCATCGTCCATCAAGCGGATTACACCTCAGCGCTACCACTGGCGCGAAATAATTTTTTCCAGGTAAACTATTCCCTAAAAAACGACGCTAAAGTATGACCACCAGCGGCCCCGCTGACGCCAAAGTGAAAACGCAAGTAAGGGTGGTCTGCGTGTCGTCACCCACTCCTGCCACCGCGCAATCGTGATGGATGTTAGGCTGAGCATCCCGGCGCCGAGCTCTAGAAACACCAACTCAATAACAAGGCAGTGTTCATTGATGTCAGGACGCCGCACTATTTGTCTTAATTTGCGGGCAGGGGATCCATGTTGGCGACCGGAACACGTAGTGCTCGTGCCGTGTCAAGAGACGACTCTGCATAGGCCCTTATGCAGCTCGCCAACGCGATGCACGAGCGAGCAGGTGAAGTGCCTTCGTAGCTGGTCGGTGTTGGCTGAGTGCGCACTCTTGGCTCGCTATCGGGGCAACTGATCGGCATGGCGGTCCCCTGCGAATAGCACCGTCGCGATGCGGGGTCCGCAGCCCTCTGCTGCCTCGACAACAGGAAGGCACGCGGGAGCCACGGGCGAGCCGCCGCATTCCTGAGTGGAGAGACGGGTGTCGGATTCGGGTCGGGCCTTTTGTCGCGCAGGCCTACACGAGCCAACGACGACGGGCGAGTAATTGCGTCGAATAGTCAGGGGCAGTTGAATAGTTGGTTCCGATGGGCAGCTGCTGAGTCTGTGCGCTTATCTCTGGTTTAATATTACCTTTCCCAATCGAATATAGAGAATACTATATTGTGGGTGCAAAAGAAAAAGAATCTCTGCCGCTCCATAAAGTTGAGAGAAGTGAGAAATTTTTCTACGTCAAAACTGCGTTATAAGTGCGTCAAAACCTACGCTAAACGTGTGTCCAGCCTGCCAATCGATCATCACACCAAATCGAAAACGAAGCACGAGGGCCATGCGATGATTTTTCACGCAATGTGTAAACGCATATACCAACGACCTAAGTGCATTGCGGTAGGTCATTTATGAGATAAAGGTATACTGTTGTACTCCTTTCTCATGATCGGTGCGTCTATCGTCTTATCTACAACCGTTCCTCTTTAAAGATTTTCAATTAACAGTTGTTACTCAGTGGAATCCCGGTTAGCGCACGCTCCGCGCACCAGAGATATTATCAGAGCTTTTCGGTCGTCCAACCGGTCTATAGGGAAATGCGTTATTTTTAAAGCGAACCTTTAGTGTTCTCACTGATAGCGTCTGCAACACAAAAAAAAGAAGGTAAAGTGAAAGAAATAAAATTATTCCCGCCACGCCCCTCGCGTTAAGAAGCCGGCGTCTACACTATTGCTCCATTTCGACATGGTCGAGGTGGTTTGGACTTGGAGAGGGGTGCATGGACGTAGGAAAGTAGACAGAAAAATCCTGCACCTAACCGTGTAAAGACGAGGACAATCCGTCACGAGTGAGGTTCGCGTTCAACCATCATCGTGTTAGACAGAGGGGTGCCTCATTTTTTGACAGGGCGCCATCGGTCCCAATTAGAAAGCTGTCCCTTTAAAAACACTGCTTAAATGACAAACAGCACCAATTCACGAAAAGCCTTTTAAATTAGTTCGTACTTTTCACACGAATTCTGTCTTGGCGAACCACGGTAGGTTTTTGCAGGCCTTTTTTAGCATCACTTTTTAGAGTATATTTTTGAATATACAGCGCACAGGAACTCTTTCCTACAGATTATTTCCAGATAAAAAAGTGAATATGTACATGAAGTACGCATAGGTAAAGAAAACCTCCAAAGGCATTAACTAGCTTCTGCAGTAATGTCCATACACTTGCCGTAGTACCTGCTGATGCTAGGCTTTGCCAATATATCAATCAGTACAACAGATACGGAGTTATTTTCCACTTGTGAGAACGTACATTGAGTTACTCGTTGCTTGTCACAATGTGTTCATAGTAGAGTATGTAGTGACTCAGCCCCTACGTGCGCCATATGGTGATTACAGTGCAGCTAGCGCGCGTCGGACAGCGATAGTGACGCCGGTGAGTCGTGTGCCCACGCGTGCGTGTGCGATAAACAGTTAACGAACAACGGAACACGTGTAGTGCGTACCAAGCCCGGAACATGCGCACAACGGCCCGGTCTGGTATAAAGACTGCTCTCATGGGTGCGGTAGGGGGGAGTTGGACGGAACAGCTCGGCGGCAGCAGAACCAGGATGTGTGCAGCAAAAGGCAGACAACCGGACCGACTACCCCTGGCCAGCTCGGACTAACCAGCACATGTGCCGGGCGCACACGGAGTGGCTTGGTACAGAGACTCGAACGTTGTCGTAAGTGTAGAGCGAAGTGCTGTGTTATTTTTCTGCACAATCGGTGCAGTGAGTTTTTGCCGTGTAATGTTGTTTACATGACCGTTTGTGTTACAAGCTGCTTTTTCTACCCATGTCATTTTTGTTTTGCTGTCCCGGAATAACCCGGTGATTTGTGTTCCTTTTGTGTCGGCGTCACTTCGTAGGGGGGGTCAGGGTCGCGAACCCTTCGCTCATGAAGGGGGTGCCTTCAAGTTGTGCACCAATAAGAATTCCCATGTGCTGTCAGTACGTGGTCTCCTACGAGAGGCGTGTGGTTACAGGAAACGGCTGGAACTCGTGTTTTATTGGAACTATCCCGAAACATGTGGTATTACGTTGGTCTGCTTAAATAACTATATACCCATGAGAAGCTCTATCTGAGCAGGTTTTATAGGAATATCACAAAGGCTCCACTTCTAAGTCACCCCATCCGCAAGGTGCCATGCAACTGACAAACCAATCTTTGCGAGGGTAACACTGTTATCCTTTTTAATTTATCTGACGTAATTATTTCACAAGAAAGGAAAATCCCGAAATAGAAGCAACGGATTTTTGGGGTATTCCAAGCGTTGGGCTGCTGTCCAGACAACCTGGTTTTCGTGTGCTGAAAACACATTCACGCGATGGCTTGGGAGACAATCCTTAAAGACGGTAGTCCCTTTTTGGGCTATCTAAGCAGGGAAGAGTACCGTTGTTCTGCTGTTATGAATACTGATCGCACCGGTTTTAACGATGGGTAAAAAGAACAATGCGTTAAAAAAATCATGCACCCCTCCATCTAGCGATGACGATGGTTGGACGCGAAGCTTTCTCGTAATATATTCTTCGGTAGGCCAATCCCCCACTGCGAGTACGAGCTACTATGGAGGTACGCACCACTCTTCTAGAATACCCACAGCACCTCTAGAGTGTGCACTACGCAGGTCTAACGTTTGGGTTTGGGATGTACGGCGCGAATGAGTACCTCCTGCTTGGTGTTCGCTTCAACCATGTCGAAATGAAGCAATCGCATAGACGCCGGCTTCATTACGCGATGGACCCAAGTTTGATTCCAGCCATGGAAAATGTTTTTATCTTTTACTTCACCCAGGACCATTCATCGCCATCGTCAGAAAAATTTGGCTTTCCTGCAGGGCGTACTGGCCCACAACGGCATCAGTGAAGACGATAAAGCTTCGCTTTAAAAACAGCACGGCAGGGGCGCGGGCTGTCGGACACTGGAAAATTGTATAGAGCAAGCTTCCACTGTGTTTTACATCCCAGTTGCAAGAGGGGAGCTGAAATGCGTGAGGGGTGGGAAGTGGAGAAAGGCGAAGTTGTTACATAGCAGGGGCGGCTGTGAAGTTGCCACCTTTCGACAATGTTTGCAAAAAAAATGCGCGGCCATTTTTTTAACTCCCTTGTGGATGTACTAAAAGCTACTTAAATCAATTCATAAGCTATGATAGGGACGTAATCACGAAATTCCAAGCCCCAATGCCCAAAACTTCGGTGTAGGCTAAGATATCCCACCTTAACAGTTGCCACTTCGTGAGGGATGCAGTGTCAAAAATCCTGTTCGCCGTTTTAGAGGTGTGTTTGGACGAAATGCTGAAGTTGGTTTTCTGAAATTTGAACGGGTAACAAATGTAACCAGACACCTAAAATGGCGAATTCCTGAAAAAACGTTTTTTAGCATTTTTTTATCCCTCGCGAGTGTACTTTCAGAACATTTAGACATATTGAGCCTTTGAAAAATAATAGCTGTTCACTCGCGAGATATCAAGCCTCTTGGAGCAAAGTTTAATTGTCCTTACTGAGAAATTGGTAAACACTCAATATACCCCAAATCATGATTCGTCCTATTTCTAACTAGTAAAGTAAAACCCTGCAGAACAGCTTCGATACCTTCTTGTGGGCTACCTCTGTCTGCACAAACTAAATTTTTCTGCGAAAGATCGTGCGATAAAATGACGACTTCCTGAAATAGATATTTTCGCATTTTCTCTTCCTCGCGAGTGTAATTTTCAGAAAATAGTTCGGCATATTGACATCTAGAAAATAATAGCAATTCACTCGCGAGAATTCAAGCCTCCACGACCAAAGTTTAATTGCCCTTCACATCAACTGTTAAGCCTTCCCACTCTTTTAGGGGCTTCATTTCAAAAAATCTCTCTGGGCGCTAAGAGGTCGGGAATGATTTTTTTTAAATTGTACCACTGACCGGGAGAAAAGGCCTTATAGGTGACTTGAACGCCAAGCCAAAATCTTTTTTCCAGAGGCTGCAAATTTCAGGAGGACATTTCTATTATGGTACAGCAGCTCAGTATGGCTAAATGTGTACTAAATTACATACCTGATAAATGAAAATTGCTAAATAATTTTCCACTAATGTTTCTTGTTATCGCAGGGTCGTTGAGATATCGAACAGGTTTTTGCTAATATTGGTAGTTCATACCAATATCTAAAATCTGTTTTAAAAGATTTTTCCCTAACAGCCACTTGGTAGGAAGAATCAATATTTTGGGGGATTTACGCATTTCTAGGGATTTCTTACTATCTATTCAATCATTCCATATATCCAATTCGTTTTTGCTCAGAAATGCAGGTCATGCAAGTTTTCAAAAACCAACTTCATCACTTTGTCGAAACAAGCCCAAAAAGAGGCGAGCGGTGGTTTTTGAACTACACCCCTCAGCAAGTGGAATTCTGTTCAATTTTCGCGTGTTCGAATAGAGAGCGCCCATTTTTGGGACGTTACGTAAACACACGCCTCCGGTAGAAGCCCATGTTATGTATTATAAAAAGTTAGTGATGGTTATCCATCCCACCTACTGAGATAACATTTCCAATGGGTACATATAGAGAAACAACTGTTATTGACGTTAAAGATCAGGGCCTAGTGGGCACCCCCCTAAATGTGCGACGACTTGTGCTGCTCGAGAAAAATACCTATTTCTGCATTGGGGGTCCAAGCGGCTAAACGCCTCCATTCACTGGTCAAGGGAATTATTTGGAGGGAACGGGTCTCCCCTGCAAGCCCAAATTTGGTGTTGGACCGTGGCCGTCTCAGCAATGCGGCATGGGTAAGCGGCCGTGTGAACACAATTTGTTTCAGGATAGTTTCAATAACCCACGAGTTCCAGTCGTTTCTCATAAGCACCCGCGTCGGGTAGGAAGTCGTATATTGACAGCTGGTGCGAGTTCCTAACTGTCTACTACTACACGGTGACCTAACCATGACAAGTAAGATATAACTGACCACGCGCTATACACATCAGTGTCGTTAGTATAGGGGCCCACCCCGGCATCGCCGGTACTACAGCTAGTTTTTGATATTTGTATTGCTTACCAAAACCCCATTCAATATCGAAATTGTGCAAAGCAGATTGTGAAGAGGCTGCAACGTCGCAATCTTGGCCCGGGCCACCGTTACATGGTATCGACCTTGAATCGATCGTTGACGGCCCGTAGGCCATCAGTATCAAATCTATCTGGACACTTCTAACTTCCTCAGGAAAAAAAAATATTTGTTATTCCGGCCCCTACTCAATCAATTTCAAGTCACTAGATCCAGCAATTTTCCTACGCGGTGATTAACCGGTCAGCCAGTCAGTTAGGGTGCTTTTCTTTTTGGATGCACGCGAAAAGCGCCGCGGATAATGTACAGGTCCGCGCAGAAGTAAACGGAGCACAGGAGTGGTGGCCGAACTGCATCGCTGCGCCGCGTATGGGCGCCGACGGTAACTATGGAGCGCCGGTCGGAGAGTGTTCGCACTGCCCCCGCCGCCCTATCTGATATGTTTAATCGCCGCTCTGCTGGCGTGTCGTGCTCGGCGAGACGGTCTTCAAAAGGCAGCGCTGGGCTATAGAGGGGCGCTGGTTGCATTGCCGCTCGCAGGCATCAGTGGCGACCGAATCCGCTGCTCATGAGCTGGACGAAGGTGCGCGCGCCTGGAAACGTGCCTTGCTGCGCGCTGTAAAGGGCGGCATAAAATTGTAGGCCGCTGCGGTTTGGGATAGCATGTCATTGCGATATAATTAATTGTGATCCGGCAACAAAATTGCCATGTACAATATAGAAAGCACATTCACAGACATTTTCCTTGTTTTGAAAAAAAAAATTTCCTTGTTTGGAAGCGGGCCTCATACGGCGGATGCGCCGTATGAGGCCCGCTGTAATAGCGGGCAACGATTGTACCTATACCTTACGGTGTTCTCCAATACAAAATTTTTACCGCCTGAAAATTTTTATTGTCCTTTCTTCAGAACACACCAGGACTGACCGGCTGCAATAACTTGGGACAAACCCAAAATTAAAGAAGAAATCTCGAAAGCGAGATTTTTTTTTTTTCCAAACAAGGAAAATGTCTGTGAATGTGCTTTCTATATTGCACATGGCAATTTTGTTGCCGGCTTACAATTTATTACATCGCAATGACATGCTATTCCAAACACAGCGGCCTCCAATTTTAGGCCGCCCTTTACGGTGCGTAACAATGCACGTTTGCGGGCGCGCGCAGCTTCGTCCAGCTCATGAGCAGCGGATTCGGTCGCCGCTGATGCCTGCGAGCGGCAATGCAACCAGCGCCCCTCTATAGCACAGCGCTGCCTTTTGAAGACCGTATCGCCGAGCATGACACGCCAGCAGAGCGGCGATTAAACATATCAGATAGGGCGGCGGGGGCAGTGCGAACACACTCTTTGACCGGCGCTCCATGGTTCCCGTCGGCGCCCATACGCGGCGCAGTGATGCAGTTCGGCCACCGCTCCCGAGCTCCGTTTACTTCTGCGCGGACCTGCACGTTCGATTTGAGACCTTCTAAACACACGCACTCCACATTACATTTCTGTGCCCTATGTATACATGGCGGCCTTTTAGGTGAAATGAGCAGTTCATTCGCTGCCTCACGCGCCGACGATGCATTCATTTTGATGCTTTGCAGTTCTCCAAATTATTCTCAAAGCAAGATCAAGGCGTTCATTCAGAAATGGCAGTGAGCGTTTCCACAGCTGATAAGTACAGTAACAAAGGTAAAAGGTAAATTCCGAGTGGGTGGAAAACTAACACATCCTCATTTGTGTTTGTCATGGTTGTCATGGGAGACTTCAACCTTAAAGGAGAACACGGTGCACATCGGTGGCTTTCGAAATTCATGCTTGAGACATCTATCTTGACGCTACTCGGAGACGAGGAAATGACTGCAAAATGCATTTGTACTGCGACTGACTATGTAATGGGTACTAAGCTCCTAACTGCGAAGCTGTGCCGGGCACTTTACGCGCACAGGCCAGTTGCCGCTGCGCAATAGAATTGAACACCACAATTACGGACAAATCAAAGTATACGATGAATTTCCTCCCTTTTGTGCACTGAACAATCCTGTATACCGTTGTTCTGACGTGGCCAGGTTGCGTATGCCAGCGCATTTACGACATTTCTAACGGATGCAGCGGATGCTTGGTCGATACGATTTTAGTTATGTGCAAGTGTGTCCACGCTTGACGACGTGCGCACGAACCGAATGCGCAAGTGAGCTATACCGTACGAGAGAACTCGAAACGCCGAGTGAAGAGGGGCGCTGTGATATTACGAAGGACCTGAAGAAGGTACGCAAACAATAGACAACGTGTGGACTTTCTTCGGTCCGCCGTCTGATTTGGGCTGCTTCAAACCATAATTACTATCTCCATCTTCTCTTTTTCCCCGTACAAAGGAAGGTTTTGATTGTCTCGCTTGATTCCTGTTTGCGCAATCTGCGAACACGTCGCGTTTCATGTTCTTACTATGTACTGGAAGGAGTTTTCCATTTGAAGACGATAGTCTTTCCTGGGCTACTCAAACGAGAAAATGTTGGTCTGTTGGTTTGCATGAATGTATGTTTGTCTGTCTGTCTGCCTGTCTCTCGATTGAACCGCCCTGCGAAAATACAAAGGAATTGTGAAAGAAGTTTAAATAGGCAAAACCTTTCAAAACCACTAGATCTGCTAACATACTAGGCAACAGTGTTGAGTAAACAGAAAACATTGTGCCTATTTGAGACAAAGCATCAATCAAAACTGGTTCGAATCAGTGTTCTCCTAAAGGAACAGTAACACGAGTGCCCAATTTTCGCGAGAGAAAATTAAAAAAAAAACGCGTAAAAACACTTTTTAACAACAAAATACAAAAAAAAGGTGGCCTTCCAAGCCTCACGCTCGTGGCGATTGAGCACCAGCAGTGTGAACACGGGAAAATTAAATTCACCAAACCTCCAATGGGTGGACCGAGACAGGAGTGCAACAGTGTGAGAGGTGGCTGGATGAGACCAGAAGGCAGTTACATGGCAGCGACAACAGCAGACCATCGTATTTCGACGTGATTTGTAAGCAACGCAAGCAGATACGCGGTCCATTTTTCGCCGTTTTATTCTGGGTCCACGTTCAGCAGTTCAGCAGAGCCATTCGCACGGCGCGTACATTCCTTGAATGTTTTCTGCAGTTGTCACAACCTCTATTGCATTCTAGTTTTTCCGTAGAAACTACCACACAACGCCGATTTCGAGTTGTTTTTTGTGGCATCCATCCAATGTCAATTTTATCTTTACAGAAGAAACAGGAACTATGTTGCCGCGTGTGCTTTGCTTCAAATATGCGCGGGTTTTATTTTGCGAAAAATTTACGATGACAAGTATCGATCAATTGCACCAGTGCCACGAGTTGGAAAAACTTTTGCAAGGTTCAGTGACAGCTAGTCCAAAGGTAAAACCGAGCACAGGTTCAACAAATTAAGCTAATTTCTCTCCTCTATGTGGCTCTAACTACAAACTGCGTGTGTGCGGAGTAATTTTTAGTTTGGAAGGGGCTTTCTTGAAAAAAATCACTTAATGGGCAGTTAGCTTGGGCACGTGGGCGGAGAATCCCTCCGAAGTGCTTAAACCCGTGCTTCGCTTTACTTTTCATTGCACTTGAACTGGCGATATAAAGGGGTAAATACACCCACGCCAATAAAAGTGATATTAGTAGGCGAACAAAGGCGTCCGCATTCAACACTGTATTGCCGCGGGAAGTCGCTACTAAGTTAGTGGTTATTGGCACCCGCAGGGTTCTACGTACGCCAAAAAGAGAGCGCGTACCCACTCGTCAGGGCCGGAAGTTGCCCGTCTCTATCCCTTTCTTTCTTCCTCTCGGCCGTTTACAACATAACCGGCGGGTCGGCCACATGTGACCATAGTAAAATAAACACGTCCTTTTTAACTCCACCCGTACCTTTATACAGCCGTTTCATTTCGGCAAACAACCATCCCTCCTAACAGACTTCCGGTGGTATGTTTGGAACACCGATTTTGGGAAGCCGTCGCCTGGTTTAACTCATGTCAGAATCATTTCATCCACAATTTCTCCCTTGTTTACGTGTAGCTCGAGGCAAATGAAGAAATTACACTGATGTTTAAAAAAAAATACCAGAATTCGGCGCTTGTTGGAATGAATTCATCGCTGCCTCAGAAAAACAGCTAACTCCCGCAATACAAGAGCAAGAGGAAATCAGTCGGAGGAACATGGTTTGGAGATCTTCAAGATGTTAGAATGCAAAGCAGACAGCTTGAACTCAAATTCTGACCGCTTAGCCGGAATTAGGTTCCATTCCTGCAATAAAAATGTAAATAGAAAAGAACACGCCTTTACATAAGCGCTTGCCATTCAACCTCGCATCATACATGGAACAACACCCCGCTGTGGGTCCCAAATTCAAATTAAATCAGCAGTGTACCAATAACATAGAAATGTGGCAATTATAGAGTACGTTTCCTGCTAACAGTGGAGCGACCCTCATAGTCCGAATGAAAGTAGGGCTCCAAAACTGGGGTTTTCTGCCAACAGATAACAGTATGTTGATATTAATGGTTGTTTCTCTCATTCTCTTGCTTTCACGTCTGGTGTACCCCAGGGCAGTGTACTGGGGCCACTGTTGTTCCTTCTTTATATAAATGATTGGTATAAAGCGGTCTCTGTTAGGCTGTTTGCCCACGATTGTATTGTTTTTAGAGAAATTCGCTCACCTGACGACTGTGTTCTCTTGCAAGAATCCCTAGTACAAATAGAGAGGTGGTGTGAGGAGTGGGGAATGATGCTTAATGCCGGAAAATGTGCTTTTTTAAGAATAACACGAAAAAAAGTTTTCTTTCGTTCCCAGTATTTCCTGCAGAACACTGCAATCGCAGACGTTGCAGAGTATAAATACCTCGGCATCACTCTAAATTCTACTTTAACTTGGTCGTCCTATGTATCACGTATTTGTTCAGCTGCGTTTACGAAGTTGTGTTTTTTGAGGTGCAAATTAAGACATGCCCCAACTCACGTCAAGCTTTCAGCCTACAATACTTTTGTTAGAGCCAAACTGGAATATGCCTCCGTGGTTTGGGATCCGCCCTCTTTAAAAAGGATATTTACATGCTAGAGCTCGTCCAAAGAAAAGCAGTACGGTTTATTTTTTGCAAATATGGGAGTTACGAGTCTCCTTCCAAGCTCATGACTGACAATGGCATTCAATCTCTAAAATCTAGAAGGACGCTTGGCCCGGTTATCATTCTTGCACAATACTGTTACGTCAAAAGTGCAAATAACTCCATCGACTTTAGTTCTACCCTTAAGCACAAGAGGACGCGACACACGCATACTCAAACCCTTCAGCCTATTTTCGCAAAAACAAACCAGTTCAAGCTTAGTTTTTTCCCCCCGTACCATTTCTGAATGGAATGGACTTCCGGAAACTGTCGTTCAGGCCAGAAATTTTTCCGAAGCGCTCCATGCGAGTATTTGTAATTGAGTATATGCATTGTACAGTGTGCTATGCCTTTACCGATGTGCCTTGTATTTTTTGTTTGTTTTCGTACTTTAAAAAAAGTTTGATCCTTGTGTAAATGATTGTGTATTGCCAGTTGCCCCTCCTGCTTGGGCCAGAAAATATGGCTTGCAGTATTCGCACTAAATAAATAAATAAATAAATAAATAAATAAATAAATAAGTAAATAAATAAATAAATAAATAATAAATAAATAAATAAATAAATAAATAAATAAATAAATAAATAATAAAGTGGTCGAAATGCAAGTTTGCATAATCCGGGGTGATTACATTCGCCAGACTCTCCTCCGTTTGCACTCATATAGGCCGCCCGGGGTTATGAATGCAGTCTTCTCTCGATCTCTCTTGTCCACTTCAATTTGCCAGTAACCCGTCTTCAAAACAATTGAAGAGAAGTAATTTGCGTGGCAGAGGTGGTCGAGGGCGTCGTCGATTCGTGGCAGGGGTACAGTCCTTTGGTGATTTTTGTTCATCACCTGTAGTCAACGCAGAACCTCAATGTGCTGTCTTTTTCCTTGATGAGTACGACCGGAGCAGCCAGGTGCTTTCGATGGCTGCTTTGCGATAATGTCGTAGCTGAGCATGTCTTCGACTTGTCCCGATGGCTTCCCGCTCGTGTGAAGACACGCGGTATGGTGACTGTCGGGTAGGTGGGGCTGCATCTTCGGTTATAATTAGGTGCTTTGCTAGCAGTGTCTGACGTAATTTTGAGTTCGACGAAAAACACTCGCTGCAGCGACGGAGAAAATCCAATAATTTGTCCCCGGTTTTTCTTGTGCAGCGGCGGGTTTCACGTCGAAAGGATGCGCGTTCAAGTTGGCGACCGTATCACTTGACTTGTTTCTTGCGTTTCCTCGAGGAACGCAATTGCAGCGCCCTTGTTTAGATGCTGGTACTCCTCTGTGAAATTAGTGACCAAAACGTGGTGTTTTCATTGCTTAAAGCGCGCAATGCCTCTTGCGACGAAGACACCGCAGTCGAGAAGCAAGCTTTGGTCACTCTCTACGATATCGTCGATGTCAGGAGCAGCATCCTCACAGTAAACGGCGATTATCAGCTTGCTCGGTGTGCAGGGTGACGTGATCGTCGGCGATCCTTACAGCAACACGGTGTTTGGTACCGTTGGTACCGGCGTCGTGGAGTGATCGAAGGCAAAGGTTATCAACCTTGTTTGCAGATCAAATTATTGCACCGTTGTCCATCAAAAAGTAGATTCCAAGAATTACATCGCGGAAGCAGTTAGGCAAAATGACGAACGCCGCAGAGTACGTGTTGCTGTCTATGTGACGCGCGATGTGCACGTTACACTTGGTGTTACGAGATGGCCTCCTGCTGTGCGTATGTGCGGTTCATCCCATTTGTCGTAACTTTCTCAGCTTGGATGCGAATGACCCCGCTCATTACTAAGTAGTCGGCTCCCGTGTCGATGAGGGCGACTACGTCAAAGCCGTCCATGGACAACTGGACGTCGGACGCCGCATTTCTCGAGTTATGGGTGCGTCGGGGCGCCGTATCTCGGCTTGTGCGTGTGGCGGTCGGGCACTATGCGCAGTCATTGTGTAGTCTTCTCAGCGGCAGGCTCTGTCATTTCGGGATGCGTTGAGTCGTGTCGTTGTCGTGGTGTTCGGTAGTCAACGTGCGGGTTGGATCGGGTTGTTATGGGCCTGAGGGCATGTCGTGAATGATGGTCTTCGGCAAGTCATTGAGTCGTTGGAGGGTTTTATTTTTCCGCCGTCGTGCAACTTTATCTCCAGAAGTTGCTGCTCTTAGTTTCCCCTACGTGTGCTTGGGGAACTCCCACGCGGAAAGTTTGCGTTGCTTCCGGCTTGGCGATCGGTATAGGTAGGGTGACGGCGAACGGTTGAAGCGCGCTGGACCTCGGTTGGAGTTGGACAGGTAATCTTCGATTTCAGTAGGGCGCTGGCCGGGCAGGGGGCGTGGAGCGTCGACGGAGAACCCTCGCAAACCGAGCCTCTTGTAGGGGCAGAGACGGTAGAGTTATCGGCCTCTCCGCAGTGGTAGCACAGCGGCGATTATTCCGGTGTTCGCCATACGTCCGTCTTCCTCGCGTCTGGTTGCGGACTACAGGGAGTCGGGCGGGCGGCAGTGGGCGGCGTACGGCGGGGCCTCTTGACGAGGTGTTGGAGCAGGGCTGGGTCGACGAAACAGCTGCTGTGTAGGTCATAGCTTGTGGCCGCGGGGTGCTTCGGAGGCCGTACAAGTCCCCAGTGCCTGTTGAATCTCTTCTCGGGTGACGTTAGTTAGGGAAGCGACTGAAGCTTGCGGCGTCGTTGGAAAAAATTTCGAAGCTCCTCCCTGACGATTGCGCGGATGGTCTCCTGTAGTATGTCAGAGCTAATAGCCCCGGCACCGATCGACTCCGAAGTGAGCGCATTGATGGGGCCGTCGTACTGCCTCGTACGTCCAGCGTCTTTTCCAACGTGGCCGCCTCAGACGCGAATTCAGCTACAGTCTTCGGGGGGATTGCGGAGAAGGCATGCGAAGAGCTCCTGCTTAACCCTCGCATCAAAAACCTTAGTTTCTTTGCTTCGCTCATTTCTGGGTCCGCACTGCGAAAAAGTCGCTTCAACTCCTCAACGAACACGAGCATGGTTTCATTGGGATACTGCGTGCGTGTCTGCAGCCGTTCTTGTCCCGTTCCTTGCGTACCAGAGTCGGGAACGTTTTTTGAAAGCTCGGTCTTGAATAACTCCCAGGTCGTCAGCGTACGTTCGTGGTTCTCGAACCAAATGCGTGGGAAGTCTTCAAGGTAGAAAAACACTTGCCTGAGAGTTTTGTCGTCACTCCCATCGGTTAAACGTTCGGACCCTCTCGAGATGCTCCAGCCATTCCTCAGGATCTTCCGTAGGTGACCCGTGAAAAGATTGGTGGGCTCCCGGGGTTGCCGCAGAACTACGGGAGTGCTTCGTCATTTGCGTTGTTCATGGCACCGTCGGGGCGTCCTCCGCCTTCAATTTATCCGGAAGTAGTCCAAACTCCGGCTTTAGGACTTGATGTCGTTGGGCTGGCACCGAGTTGGGCTTGGTTACGACTTCAAGAGGGTTTAGGGTGCATGTACCCAGCCACCTCACCCAGATGTCACGAACCAAAGACGAGGCAGTTGTCTTGAAGGAAAACACGTTTACTGGAGGTATACGTGTGCTCACCATAAAAACTCAAATAATACACAGGCGGAGAAGCAGCAGTCAACAAAGTGACGTGTGCAGGCGAGCGTCGGCACAAGTCGAATACCGCAGAGTCTGCGTCTGCACGCTTTATCTTTCGGCGCGAGTGGTTCTCGAACCGTCGATTTACATTGAGTACATTGTAGATCAAAGAAGATTATTCTAGGCTGTTGACGTTAGTTGGAAAGGCTCTCCCTACAAAAAAGAGAAAGAGATAACACGTGCGGCATAGTAAATAAAGAATGAACACTCGCTTCCTTGGCACACAGATTACACAGACCGCCGCAGCCGGGCGGTAAAAGCAAAACATAAATAAACAAACCCATGCATGGTTCGCGGCAATATGTGACGTAGGTACAAACTCACCGTTGAAACGAGCACAAAAGGGCAGGGGCATTCAAGAAAATTGTGAGGAGAGCAGATTAAGACGTACTGCAATCTTATCAGTGGTAGTAAAGAAGGGTCTCGAGGGAAGGAAGGGAAGAAATAAAGTCTATTGTTACAAGCACCATCAGTCCACGGTGCCTTCTTTGCAAGCAACCGTCAAGTTAATCCTCCTTGGGCGTCAGCGCAAACTGCGTCGCCGCGCTTGGGTAAGAAAGCCCCACCTCCCAGGATGACAGAGTTGGGTTGGGGATGCGGGTTAACGCTGGGGGCCGCTCACAAATCTATAGTGCGTGTAATATATATGCGTCACATCCACAGAACAAGAAAGAGGGGGTGCCGAGTATATTTTGAAAGCGGGGGTTGGATCCCCCGCTGTGGTCGTGCTCATTTGAACTGAGTTACAAACAGCGCAGGAACCAGGACGATATAAAGATCCCACCAACGGCGAGCTAAGTTTGGTTTCAGCGCCGTATGTGGTCTTCATATCGTCCTGTTTCCTTCGCTGTTTTTAACTCAGTTATGTACCTAGTGGCCCGCCTACAATACGTGTTGCAGTCATTTGAACTGTTTGAGAGAAAATAGGTTTACAATGCCACCCTAAATACGATATGTTTGTGGAACAAGCTTGCCCATATTAGCTTACTCACTTTACAGCAATGCAGCACGAGCACGTCGACTTGACTGCGCTTCTCCTAAACAGGTGGCTCGCTTTCTGACGTGAAAGAGTACCTGGTGTTAGACAGGGTTGCCCAAGCAGTTTGCACTATTCAACGTAGGCTTGAACGCATTCGTAACAAACCCCTGTACGCTGACCCCTAGGAAGCGGATTCGGTGGCTGCCGCGGCGGTCGCTTTTCCAACGGAAACAAAAACGAAGAGGCTCGTGTGACGAGATATCGGCGCACGGTGAAGATCCGTAGGTGGTCTAAGTTAATCCGTAGCCACCTGCTAAACCGGATCATTAAATGCGTGCCTCCCCACCTCCCCTTCTTTTATCTGATTATCAATGTGTATCTTTGGCGCCTTAAACTCAACGATTTGTTTTTCAAGCACATCACTGTAAAGCAACGCAGATGCCTACAACACGATTGACCTGCTCTGAGCCACCTCACTGGAAACATTCGGACAACCAATGCTATGACCAAGTGAACGGATCTCCAAACTGTCCAAGAGGTTTCAGCAGGTTCCCAAGATCGGTGCAACAGTTGTCACCGAGATTGCGGTACTGCGGGGGGTCGCTACAGATGTGTACGTATTTACTTTTACATTCCGGAATCACTGTAGCTACTATGACATGCGACCGTCAACCGACACACAGCGAGCAAAAGTTTCAATGGTACAGAAAAATCATTTTTTTTTATTTTCGATTTAGATAGATTCGGGTGAATTACGATAAATTACGACAAATTGTGGTAAAATAGCATATAATAAAATAAGATAGTGATTGATTAGGGATTGATTAGTAATGAGTTCTTTGGCGCTCTTTGCCCCAAGTGGCCTTGCGCCATTAAATGCCATCATCATCAGGTGCAGTTAACAGAGCTTAGGGTTTATTAACGTGATTTTACGTTGAATTAGTACAAAATAGTCTAATAAAAGTTGTACCTGTTTTCAAAAACAGTGATTGGTTATTAATATTCAATTACCGCCCAATCTCCATTCTTTCTTGTCTAAGCAAACTAATCGAACAGATATTTGCAAGCGTCTGAACAGCTACTCCAATAAATTTAATATACTGAATCCATGTCAATTCGGTTGTCCGGTCTGGACGTTCGACCAACCGAGCATTACTTTCTTTAACGGATTTCATTAAAAAAATCTATTGACTCTGGAAAATTTGTGGGTTCAGTTTTTTGGACTTTACAAAGGCGTTTGACACGATTAATCATATTATCTTGTTTAAAAATTTGAAGCTTGATATCATGAGTGGACCACACTAATATTTTTGAAAAACTATTTACTTAATAGACAATCCTCTGTATATGTGGCTAACGCTTTTTCTGAACCAGAACATTTAACCAAGGTGTGCCCAGGGGTCAATTTTAGGTCCTTTACTCTTTATTTGTATATTAATTGACCTTCCGGATTGCGTTAGTTTTCCCATTGCGCCTTGTACGCGCATGATCAAGCATTTCATCGGATAAATCATTAGTTGTCTCACGTCTACTTGAATGCAGTACTAATTAACGTTGTAAAGTGTTGCCGGGACACTATTTAGTGATTAACCCAGAAAAAACTAAATTCATGGTCTGAGGTCTTCACCAGAAATCCATCAGTTTTTCCCCGGAATGAAACCTGGACCTCATTTAATTACAACTTGCGACGATGTTACATTCCTTGGTATCAACATCACCCTCACCTCATATTTGGTTCTCATTTTTCTTATCCAAGCAGAAAAACGGCTTTCGGCATACGAGCTTTAATTAAGGCTCGCCGCTTTTTTCCTAATACAGCTTTATTATCTTTGTATTTTGCTTTCGTTCACAGCCATTTTCATTACGGCATTGTCTCATGGGCGCAAACATACTCATTCTCACGTTACATCCTCTTGCACGTTACACCTGTGCAACATATTCAAAACCAATGTATTCGCCTTATAACATTTAGTTCCTGTTGCTCCTGTGCGTTAGGGCTAGTGCGTCAGAATAACATACTATCAATCAAAGCAATATTTGAATTTAACTTAGGAATGTTTTTTTTACAAATTGCTACATTGCAACCTTTCATATAACCTTATCAATGTTACTATTTTGCGCGGCAAAAGCGCCAGTAGGTTTTCAAGCAATAACAATTTCTTACTACCGACTGTTCACACTAATTACGGGAAGAAAACCACTTGTTTTGCAGATTTCACATTTTGGAATAATTTGCAAATGGTTATTAAATCATCCCCGTCCCTAACTTGCTTTAAAAAAATCTGAGAGAGTTTCTTTTTCTGTAATAAATTCCATGTTTTTTTTGTTCTTATCTATTGCGTATTTTCGTGGTGTTCTCATGTGCCTTTGTTTCCTATTTTGTTATTCACGAATTGATTGAACTAGTTCTTTTATTAGGTCCGGCTACCTTTTTGAGTGTATGTATACGATAGGCTAATTTTCCTTGTCATTTGACACTGCGTGCTGATCCGATGGGCTCTTGTGCCCAATAGCTGCTTCCATGCAATTATCGTATGTATTCAAATTCGAGGGTCCCCTTTAAGTCTCTTGACTCTGGGACTCCGTCTGCATACCAATATGTTTGTATTGCTTTTAAATAAACTTTCACTTCAAAAACTTAGGATAGAATGAGGTGGAATAAGTGAGATGAGGCTCATTAAGGTCTATGCAAGGCGGATAAAGGTATTTAAGGGATATTAAAGTAGATTAAAGAAGGATTGATATGGGTTAGCACGAATGGGCGTACATTAGGATGCATAGGCTAGATTAAGGATGGCCCTCAAAAGATTACTGACACGACATTTTAGATTTTCCGTTTTCATGCTGTAAAGAATACCTCTTCGCCCATTAATAAAGAAAATCGAGCAAAAATTGATAAGCAGTAAGCATAGCATTTCTTTTAACCAGCTTCGGTTGCGGTCTCCCGCAGCACAGATGGCAGTTCTGGGCAGTGCCGGACGCTATTATATCACGGTATTGTGGCAACAAAATCGCAAGTTGTTACGTCGATCAAAAACCCGCGACGTCACACGTGTTTTCTGCATCGTCTGGGGTGGTCTTACGTGGTCTGCATTGGCCCGGCCGAGCTTGCGGCTGCAACCACGACACGGCTAATTTGAAGGTACTTTGAAATTTTGTATAATTAGATGTTATTTACGGGTATTATATTTCATTTAAACACATTTGAGTTCTTTTGTGTTCATGATGTTCGCCTTCATTGGTTTTTGAGAGAGAGAGAGATAAAACATCTTTATTGTCCGGCAAAATTGACGCTGCCGTAACGTCGTGTCAGTCGGTCCCTCGGCATCGGCTACCTACACGCACCCAGCCCCCGAGGGGACAGTGCTTTCGGCCGCTGACGCTCGAGAGCCTCCAACACTTGCTGGACGGCCCTGTATTGCACGTCGTAGTCCTTGCTTGCCACCGCATCCGCTAGGTGCGGCGGTAACGTCTCTGTAGCACCGTCGTTCACTTTACAGTTCCACAGGATATGAGCCATCGTGGCCCTGTCCTTCCTACACACCGCGCACACATCGCTCGGATACACGTCCGGGCACACGTGCTTGGCTATCACCGGAGTCCACATCGCGCACGTTTGTAGTTGTCGCAGCGTCACCGCTTCCCTCTTCGTAAGCTTGTGGTGGGGCGGCGGGAACACCTGTCTGCTGCCCCTGTACCACTCCAGAGTGTCCTTATACGAGGTGAGCGGCGTCGCCTCGTCGTCTTCCGTTTCCATCGGCGGGGGGTCCAGGCTGGCGCCGCGACTGGTGAGCGCGCGCGCAGCTCGGTCTGCCCCATTGGTTTTTGAAAAGATAGCGTGATTCTTTTGCCACTTCGGCAAAGTTGACGATGCCGTAGAGAGACCCGGCCTGACGCAACGAGACCACCAACAAGAGCAGCGCAGGAGACTGTTTCCGCTTCCGGTAACGGCTACCCGACGTCATACAGAACAGGACCGTCCCCAGCATAGAGTTTCATACTAATATACACTAGGGGGAAATCTGACGCCACTGTCTAGGGGAGCCGCGTTCCAGCGAGCGTTCCGTCATGTCCCGGGCAGGCAGGTTCCACTTTCCTTGGCATGGCTCACGAACAGGCTGAAAAGTTGCCTCTGGCTGTAAAAATGCAACAATATTACTGCAGAAGATTAATCGAATTTGTTTTGTTATTATAAAATTAAACCTCCAGAAAGATGTATCTGTCAGGAAATATTTAGAAGCTTCATACAAGATGAACAAAAAAAAAACTATGTTACCAGTTTTTGTTCATTTTGGCTTCAACGAAATAGAAGCCATGTGGCTAACCAAGCCAAGGAGGCGAGGAACGTCGCTAGCTGCAATGGCGCCGCCCACGGCGGCCCGCGAATGCAGCTCCAGATTTCCCTCTAGTATATATTAGTATGAAACTCTATGGTCCCTAGGGTGCGGAATGTCTTTCGTCACACTGATGGCGATTTCGCTGGCGCTGGGAATCTGAAATAGCTCGAGGCCATGGCAATTAAAATTGTTTTCTGATGTGTTTCCCGACGAGGATGGCCACAAAAATTGCTGGCAGGCGTCTTCACGAACTACTGAAGCCAGTTATATCATTTTTTAGGATACTGAATTTGGTGTCAGTCCTCCTTTAAGAATAGCCGTTATTTGTGGATTCCGGATTGCGTAATGGCTCGATCGTCGGAATGACATCGCTCAGTTGTTTGTTCTCGCTTTCTATTGAGCTATTTTCTATTTCTGTTGAGCTAGTTTATATTAAACTGTGGCGCTTTGTACATGCACTAAGAGTGTGCTGACGTGTTGTACACGTCCATTAGATTATCAAAGCTCTGTTCGCGCAAATGTCATCTAGATGCCGCACAAAGAGCCTCAGTATACAAAAGGACGACCAATGAGGCAAGTTAGTGCTGCTTCAGACGGAATTCTGCATGACGCAACTACGACGAGAGGGTACAACAAGAGGACGAAACGATGGGCATCGTCTCGTCCTCTTGTCGTATACTCTCGATGTAGTTACACCCCGCTCAATTCCAGATGAAGCAGCACTGCTCGAAAGCTTTTTTAGAAAGAGAAGCACCTTAGTCGGAGATAGTTTAGCCCGGTGCGACCTCCAACAAACATTGTCTTTTAAGTGTAGAAGCAAGAGACAGCGGTAACCTCAGAGAGGGTCATTATGTTGTCGACAGCAGCATACCCACTACGGAAAGGCAGCGGTAGCGGAATATCACATTGGACTTGTCGGTAAACCCCGATCTCAGAAAACAAAGCAGAACAAAATCACAGAAAGCAGCAAGAAGTTTGAGGGGATTAGTGCTGGGCAAACGAGACAGCGCCCGTCCCGTCTGCATTTCTTCGTGTTTCGGTTATCTATAAACGCTACCCTTTTTTTTTTAAACACGAGATAGATTGTTTGCGGCGTCATGGTGAGCGGATAGGTACTCTGAGTTTCATTCAAAAGGTCAAAAGCAACCCTCAGTTTGCTAGGAGTGTATCTTGTGCTGAACCTACCACCATCAATTACCTTCGTTACAACACACGCACTTTTTTGCTCAACCTTTTTCCGCGCGTCCTAAAAAAACCGAGTCATATATTTTACGCACCGCGGGGCTCGCTACTTCCGCACTGATGGCCCGGAGGCTTAAGTGAAAGGCTGGCAAAAGAAGGAACGTCTAAAGCAAAGGAGACGTTTTGGTTTTGTGATGTTTTGATGGTGGCAGGCAGCGCAGACACGCATAAGGCATCCTTGTTTCGTGGAAACATGGATTATTTATAATAAGGTGGGCTGCTTCTTTGTGCCTTTTTTTTCAGAGATGAAGATCTTAAGCACTTATACTTTAAAGTATGTGGACAATATAAAACTAAGTATGAAATGCAGCAAGTAGGCACTTGCTGTGCATAGGTCCTCTGGTATGGCGCAGTGCAGCAAATTTGTGGCCTGTTCGCTGTTGCACATAGCCGGAGTAAGACATCTGCAGGGAACATAAAACCAATGATGGTACCCATTCGCAAGGTAAAGAGTATAATGTTTTTTTTTTTTTTTGCGGTGCCTTTGAACTCTGCGCGGCCAACTATCAATAGCATCTAACTGAAGTGCTGGTGGCACGCGCCTTAATCGTACATGAAAAAGAAAAGAAGAAAATGGCACCAACCGCACTTCGTAAACTGCCGCATGCCGAAACCTTTTCGTCACATATCGGTAGCCGTTGTTAAGCCCTAACATGTCTCATCAACGCGCAAAGTGACCATCGGTGTCACCGGCGGCGGCGCCAAACGACTGGAACTGAAATGACGTCCACCGTGAAGACAGAAAAAAAAACACATTTGTGGGTCCTCTTTAGAGCAAAGCGCCGACTGCGTTACAACTGTGATAAGCCCGCCACCTTTATAGAGCAGAAAAGGGCGAACGTAACTGGCACGTGAGTGGAACCAGTGCACGCCTTCGAAGGGGAGCTTTCAATTTTTTTGGGATTGGTCGCGCCCGAATGCGCCAGGCTGCCGCCGGTCGCAGTAATTCGCTCCCAGGCGACGAAGAAACGAAAGCAGACAAAGGGACGCAAGCACGACACAGAAATAAAGAACTCGTTAATAAGAGCGACGCCTTCGCCTTCCAAGCCCGTGAGCAGAGTTATGTGCCGAGGAATCTTTTCTTTTCCCAGTCTACCTCCGGGTCGAGTTCCACGGTATAAAAAAAAAACGGTTCGGATTACGGAAAAAATTACCGGGTCGGTTAACGTCTTTAAATTGGCTTCCGTCTCGGTTTGGAAATGACTGAATCAATATCGCGCTATGGTTTTTATTCGGAATAGGCTTAGTGCACCCAGCAAGCTTAACCTCAATCCCGTTTTACCATTGCATGCACTTAGGTGGGGTTCAAAGCGGCATTTTTCATTGCAGAAGTTTGCTATTCAGCATAAGGGGAAATTAAATGTACAGATAAACTTCGCGGATTCCCGACGGAATCGGAGCAGGGGGCCATGATGTGGTCCTTGTATCCACGCCATGAAATCTGGCGGACGTCAACAAGCACCGTTGAGATAAAAAATGTCCGTTGCCAGACGTATGTGTTTATGTCTAATTATCATCACCCCCATCATAACCAGCCTACTTCGGTCCACTGCAGAGCGAAGGCCTCTCCCATAACCTCCAACTGCTCCTGTCCTGCGCTGCTCGAGTCCGATCCTTGCCCCGAATTTCCTTATTTTGTTCCTCTTCTAGATCTGTCTCTCGGTATCCACTCTTTTGACCTGGTGGTCCACCGGTTACCACCGGTTACCTGAAGGTGGCTTAAAAGTACATCTGGAAAGACTTTATTTAAGAACGCTTTTTTCCGCGGATACTGGTAGCATTAGTTGCAACAATTTTGTCTTATCAACTAACAACACCGCAAAAACGCTGGCAAGAAAACCAAAATAAAACACCATTTAACGGTGTTATCGTGTTTTTGCGAGGGTGTAAGTGGTGCCAGTGCACTATACACCACTTAAAGGACACGAAGTGATTTGTAAAACATTGCGGGATTCCGAGCGCGATATGTAGTCCGGAGTCCGTTGGCCATGTTTCGAGACCGTTCTGAGCGTGTTTACGCGAATTTTAGTTAGTGGAAATAATCAATTAAAAATGCTTCCTCCTCTCTCCATCCCCGGCCCATTTCTGTGGAGTTTTCGTGTGACGTCGTCAGGAGGAGATGAGCTGGCAATTGGCTGCGCTACTGCAACGGTTTCGCCGGACCTTCCGATCGAGTCAGTCGGCACAGCGTTTAGACGCCGGCCGCCGACGGGTCGTCGCAATTGGCTCGCTCAATTGAAACTAAGCCACCACACGTTTGTGAATGAGATAATGTGCCTTTCTTTACTTTGATAGTTTGTAAACGTATCACGCTCCGAGTCCGTGTTCGCTCCACACAAGCGCTGCACAAGTGCACATGCGACGCTCTTCGCTGACTGTGTGCGCTAATAGTAGGAAAATCTAAGCCCACTTGAAGGCGGGAGAAGAGTCAGCGAACTCAATAAGGTACTAAAGCAAATAACATCAACTGAAACTTTGTACCAACAGCGCAAAACTAGGGAGCAGGAAGCACTTTTTTGCTCTGGGTGAACAGCCACAGCGTCAGCAGCACGACCACACATCTGCGAACGCTTTTCCGTTAATAAATGCAATTGCTAGACGTGAGATACGTGGAAGTTTGGGGACGCTTACTGCACGAGCGCTATGCAACAAATAGTCACCTAACGTACTTGAAGTGCTAAAACTCAATAAAAGTGTAAACTGGCTGTTTATTATATATCTTATATATCCAACCTCGCAGCACTTGGGTCGTGGCCGAGTGGTCTGAAGCGCTAGAAATATTGTTTTGCAAGTCGCAAGTCGGATCCCGGGGGTAACATGCTTTTTTTGTAAGTTGATTTTTTTCGTTGCCGGCCGATCTTTTCTGGAACTAGTTTTACCATTTTTTTGGCCGTAACGTTCCACTGCTCCACCGAGCGAGTTTCGCAGAACGCGCGCAGACCGACACTGACGCGCTAGCAAGTTCTCGTTGGCGTGCTGTTGCCACAAGCACCGACTACTTGCGGGCAGTGGGCACAGGCCGGAATCAGCATAGCCTTGGCCTGGTGCTAACACGCTTTTTACGATACAGGCATGCGTGAGGCAAGCTCCGAATATGCGGAAAAGTGCATGGCATTATGCAATCGGCGGTGGCGCGGAAAGCGTTCATCCACTGCGTAAGCCTCGCTCGCCTAGTGATTGCTACGGTTCCAAGCCGTCCTGGGAGGCTTATCTTGGGCATTTTACAGCCGACAACATAGCAGAACGCGGTATGACGATTATTGAGGTATCGAGAATACCCATCCACAATGCCGTCCGTTTCAAGCATTTTGTTTTACAGAACCAAACCGAAACTTCTTTTAATGCTAACCTTGGCCATCGTCCAATCAAGGTGCATCTCCTCCTGTCGTCACAGCCTTTAGTTGGTGCGGCCGCCACAGACCGCGCATGGTAGTTTTTCTTCTTTCCCGCTTTATAAAATAATTACCGACTTATCAACCGGATAAACGATGAAAGTAGCTTATTTGTTAGGGCAAGCAAGGATGTTACAAATTCATAGTACTTGAAAATTCTTTTATCAAAGGGTGTAAATTTAGCAGTGTGTAGCAACGGCTTATTGTTCGTCAACCTTCACTGTTTCAAATATTCTAAACGTGGTTTGTCTTGGTTTCTAAACGTGGTTCTAAACGTGGTTTGGTAAACCACTCTTTTGGCGCTCTTTGCCCTCGTTGGCCTTGCGCCATTAAACGCCAACATCATCATCATAAACGTGGTTTCTCACTCAAACACAGGTGATGGCAGGAAAAGGAAGGCTAATGTTGCGCAGTCGCAGACAAAGACAACGCCAATAAGAACACTGTGAACCGCAACGCGTAAACTGCACAATTTCTCTCCTTCTTTCTTTTCAAGTAAGCGTAATATTCGCACTGTGACAACTACGGAGTGTCAAAATATTATTCGCTTAACATACATCATTTGTGCTCCTGGTTGCGTCCGCGTGCCAGAATCGTCGCATACGCACGTTACGCTTCATCTTTTCTTCGCATTTATTTGTACTTGTACTGGTTGCTCGCGTGACCGCATCATACGCTTGCACTCCAGATTCCCTTATTCGAAGCCCTGGCTCGTTTAGTCCACGCTGGGTACGTAACGCAGTGGCGTGCCGGGAGGCTACTAGAAGTCAACATAAAAGCCGTTCTCCTACGGTAAACAGCAGCGGAGGGAAAAAGAACAAGGGAAAATACCAGCTGTAAGGGACCGTCTTGTCTGTAAGACACTACAGTTCGTATCCAGCCCTCCTCTACTTCTGGATCTCGTGTCAATAGAGACGTTTTCCGTAATGGTATCACAATATTTCCTTTCGTCTCGTCGGATGTGGGGACGCTGAACAGGCTGTTCTTCCTTTTTACTCGCACATATCCCGCAGGGCTCGCCCGTGGCTCTACTTAACAATGGTAAAACGCAACAAAGTTTTGAGAACCAGTTACATACGATGACCATGTTCATAGATTTGACGAAGGCGTCCGACGTGATAAACCACGGGACGTATATATGACAAAAATTGCAAAAATATGGATATGCGTAGAACACCGATCGAACTGATAAAAGTTACCTGATAAATCGCAATCACTAGGTCTTCGTCAATGGTGCTTCATACCCATGGCTAACCACAACTAACGGCGTGACACGGGGGTCAATTCCGGGCCACTGCTTATGTTATGTGTATGTCAATGATTTTCTTCGCATTGTACAAATTTGTTTTATACGCGATGACACTACTATTTCAGACCTCAGTATTGTGGATGGACATATTTTGCCCTGCAGAAACGCGCGCGTTGCACGTTGACCGAGCGTCGTCCTCGAAGCAGCACCCGGAATGGATCCTTGTTGGCCGTTGCCGGTTAGCGGGGCCCCTGCCTGGCCAGTGCCTCGAGGGCCCGGCTGGACAGCCCAAAGTTGTTCTTGGTTTTCGCTCTTCGTCCGATGCTTCCAGTCGCGGTTGGTATATGCTTCCTGTCCTTGCCTTCGCTGGGATCTCGGTAACGTCCCACAACATGTGCGTGAAGGTTGCCGTCTCACGGCGGCATGCAGGCCGCTCACTTGTCGCTCTGGTGGTGTCTCGGGAGACATCCTGTTTAGTAACGCTGGACTGGGTAGGGTGCCCGCCTGAGTTGTCAGAACAAAACAGCCTGAGCTCTGTCAAGACCTTTACAGGGAGGTCGCACAAGCCTGCGGATCAGTCCGAAGGAGTTCGCCATCTCGTTGTTTCACCATGGGGTCATTGGTGCTGAACCACAGCGATCGACAGCCGCTGCGGTCGCGGTTCGTTAGTGCTCGCGCCGCGGCGTGTGCCGTCTCGTTGTGGTTCTTGTTTCTCTCCGACTTTGCTGCGTGCGCCGGAAGCCACTTGATTCGGACGTTGTTGTCCTTTTTTTTTCTTGCTTATTGCTGTATGCGGATCGCCGACGGCGCGGTCCTCCCATTGGCAAAGTTCCTTACAGCTTGTCTCGATTCGCTAAGGACCGTCTGCAGTTCCGATCCGCGATGTCCAGGGTGATGGCTATCTTCTCCGCTCTTCTTGTTGACTGCTTAAAAAGTAATGGCGTCTTCGCCAACTTGGCCCAATGGCTCAACTACAACAAGCTCGTTGCGAACTTAAAAAAAACAATAAGCGAGCAATGGTCCCCTATGAAATAGTGCAGCCATGAAGCTTGACAATCTTCCCTTAGACCATAAACTTTTATGGCACAACCATGTCGAAGAAACGGCACGTAGGACGGACAGAAAAAAATTTAGTTTTGTAAGTTACGCCCTGTGCTAACTCTTAAAAGTATCATTATACTGTATCATAGTCTACAATCCCAAACTGCATACGCAGTCAGTGTACAGGAATTAACATACCGCACCCCTCTTGCGCCGATCGAAATTTTCCGAAACACATCTGATGCCTAGTCAAGAATGTGTTAAATTTCCACACAAAATGCTCAATATGATACCCTTAAGGACGTATCGAATATCACACCCTAATGCTTCTGTATAAGATAAATCTCAACATGATGAACGGTCCTTCGGTTAGAATTACTCACAGCACTGAGAAAAAATGTCCTTGGAACCACATGATCAACCCCACTAGCATTTACAACGAACTAATTATTATGGATTAGTTTCCTTTTCTTACGCGGCTCCACTCTTAATGGAACAAATTGACACGCAGCATCACCACAGCCATATCGTTCAATATGTTAAAAAAACAACTAACTGATCAAGTGTTCATGTTATCTCAACGATGTATCGACTTGTAGTTGTGCTTATATACCAAGAGTTTACTTTTCTTCAGTTGCTTTCATCTTTGTATTTACTTTCGTCTTTATCTCTCTTCTTCTTCTTGTCATTTCCTCTGTTCTTTTCCTCCTTTTTTTATTTTCCAATGAGCTTTCTCATATTTTGTGCACCAAAGAGCCTTCCCAGCACCGTTGAACCTACCCGGTTTAGCCTCTCGGGCTTCCGGGATGATGCTTCCTTCCAGAGCCGTGGTTGGGCTCAGAGGCAGCGAAGTAGAGAGAGAGAGAAGAGAGAGAAGAGAGAAGAGAGAGAGAGAAGAGAGAAGAGAGAGAGAGAGAGAGACTCCGTATGACGTTGTCCCGCACGCGGGCCTGCGCCCGTGTTCGATTACATTTGTTGGGCTCAGAGAGCCAGACGAAGTAGAGAGAGAAGAGAGAGAGAGAGAGAGAGAGAGAGAGAGAGAGAGAGAGAGAGAGAGAGAGAGAGAGAGAGAGAGAGGCATCCCGCAAGGGGACGTTGTCCCGCACGCGGGCACTGCGCGGAGACAGCGTTTGTTCGATTACTAGAATAGATCCGCTGACGCCTGGCGGTGGAAAAGTTTCAAGTCGCTGCTGCGATAAGCGGATAAAATACTAAGCAAACGATTTCTGACCTAGAATATCCCGCGATCCGCTGACGCCTGGCGGTTGGAAAACTGAGTCGCTGCTGCGCATGTGATAAAATACTAACGTTCGACAAATTAGTAAATTCCGCACAAATCATAAACACACCAGCGATAATTTCAGGCTCTGTTGTCTGGTGTGCGCACTACGTTGCGCATGACCGGCCGCGTATGTGACACTTTTTCGACAAATTAGTAAATGCACAAATCATAAACACACCAGCGATAGAGAGAGAGAGAGAGAGAGAGAGAGAGAGAGAGAGAGAGAGAGAGAGAGAGAAGGCTCTGTTGTCTGGTGTTACGCAAGTCATGAGAGAGAGAGAAAGAGAAGAGAGAGAGAGATTGTTAATTAAAGTAAGGCGATGTTAGCGTATCTCGCCGCTCTCAATGCGTCTATGAAATGCGGGAATCGAACCCTCCTCGGCCCACAGCCTCTCGGTTACGCCGCACCGACGAAAACGATAAACTATTCTAACGAACATCCGACAAAACAATTAATAAACGAATGGGCTTTACGCTAAGGCAAATCAGAAAATGATCCCAACCACCGATTCCTCCTCGCGCACTCTGAAAGGTAAAGCGAGATTCTCCTATTGCTGCATCTCCATTACAAGTTTTTCTGGTGTTGCTCAACCAGGAGAACGTGTTTTTGTTTACAAATGCACAAACCAAATGTTATTACCTCATTTATCGCAGGCACCCCCTTTAAAACCATTCCCCGAGTTCTGGAATTGCTACCTCTATAGTGGCACTGGGATGTATCTATGTACAGTACAGTAAAAAAAAACTTTATGTATTCAATAAAAAGCAGTTAGCAAGAGACCCCCGGGTATTTTTTTTCTACATTTCAATAAACGTTGAAAAAAGAAGCAGTTATTTCATGGTCCGCCCGTTTTTACGCACAGGCGGACGAACATAGGCTTTGCAAAACATGACTGCTCCTGAGAGTAACAGCTTTGAGTAGTTCAGATCCCGACACCTGAGTTTCTGAACGAGGACTGGAGCAAGGACAAAACTGAACTAGTATACACGAAGCATGTCGAGCGTATTTGTTAAGGTCTACGTGTCGAATAATGCCAGATACGCGTGCAGGCCATCTAGCCTTCGCTTGGCCAGCGTGATCGTCTCTTATTTCGGACTACCTAACAACTGCCCCTTCGTGTTGAACTTCGCCGTTCCACCTCCCTTGGCTGTGCCGCCATCATGAACACTGGGCACCGCCTTTCAGATGCATCGTTGGACAGTCGCATAGTCATAGCAAGGTAAGCCCTTCAAGAGGTTTAAAATGGACGATAGGGCGAGTTGGCACATTATTCCTAGTAACAACGCAAACAATACGAGACAAAAAAAAGAAGAGGGTACAAACACAGCGCTGTGTTTGTGCCCTTTTCTTCTTTTTTGCCGCGCGTTGTTTGCGCTTTTACTAGGAATAATGTTCGAAAGGGTGCTGGCTTGGCTGGAGCAGTCGTGCCACACTTGTCACACAGTTACAGTTTCTCCTTTTGTTCACACATCTGTTCTCACATCGACTTTATCCAGCATTAGCTTGGCTCAGTGGACCGGTTTTTCCATTTGCATAATTCTGCTGGCACCTGTATGCCGGCATGGCCTCAGAGAAAGGATTTGCTAACTCAGCGTTCTCGGAGATGGCTTCCCAATTCATTTCACTTTGAATTGCGATAAAGAGTTGAACCCAAACAAACATTGTGACAAGGCACACAAGACAATCACCAAGCTCTAGGCCAACGCCACGCCGCCAACATGCTAGCGTAAGTAGCGACAGTTTTAGGACTTTCGCGTATCCTGCAATGACATGATGATGGTGACAACGGTTCTTCAAGCCCGGCAGCCGCAGGAAATACGCATTATGGATCAAGCGTGTGGACATATATATATGGACGACCGATGTGAGTTTGTTGCATCCGTTCGGGGCTGTACCGTGTGGTTAAAGTCATGTCGTCGATTATTTGGTTATTTAGCGAAGTAGGGAGCCTTACTTGGATAGTTTGTAAATCTTGGGGAGTAGGAATTACCGCGTGGTGGGTCATAGTAATTCGCAAAGTGGTCTGACGTTGTCCTGTGTCGACAAAGTGTTACTTCCCCCGCATCGTAGTTTAAGGAACGCTAGCTTCACAGTGCCCGTGAATAAAAAAATTGAAACCGTTCCACTCAGTGCGAAAGCTGCCGCAGTGCAGAGCAGTGATTTGTCATAATGGGCTGTGGCGCCGTTATCCGCTCACTGCTGCCACCCAATGCAATTAAATTTCCCGCCTTCGCAGCGCTCGCGCGCCCCTTGCCTGAAACTGGCCCAGCGGGAGTTCTGTTTTTTTGTGCTTTCTTTTCCTCCGGCACGTGCCGGCGTTGCACTAACACTTTTTTTTCGCCTTAATATCGTAAGAGCCAACCCAGCGAGCAGTTCCTAACTAAATGAACACGGGCGCTGCCGGTTAATGTACGTATATTTTGTCTCAATGTACCTACAATTTTCTTTGCGCTAAACAACAGGGAGATCTATGACAAGCGCCAGCGGTTCACGAGTTTCGAACGCTTGTGACTACATGAACCGCTTGGCTTTCGAAGCCTCTAGTTTACGCCGCGACGACAGCGGCTACGACGGAATGCCGGCTCTACTTGGGTCCAGCGAGCGAGCTACGACGACAAGGCGCGGCCCTAAAGTGCTCTGCCATTAATAAACCCCGAATGCAGCAGGAGTTGCTGATCAAAGCGGAAAATGTCAAAAGCCCGATTAACATACATCGCCGCCATATTAGCTTTCCCACCTTACGGCTTGCCGCTCTGTTGCTTTAATTCCACTGCACGTGGCCCTCCTTCGGGGTGTGACGCACTTTCTTTACGGCAAGGGAAATCGTAAGGGCGGCAAGGGAGATTAGTGGCGGAGCTAGCTTTAATTACTCATTTCTGAACGACGGAATCACTTTTCGCCGTCGAACAAGAGATAAGCACATAAGCACATTTCAAAGGCGGTGAATTGTTGTTGTTGTTTGTTCGTTTATTCTAAAGGCTAAGAGACAAATCCAAGCGGGACGATCTATATCCATTGGCCTCCCTGATAATGCGCTGTCTTGCTGCAAATGGTTAACTCGGAAAGCATTGACATACTTCGAATGTCCTTAGTTCCACGGAACCATTTCATCAAAGCAAGTTGGACGCGTGCCGGTCCCCTTTCATCCCGCTCGTTGTAATTCCACTCGTTCCTTCGGGGTGTGACGCACTTTCTTTACGGAGTAAGATTATCACTTATTAAGCACATTTCAAGGGGAATTCTCACGTAAAATGACCCTTCGTTTCCCCTTTAGCCTAATGCTAAAATTGATACTTGAATTTTACCCGGGTTCGTAGTTTGGCGGATGAGCACCCCGTTTGGGAGATTAAACGGATTGCACGCGCGCAATTCGCCACAGTCCCCCTTGCGGTCACTTCAGTGTGAAGTCCCACTTTGTTTCGTAACAACGTAGGTGCAAAACCGGACAAAAAACAAACTTAGAAGCCGTAATTCAACACTGCCCGACTTTCAGCTGGTGAGAAATGAGGCGATATTTGCCAGTCTCCTTAAGTGCTTCTTTTGAGGCGCTGTTATTCCGGAGGTGCGTAACAGACAACGGCTGCAAGCGACTTTTATTTTCAGACAATGCAGTGTGCTAGGGCTTTACTACGTGTAAGGCAAAACCTCTAGCACGTGCATTGTAATGCTTCATACCATGTTCGAAACGCGCACGGTGTAAGCATTGGACAAGATGGTGGTTCGAAGCATTGTACAATGGTATGGATCCTGGGACAAGATGGTGGTTCGTTCGGGTCGTTGACTGTGGTGTAACGTTTCTGGGTGCGAGAGTCCACAAGGACTTTGTACTTGGATTCGCCAACCCCGAAGCAGCAGAAGACGAGCAATTATCGCGGCATTTTACAGCTGCTTATGAAAGGGTGGTAACGAGGAACCTTGGCGAAATTAGCAAATGACGCGCTAGATGCGTTAAGACACACTGTCAACCGATTCATTAGGGGCGAAGTCCCTTAGGGGTCGGGCTGTTGGCGTCTCATGTCGTCGTCGTAACCGTCGTCTCATGTAGTCACGGTACTAAAACAACGGGACACTCGCTTGCGCCTCGCGCTTGAACGCTTCGTGCTTAGAGACACGAGACTTTCTTTACCCCCCAACGGTTTCATCTCCGTTGGCAAAAACGCCAAGGCGCCAAGAATACACTTATACATTGCATGCTTCGTCCCCTCCCGAGGTTTCACGTTAGTGGAGACGCCCTGGGAATTTTTTATGCAAAAAACGCTCACATGTTTCCCTAGCGTTAAACCAATGGCACGTCGAACATCTGAAAAGGATATCCCTTGATGTCTAACCTGATGCACAATGTTGGAAAACGCGACTTGGCACCTTCAATAGACCCCAAACACCTTTTGAAGAAGCTTTGATGGACCCATCATAGGCGTGCTGTCGATAACGTTGCTGCTTTCTCATGAGGCGCTGTCTTTAGCTCGCACGAGCCATTAGGTGACCTGTGGTGAGTGCGATAGCAATCTCGTGATGGAAAGTGCGCTGTCAAACGCGCTGGTCTAATCTTTCTGCACCGGGGAATCGGACATTTGATCGGAACCTGGCATTTAGTTCTCGCAAGGGATAGGCGTATAGTAATAATTTATGGTATGCAACAGGGTAGTAATTTTGGACCTCTCAACTGTAATGTCGCCACAAGAACCAATTTCGGCACATTGCAACGTGGTGAATGACGGTGGGTCGCAGTCATTTCAACGTCCTGTCACATTTACACAATAAAGCTACCAAAACCACACACACACCGCCCCCTTGGTGAGACTAGTAGGCTAACTGGAGCCACGTGTACTAAGTTCCTTAACTATCACGACGAGTCACAAAGCTGCTGAGACGGCTTGATTGCCATAAACCACCTGGGAGCGGTGCGATATCACTGACAAGCACGACACCACTCTTCTACCGCAAGGCAATCTGCACATCTGCACAATCTGCACAAGCGCCATGCGGTGATATAGCGTTAGTGCGAACACCTCCACGGCGTAGGTAAGGCACCAAGAATTGATTGATTGTGGGGATTCAACGCGCCGGCGCTGCACAGGCAGTGAGGCGTGCCGTAGTGGAAGGCTCCGGATTAATTTTGACCATCTTTAACGTGCGGCGAAATCTCGAACCCGCGGGCGTTTTCGCTTTTCGCCTCCATCTGATAAGCGGCCGCCGCTGACGGGAGTCGCACCTGCCGCCCTGGGGATTAGGCACCAAAAAATGCATTGATGTAAAAATATGCATCAAATAAGGTCTTCCATCCGTGTCCTGGTAAGGGGAAAACTTGACGCTCGTAGTTAGTCCTCTCCGATGATTACGGTACTGCCGTCCGTAGAAGGCTTATACATTTCACTGTGGCAACTGCGACTTATCGACCAGGGAAAACAGCATGCAGAGGAATGACAAAACCGTGTGCGAGGCCCCTGGAAATAGTGAAAACCGAACTGCTAATTCGTCAGCAATGACAAGGATATGAGCTGAGGCAAAGATATATTATATCTTTCCAAATGAGGATTGTCAGAAAGTGCGTACGCATTTTGTTCAGGTGCTCATTTCCTCACATGCACACACTTATGTTACCTCGGAAGCTCTTAGGCCGCTTTATTAGAGGGACCCTGCAGCACTGTCGTTGAAAGCTTTCACTCTCTCCTTTGCGCATGGAAGCACTTAGAAAGCTGTAGTTGTCCCCGAGCACACAACATACTGCGTGATTTGTTCGTCGCAGCAGATAGGTCTCCCAGTTTCTACTTCGCCTTTGTTGCTATTCTCTTAAGCTGGGTGATAGAATGCGTTCATTGCTGCAGCTGAAAACAGAGCGGCACTAGCCGCGACGTGGCTCATATGACTTGATTGGGGCGCCCAAACAATACTCGTTGTCGCGGATCGCGACGTAAGAATGAGCCCGACAGCCGGTCGCCCGTTCGATGGGCTCGTCCACGCAGAACTGCCCGAGCGCGAGGTGCGAGCTGGGCCCGTGCCCCCGTTCCCGTGCAGCGGCCTCTTTATTGCTATCATCATTGTCGTTCCTCAACACCCTCCCCCGCCGCCGATTCTGATGACTTTGGCGGGTTAGCCTCAAGAATATAGAGGCGCTGAACTGGACGTCTGATTTCTTGTCCGGATGAGACGCGCAGACGACACGACCGTACGACCTCATCGCGGCCTGGAAAAGTTTCGAACACTCAACCTATTTGCCACAGCATTGGGGACGAAGTGTCGTCCTGGATGACCACAACTTCGCCGGTCTGCACCTCGGGTCCGGATGGCGATGCAGCTTCGTGTGCAGAGCGCAAGAGAAGCAGGTATTCTCGGCGCCAACGGCGCCACAGGTGCGCCATGATTGCCCGTCGATGTCGTGCTCGACGTTGTATCTCTCCGCTGGCGGACGTCGGCTCGTGCAGTCACAGCCTTCGTGGCAAAGAGGTTGTGTGCCTGCCAATTAAAAAGTGAGCCGGGGTCAGAGGAGAGAGGAGAGCTTCAGCATCTCCTGCTAACGGCGTCAACGGACGGCTGTTGACGGCCGCCTCTACTTCGCAGGGAAACGTCTCAATCCCTTTCGGGGACAGTCGACTACGCCCAAGAGCCCTCCGGAGCGTTTCTTTTGTGATCCTTATGAGTCGTTCCCACATCCGCCCCACCACGGTGCCCTCTGGACGCTAAACGTCCACTGAATTCGGCGGCCGCTGCAGGAGGTCGAGGACCGCGGCCTCAGACATGGTGTGTACATACCTGGAGCAGTGGTGCACTGTAAGGGCGTGTCGGAGTATATAGTTGTTGGAACTCCACGCCGGGATATAAAGCGTCTCAGAGCCAGCAGAAACCTTGATGCTGTCATACCAGATGAGAGCTCCAGGTTAATGGCCCGTGTGGCGGCGCAAGAGAACACGACGATGTCAGCGTTCTCATATTCCGGATGCGATGACTGGCAGTATAAGGGTCCGCAGAAGTCAATGCCAACCCCGGAAAAGGGGCCAGCTTCGGTAATCCGATCTCGGGGCAGAGGGGCGACAGGCGCTGTTTCGGTCCTTGAGCCTACAATCGGCGGCATGGCAGGCAAGCATGTAGAACACTTTTGACAACCTGATGGCCCTTCAATATGCAAAAGTTCTCCCGAAGTTCAGCGAGTGTTAGATCTACACCGGAGTGGATCAACCGCTCATGCGTGGATGCTATTACGAGACGTGTAAAGTCCCCTCTGTTCGGGAAAACAACTGGATGACGGACGTTCATCGGGGACTGCAGTTCTTGCAGGCGGCCCCCTACGCGGATAAGCCATCTTCGTCGATGAATGGGCGAAGCAGCGATAGGCGGGTTGTCGCCCTACTGGGTTGGTTACTTGCCAACGCCTCCAGCTCCTCAGAAAAAGCTTCTCTCTGAACATGGCGAATCCAATAGTTCTCTGCTTGGGCCAACTCTTCAGTCATCAGCGGCCCGGCTGTCGACTGCCTGGCGGTGGTCGCATTGTTGATGAAGCGCGAACCCAGGCAGTTACCCGGAGCAATCGGGAGTATTTACTGTACCGGTTAATTTGAAGCAAAGGCCCACGATGGACGCTGCCGATTGCACAAGCAGCGTTTGGAACGGTTTGCCCCTCATTGCTCTCGCCTAAGATTTCGAAATGTTCCAGTGGCCATAACTCTTCCGGCAAAGCAAGCCAAGGCGGCCCGCACCACCAAAGTTGAGAATTTCTGAGAGCGGATGCTGGTAAACCGCGTGTGTGAGGTCAGCAGGGTGGTCCTTGCTTCGGCAGTGTTGCCAAGGTGACCCTCCGTCAAGCCACTGTACCTCTTCGACGCGGTTTCGGATGAAAGGCGGCCATCGACTAGGTTGCCGTGGAAATCCACGAGAGAGCAATCTGGGCGCCCGTCCAGAAGTACAGTTTCGCGGGTGGCCCAACACAGAACCTGCCGCAGATAGTTACACAGCCTCGCTGCGACGAGACATGCCACCACCTCAAGTCGTGGAAGGGTCATAATCTTGATGGGTGCTATGCGGCTCTTGCTCATGAGGAGGTTCATTTCATACGAATTCCTATGATCTCGAGGGGTAGCGAACGTACACAGCTGTTCCATATGCTCTGGGACTAGCATCGGCGAAACAATGCAACTTCCATGGCATTCCTGCGATCGCCGTTCCTGATGCGCAGTCGGATTCCCTCTATAATCAGGGATATCGCTGCACCAGGAGTTCCAGGCAGTGAGTTGCGCCGGCGGCAAGAGTCCATCCCTAAGGGTGGTTAAGCTTCCACAAATCTTGGAAGATAAGCTTGGCACGCACTGAATATGGGGTCACAAAGCCGAGGGGATCGTAAAGTCTGGCAAGTGACTGCAACATTGTTCTCTTCGTTGCCGGCTTCGTCGAAATGAAGGCCGCAATCTTGTTGGTGCTCACCACTATTGTGTCATCCGATCTGTCCCATGGGAGCCCAAGAACCTTCATTCTATTCGGATCCCCCCCTTCGGTCTCGAAGGCAACTCCATCGGCAACAAACTGGTCTCGCAAAGATGATGCGTTGGATGCCCACTTGCGTAATTCCATGCCTGCATCGGTCATGATGGTTTTCGCTTCCGTGTAGATTTTGTGCGCTGCTGCCTCGTTGTCAGCACCGACGACCAAATCATCCACATAGAAAGAACAAAGAAGGCTTGCCACCGTGTCTGGGAACCGCTCTTTGAGTGCCAGCAGATGATGACGCAGGGTGGCTGCCAACAGGAACTGGGCTGGAGGAGGCGCCGAATGGCACCCTGGTCATTTGCCACCTTGCAATAGGCGGAAATGGTTCATCCTCAGTGGAAGGCGCTCAATCCACAGGAACCTCAGGGCGCGTCTGTCTTCTTCCCGTATCACCATTTGCAAGTATGCCTTCTTTATGTCGGCTACTAGCGCCACGCGCTGACCTCGAAAAGCAAGAAGTCGTAGGAGGTCCGCATCCAACTTGGGTCCCTTTAGGAGCCCGTTGTTTAGTGAAGGATGGCCCGGTGCGTGCGACGAGGCGTCAAAGACGACTCGAAGTTTAGTCGTGACTGCATCTTGTCGGACCACTCCATGATGCGGCATGTAATATGTATTCGGCGTCCCGCGCGTTCCTTGAGTGGGTACTCGCTCAGCATGGCCCTCGTTAAAATAATCACGTATTGTCTTGTCATACTGTGACAACAAGTCCGGTCGGCTGCGGAAACGCCTGAGCTGCATGCGCAATCGCTGCTCCGCAAGTGCATAGTTGTCTTGGTGGGCCTCCAGTCCTGGCTCTTGAATCAGGAGTGGGACTTCGTAGCGCCCGTCCTGCTTGCGGATTTCCCGTTCAAACTGCTTCGTGGCCTCGGCGTCTAGCCCAGGACCTTCTGGCGTTTCCTTGATGCCAATGGCTTCTAAGCGCCACAGATCTGACGGGTCCATCTCCTCGTCGGAGTTGCTTCCCGATGGGTCCGCGTGAGCGATGAACATTGCGCAGGATGGTTCGGATGCGCCATGGCTGCCGTTGTCAAGGTCGGCTCCCTGGACAGTCCACCCGAAGATTGTTTCGGCTGCCGTGAGGTGAGGGGTAAGGCGTGATATTCTTCCCGACGACACCTTCCAGTACGAATCGGAGCCAATGAGGATGCTGACTCGATCCTCCATGTGGGTGTCCGTCAGCCGAACGTCTGCAGCAGTCAGGTTGCACCCTGCCATCTTACTCAGGACTTCTGCGTTTACAGGTGGACTTGTCACCGCGCAAATTTCGGGGACCTCCAAAGCCTCGATGGTGATGCGTCTCCCGCCGTGCTGACTCTTCAGAGTGATTGCGACGCGATTGCATCGCACGGATGACCTCGGACGGGAGTCTCCAAAGGTAACGAGCGACAAGTCCTCAACACCCCCGAACTGGGCAACGCAGTGTACGTGACAGGTCACCGCCGAATAAACGTGCGCTGACTGCCGGAATCCAACAGTAATGCGGACTATCAGCTTGTGGCTGGCTCCAATCGCCCACGCCCTCCCGGTTTCAGGTAGATCCGCGCCGCGCTGCAGTCCCCGGACGATGCGGACGTGACGCTAGGAGTTGCCTGTCCGTCGTTCGGCGCGGTGACCTGACCCCCTCCGGCCATTCGAACTCGTCCATTCGCAGCTGCCTGCGGCGGGTGTGCTATGTCGCATAGAACTGTGAGATGCCCTTTGGAGCAACGGACGCAAACCAACGACCTCGACAGTCTGCAGCACCGGGCAAAGTGACCCTTCGTGCCGCAACGGAAGCAGCGTCCCCCGGTTCGTAACTTGCTCCGCTTTTTTTGAGGCGACATCGGTACCGTGCACTCTGCTATACGGTGGTCTGCCGCACATAGAGGGCACTGCCGCTGTGATGGTTGTGACCGTGGTTCCGCCCTCGTCGGAGGCAGCGAAGCACCCGCTGGTAAGGCCGCAGCCGATGGAAGGCCCGAATCGGAAGTGGGGTCCTCGCGCTTTTCGTGAGGGCGCCGCTCTGGAACCCTGGGAAGGTCGAAGTGGCCTTCCTCGCGGACTTCTACCTGGATGCGCAGGAAGTCCAATATTTCGTCCACTTGCTTCGCCCTTTCCGACGAGCTGGCTCTCTCGCTCACTTGCCTCGCACTTCCGGACGAGCTGGCTGCTCCGTCCGACGAGGATGCCTCCTTAGCCCTCTGCCGGTACAGGATCCCGAGGTCGGGTGGCAGGGCCTTCATCAGTACACGACGGAGGACCACCGCGTACTCCGTCGCCGCCACTCCCAGACTCTTCAGAGCGTTTACACGGAAGGATATCTGGTCGTAGAGGTCCCGGAGTTTTCCGACCTCTGAAGAGCTCCGCACAGGGGCCAAGGCGAGCAAGCTGTCGATATGGTCCTCGGCACCGGAATGTCGCGGATCGCGACGTAAGAAGGAGCCCGACAGCCGGTCGCCCGTTCGATGGGCTCGTCACGCAGAACTGCCCGAGCGCGAGGTGCGAGCTGGGCCCGTGCCCCCGTTCCCGTGCAGCGGCCTCTTTATTGCTACCTCATTGTCGTTCCTCAACACACCTCGCATCACTGCAGACCCCTGCACATGCTTCGATCACATCCTATGCAACCTCACACCTGTTTATTTGGTTATTTATTTGTTTTATTCATACATACTGCAGCATGACGGTTGCAATGTTGATGAACTGGGCGCCGGGCCATGGCACCGCTCAGAACGCCTTTTATTCCACCGCTTCTTATCTGACCACCGATGGTGATAGTACCGTACAAGCTCGTCGTTTTCTTCATTCCTCAACATACTCCCGCCCGCGACAATGGTTATTGAGAAGACATGCAGAGAACCTGCGGAGGAAACACTAGAAAAATAAATGACGGCCAGTTCAGCATTCTAGTTGTGATCATTTCGTCCGGTTGATCTCATCCCCTCAGCCACTTTCTTCTCCAACGGTGCTTTGAGGCGTGGTGTCGCTTCCTAGTCACGGCTCTGTTGAACGCGGGTAACGAAAGCCCGTCAAAACTTGGATAAGGGGCTTTGGATAAATAGTGGGCTATGTTGGGTCGGGGTTCTTGGCAACGCCGGATTGACTTTGGTTCCTCGTAATTCGGTCGCCATTTCCGTCGGTAAGAGTGAACAGTAGTCCGCATCGCCCTCCTTCGAGAGAATGGTTGCCCTCTTCGTTGTTGAAAGTCAGCTGCCGTTAGCGCAGGGACCTCAGCTCGAGCGCTCTTATGTTGTCCTCTGTCTCTGTATCTAACCTTCCGTGTCCTGCGGCAATTCGATTTGGTGTTTACGACGGCACTATCTGAATCCAGAGCAGCCAGAACTGAATGCTCCTTCACACACTTGACGGGTTCTGTTCCTAGTTCGTCGGCCTCTTCATTTCCCTGTGGTACGAGCTCGCTCTGCGGCTGCAGAGCGACACAAGATGCTGAGCTTGTGACGCATACCGAAGACTTAGTGGCTGCCTCCAGGGTCGCTCTGTCAGCGATTCGTTGGCAGGGACAAAAGGTTTCTCTAAAGGCAACTGGAGAGGCGAGTGGAACGCTGCGTGTCGTTTGAAGGGATCCACCTTTGGTGATGGTTTCAGGGGGTATCAACGAAGTCTTGCCTTTACTGTCTTGCGGGGTTGTGCAAACGTAGCCATTTTTTGATAACGTGTCTCGAAGCAGGGAAATAATTCGAAAAATCATTCCGAGGTATAAATCAGATTCTTCATATTCCTTTGTGTAATCATCAATATCCAATAGGTTTCTGACCTGATTGTCGAGCTGTATGAGGGTGATCTGTTTTTTCTGGGCGGATTCGTAGAGAGTTTTCAGCGTACCTGGTTTCACAGGGCGCTGCTCTAATGCGCGGTCTGCCGCTTTGACGAGGTCGGAAATCTGTACTCGGAGGGTGTCTCTGAGCCGTAACAGTTGGCCCCCGTCCTCTGCGTCGTCTCCGGGTTCAGTGTGGGTGTTGTAGAGCGTCGAGCAGCCGGCCATGGCGGGCGCCGCCCAAGGGCAAGGCCTCCGAGATGAGGGAATCACGAACTATCCCAACCAGGAGTTCCCAGGCCTCGCGAGCCACGAAGATGCGCGGCGCCGTCATGCCGTCCACTGGGCCGTTCCTCCCGGGTTTCGGCACCAAATGTTGATGAACTGGGCCCCGGGCCATGGCACCGCTCAGAACGCCTTTTATTCCACCTCTTCTTATCTGACCACCGATGGTGATAGTACCGTACAAGCTCGTCGTTTTCTTCATTCCTCAACACTCGTACCAAGGAAGAGAGGAAAATATTTTAGGCAAGTTTTCAGGTTGTCAGATCGGCGTATAGCCATGATATTTGGCTGGGGTACTTTCGTGAGCCTTTATTGCATGTTCCTTTTCAACATTCTGAAAGTATGCAGATATTTTTTGAAATTGAAAAGGTGCTGCAGAGTAACAATAAATTAGTTTTTAATACAACCAGAACCTTTCATTAAATACGCCATATAACTCATGTATAAACGTTGGGCCGCAGCAAGTCGCCCATTACGGACGGGTGGCCAGATAGTTCTGAGGACAGGCACCGAAAAGCATTTTCGCATTACTGTTTTTCTTAAAAGTACCTCTTCTGATTGCCCTGACTGCTGAATCGAAACTGAACGTTTTTATTTTATCCCTTTTGATCGTGTCTACTAATCGGAGTCCTTTCAAAACAGGTGGTTTTTCTGATCGAACGTTCCCGCCAAACTATGGTCTGTCTGCTTGCGTCCGCACACGAAAGCTTCCAGAGCACTCTCATGCACTCGGCGACTGCGGCACACGAGAGGAAAACAAGCTAAAATCGATAATCATTAGCGCTGACAAGCGCGCTCAAAGCTCAGCCCCACGTGGCACAGGTACCCACGCGATCAGAAAAAGGGCGAGTGGTCCGCGCGATGCAGACTTAATGCGGCCGCGTCATGCAAATGGGCTTTCAAGCAGCGTTACAGTTTTCAGCGGCAGATCGCTAGCGTTGGACCCCACAAGGGAGAACGCGCATGTCACATCTGCTGGCTGCTTTTTGACGTTCTTTTCGCTGAGGCGAACAAAAACAAAGTTGTTACTATGCCACGCGTACCTTTCGGAACTCGAGCATGGTCAAGGCCCGTGTTCAACGTCTGTTCACAACGCGTATGCTTTCGGAGCTGTTCAGTCACCGCTTCCGTTATTCGCTGGCTCTGGTGGCGACGTGTGGTGTGTCATACGAGTGAGGCGGTTACGCTAAATTTGTACAGTTCACACACCCGTCAATCACTTTCCAAGCGCTCAGGCGCGCTGAGCTGAACTAACTTTTTTGTCCACTTGGGCAGCTGCGTGCGATGTTCCGGTTCCTCTCCTGCTTTTTTACAAGCCGCCACCTCCGCCCTCGTATACAACGCCGCTTTGGCATCACGCTCGAAGCGAAAGTTTTGTGAAGACTCTTGCACAGTGTGAGCCGACGCTGAACATGGCTTCTGGTGCCGATTTTGACGGTTTTCGGGTGACGCTGTTTTTGACGGTGATTCCAGCTTGTGGAAAACATGACAAAAATCCTTGAATAAAAAATTTACTTCGCTTTCACTCCGTGAAGAAGGATGACGAGTGGAGATACGAAACAAACACGTTCTTTTCAATTTGCTATTGAGCAGACTTCCTAGTTAATTAGCTGAATTAAACTTGCAAGAACTGGAGATTTTCTTTCTAGCGGCCAAACACGGCCCTGTCCGTTTCCCTCCTGCAGGTGCCCATGTACTGGCAGCAGACGCCAATCCCCCACGCGGGATGTGCCATGTCAGCGGCCAACGTGTCATTTACAACATTCACTGCGGAAACAGGTTACGTACTAAAAATGAAGAGTACATGAAATCCGGCGTAATGCTAGGGTCGTCTTAGCGGCCGCTTCTCATATAGCGCGTTTCAGGATAGTTTCGATGAAACAAAAGTTGCCGCCGTTTCCTGTAACCTCTGTAGACGTCCAAGTACGGTCAGGAGCCGGAAAGTTTTCAACGTTTACAAGTTCACTGTGCACTAGGTAATTATGACAAGTAAATTAGACTCGGCGTAATGACAGAGTAGTCCTAGTGGTTGATTTCAGTGTGACTTCTTTCAAGACAACTACATTGCTTTGACAGGTACGGAACATTAACCAGAAAGTTGGCTTTGCCGCAAGATTCAATTTTGTCGATGCGACTTTTTCCTAGGCACCTTGTCGACTCAAAACCTTGCCTATAACAGCTCCAGCTGTAAAACCACTAGGTACACCTGAGGCGGAAGAGTGGTGCGAAGAAAGAGTTAGCGTAAATTCGAAATTTCAAAATGCGCGACTCATTCATTGAGCCTAAAAACACATTCAATTCGCCAATTCGCATGTAGTCCGATTCGCTGAGAATCGGGTTTCAAAGTGTCCCGCTTTTGATTACCCACCAGCTGGTCGCGCGCTCAGAGCGTGACGTTAGAAACACGCATTGGCGCCACTTTTAAATGTGCTGCGAACACCGGCTCAAGAAGCGCATACTTTATAAAATTAAAATGCACGATACTAAGACACCGAAAGCCGTCTATTTGGAGATGTGTGAGAGCCTGGGTTCCTACTTGGTTCAAATGGCCGCCAACTCATCAGTAAGGCTTCAATCCGCAGCGCTCTCCCAGCTTTAAAGAAACAAAAAAATGCAAAAACAAATCGCTCTTTTACGGTAGTGTAATAGTGCCAGAGAAGGAAATGTCATGCACGGCAACAGCAGTTGCTTATTAATGCCGAACGTGCCAAACGCGTGAAAACAGGTATCGCTACCCACAAGCTTCCTGGTATTTGGATCTTTGCCGTAGCAAATCGTCAACCGTCAAAAAAGGATTAGTCCATGTTGACTAAGCACTTTCACAAGCAGTTACATGTCAGTGTGAAATAAATGATGCGTGAAGTCATGCCTAGCAGGTGTGTTTTAAACAGGAGACCAGCTTTTACTCTTCAACGTTTTTAGGCAATTGCTTGTTTTACTACAACTACCGCAATCAGCCAAACTTCGTGCACGGCCTCAGCCGCTGTGCTCGGGTATCGCGCGGGCAGAATTGCTTTGTAGGAAGCGCCTTTTAAAGACTCGTGACGAGGTCTTTAGCGTCCCCTAAAATGAAAGCAAAACGAGAGACCAATAGCAACATCTATTGTTGTTTATTTGCAATCCAACAAAGCATCGTTTGCCGCAAAGGAAAGTTCGAAAAAGGTTTGAATACAATTGTATTCTAGTTTAAAAAGCCTTTCAGCCTGCACTGTCTTGTTAAGGGTGGAAATAGTGGGGTCCACGTTTGCATTAGCGTAGAAGCTATGCTCACCCATTGACGCTGATCTAAAACATATTGCATCCGGGCTTGAAGCTTTTCTATTCATGCAAACATTCATTCAGCTAAATATAGTTCGTCGGCATTTAAAATACTGCTTCCTTTTATCGTGAATTCCAATGCTCTCTGAGCGTATTTGCGTAGAGCGCAGAGTCACTGGGAGATTGGAGAAATTGTGCTGTTCTCCCGTGTGAAATAATATTTGGTTTAGAGGTGTTTGGTTTACCCGCATTTGGAGTCATTACTACGCCAGCTAGCCTTACCCACGCGGATTCAGTTTTCGAATTGAATAGTGCTTACAGTACTGGAATACTTCCCCGACAGATGTTTGCCTTCCTCCGTTTGTAGCCACTTCCACGCCATATAGGTTCGCAGACGCAGATCCATTTCAAATTCCAATATAGCCAACTGTACAGTAATATTTCCATTGGTTATTTGTTTTTCCACATTTTCAGACGTTTGTCACGCCATCTCGAGTCACCTATGCGTTCTGTTACCACTTAGAAGATTTCAGTTCAGAGATATCGCACTGTTTGGACGCACTTGCCTGGGCTCTAGTTGAAGGTCGTCACTCGCAAGCGATCTCAGCACAATTATCACCCTGACATAGCAGCTGCAGCAAGGCCTGTAAGTATCATGTTGATCCGTAACCGGGCACACAGCTGATGCAATAATCTGGCCTCGGGTCGGCGGGGGCTTCTGCTACTACAAAAGAGGCTTGGAAGCGCCACCCCTTACGTCACCTTCAGAAGGAGGCACACGAAGTGTCACCGTTACTAATAAGGGACCTCAGGTTAGTCGTTACCGCGATTCCTTTCGGAGAAGAAGGATAAGCATCTGAACTAGGCACCACATCCACGCGCATATTGGAAAATGAACTTGTCTTACGCATCTATTAACGTTCTGCAATCAATCTACGCACCACAATGGTCACGCTCGCACACCGACTCGAAGTCGACTGCACTTCGTGTTTCACAACTCTTTGCAGGACTACAAAACGTTCACCAGCACATACGAACTTTTCAAGTGTAACTTGCAGTGAAGTACTTCCCTTTGCGCATTGCCGCCATGCCTCTCGCAAACCGTCTTACAGCTTCACTGGCATCGCGGCTAAGCTGTGGCCATTTCTGGGAGATCCAGAAATCCTGTGAGTTTTGTGCACCAGGGTGATTTTCAAAACAATCTGTTAGGAGCAAGAGCCGAAACGCATTCGCTGCAATCAAAGGCAGCCACACTTCAGAATATTCAAGGATCGAAGCAAACCATATTTTAAGGCACTTAGAGCCACGGACGTGGTAGAGGTCGCAGCCAGCATAGCCGACATTGTTACGTCACTCGTTTCTTGTTCAACTTCGTCCTGAAAGTCGCATCCCAAAAGACGACCTAAGAGAAATCTCCAAACTTTAACCAAAATATAACGTGAGCCCTGTGCAATCATTGTGACCACAAGTCATTTTGTTCCGGTCAGTAGTGAACGTCACATCCCTTACAAGAACTCAGTTTGAGAGAACTTGAAGACAACGTCAGTGAAATTAACCACCTGTGACAGAAGATTCTCTCTGTAGGACACATCTGCAATGGCAGTGGCCTAAACCTGTGGCACATTCTATCCAAGCCAACAATGTAAGCCGGCCCCCACTGCATCGAAAGCCAAACTTGCGATGTTGTAGCAGCCGTCATTTCCCAGGACGTTGCCCAACCAACGTCCTTTCGGTCTTCAGGTCCTGGTGCGTAATACGTATGTGGACAATGGTCATGGTAACTTTGTATTTCAAATCACGGAGCCTTACCGCAATATGTGAGCGCATATAATACATGTTCGGCACCCCAAGAGACCCAGCAAAGAAGGCGTTATACACGACGGGATGACCACCACGAAGGCCACATTCTGTACGTAATGCCATCGACGATGACAGTAAACATGACGTTGTGATAGAACTGACCTATTTAGACCGCACGCCTCACCAGGTCTGCCATTGCCGCAGCTGTAGTCGCGGCCTTGTTCGGACGTCACTTGCATTACACAATTCGAAACGTGCAAACAAAATATTTTTGATAAATAAGAATTTGCATATTCACCTGCACACAGAAGTTCCTAAATCAAGCTGGAGCGGATAAATTATTGCTATCTTTTCAAACCTTACTCGCCAACATGAAGATAGCGCAGCAGCATGACAGCCATGTCAACAGAAACAAAAGGAATACGCACATGCCTTGTGGACAAGATCGACCTCTAAATGGACACACAAGCCTTCGTGGGCGAACCAATCGCACAAGCTGTGGACGCTGCGAACCCAGCCAGCGCCCGTAAAAAGAAAAAAAAGCATGAAATCCACAAAGCGATTAACAGAAAGAAACAGGGTGATGTCGCTAAATGAAATTACATTGACGCTCATTCCGGCAAGTGGCAGAGAGGGCTCTGAGCAGAAAGTCTGTGGGCCAATGAATTATGCCCCTTTCTTCCAAATAAAGTGTCTGTCGAGTGAAATCTCTGTTCATCTTTATTTGGTGTTACAAGCGAGGGAAATACGAAAAAGGGGGACAAAAAAAGTGCATTTAATTTAATTTTCTGAACAGGCTTTCCAAGTATTTGTCTCCCTTCTCCATCGTCGCGGAAAAATTTACGCTAAAGTATTCGAGTTGCGTTCTTCCACTCCCGCCTACGTAACATTGTCACGACAAGAGGTTAATGATGCAAAATTGGTGAAAGTTGGTCAAGATATATATAAAAATAGCAAGAAAAGTACATGGGCGGTACGACGAAAACAATAGCCCGGATATATTCGCAGCGGCTTAAAACAGACTTTCCTATCTCTTCATTATTGTTCATACTTAATGTTAAAGAAATATCAAGAAGACTGGAAGAAGATCATATTGCCTTCGACCTATCTCGCCGCTACGATGCAGAGCTAATGTAACAACGTATTCCAGGTCTGATTTACGCGCATGACTCGGTGTAAAGAGTCGATAATGTGAAAGGCTTATGGCCGTATTCTTAGTCTGCCCTACACTCCATGCATGTGTTTCCTTGACTCGGCTGAGTGGAGGACACCGCAATGCCTTTACTTGCAAAAATCGATTTGAAGAATCTCCTTGACTGGCGGCTCGAGTGGAGAAGGGATTCAGAATATCGCCCTTACGGTTGCCAGATATTGGTGGTAAACAAGCAACACATGTGTGCCCATATTTAAGGCAACAAAAATTAGCAGTTTTATCAGCATGTTCAATTAGCATATTTGAGCATACAAAAACTCGCTGAAATGAGCCGTGCTCGGTTTCACCGTCGCTATAGGTTCGTTCAAATAGCAGCTGACTGTGCAGGCGAGACCGAAGGACCTGTTAGCGCTTCCATCAGCCGTAAAACCCTCCACTACAGGAGGATGAACGTAACATCCATTTCAGGGTGAGGGGATGGATACTCACGGCAGGCTACCGTTATTTCCAATGCACTGCAGAAAGGGACCCGGGGCAGGAGCCCAGACATTTTAAGCCGTGCTCCATTGCCAATGATGTCCACGGCACGCAAATGTTGCTCCTTTGTTGCAGCTGACTTCCGACAGATTTCGAGGCGCCCACCAGTTCATTCGGTCTCACGTGCGCAGTAGTTGTTATTTGAAGGAACCTAGAGCGCACACGACACCGAAGGAACGGGTCTCCCTCATTAATGCCTCTGGCCTCGAGGGTAAATCGAAATAAATAGGCGACACATAGAAAGCTTCGCTTTAATTGCGTAGCAGAATGGCGCCATCGGGTAAACGTCGGCTTCATAAGGCGAGGGATCCAGATTCGATTCTGACCACGGGAAGCGTTTTTTTCTTGATGCTCTTGGTTTTTCGGAACACGCCATCGCGAACTTGATGTGCCTTCTGCAAACCCATTGCGTAAAGGTGGCTTTCTTGCAGTAGCGTTCTGGCGTAACAACATCGCCATCGTAGAGGAACACAAAGCTTCGCTTAAAAAGACAAGTCTTTTGCTCGTTAGAAGATGAAACCTTTGCTCTCTCTGCTTCTAAAACGGAATTAGAGGTGGCCTAGAAAGCAACCGGTAGGAACTCCGCTAGATAGCGTTGTTGGTTGTGTCCCATGAATGACGACACAAGCATTCGGCGTGAACATGAACTCGTTCCTCGATTCCATCATACTCAAGGTGGCAAGCGTTCCCTTTAATATGCGAGCCGCCAAGGTGAACAAAGAAATGGTGCAACAACGAGGACTAGAAAAGAGGATCGGAGGTGATAACGATCTATTTGGAACCACCGAAACAAGCTGGACATGTGCCCTAGCTGCTGTTACTGCCTGTGTGTCAATAATAGGGTCAGCTTCGGGCCAGTGAGTGAAGGGGTATAACGTTTGTTTATAGCGACAGATTTCGAATGAGGGTTGAGGCTCCATGATGATCCTATGAGGTAAAGTGAGAGAGAGGGAGAGACAATTATTTATTGACGAGATTAGCTCCAACTTAAGGATGAGCTGCGTTCCCCGAACTTTGGAGTAAATAAATGTATGATGGCTGTCTTAATGAAACCAGAGGTTAGAAGAATCAGCAATCCGAATCTTAGCAGGGGTGATGTCGTTTGGCTAAGGAATTGCTTTTGGGGGTTCCGGGAGAGGGCAGGAACTACGCCTAATGATAGGACGTCATAATTTAATTACAGATCAACATGACAATGTTTCCGGCCACTAATATTCGAAATCGTGGATAGTCTGTAATGAAGAAATGAACAGGGGAGCAATTTTGTGCCAAAACGGTGGCTTCCAGGGGTGGCGGTCCAAACGTAGGATCGATAAGTCAATAACCTTCAGAGGCAGTGAAAGAAAGAGGAGACTTGTGGACGAAATGGAGACATTTTTTGGTCGGGGAGTGGTTTTAGAGGAACTAAGGCGGGTTGGCCCGTTGTTACGTTGTTGAATGTCAGTGAGCGAAGGCGGTGTTTAAAAAGATGAAGACACGGCTGAGAACCTTGCGGATATATTCAGCAAGAAGAGCTCACTGATGCGTTTCTCGCGGGAATAGGTGGATTATATGACCGACAGCATTACCGAGGGGCTCTGGTCGGTCAAATGACGATAGACGCTCAATTCAGGAAGACTATAAAATGATTAAAGTTGAGACAGGCCTCCATGACCGCGTCATCAAACGGGTTGTAACGTTGCTGTGCGGTAAAGTTTCTTCTACCACACTCTTACCACGTGATTGCTGCAAAATCGCACGCGACGAGATCGTACACCCTAAACATTTTTAAACCCTTATCGCCTAAAAAAGTGAAGTAGAAGTGGAACAAGTGTGCTGGGAAGTCATTGGGCCCTTTTAGGGCTGCGATGTCCCTTAGGGGCTGGGGCTGTTGGCGTCTCCTGTCGTCGTCGTCGTCCGTCGTCTCATGCAGTCACGGTACTAAAACACTGGGAAACTGGTTTATGCCTCGCGTTAGAACGTAACGCGCACTAAAAAAACACCGGGACACTCGTTTACGCCTCGGGCTAGAGAGCTTCGTGCTTCAAAGACAAGAGTCGTTTACAGCAAAGCTGTCTACCTATAACTCCCAACGGTTTCATCTCCGTTGGCAAAAACGCCAAGGCGCTAAGAATACAATTATACACTGCATGCTTCGCCCCTCCCCAGGATTCACGTTAGTAGAGATGGCCCGGGATTTTTTGTGCTTTCCGCCTCCATCAGAAAAGCGGCCGTCGCGGCCGGGAATCGGAACGGCGTCCTTAGAATAATAAGACAAATTAACGATAAGGGAGAACAGAGCTAAAAAAATCAAAGCCCCTTTCTTAATAGAAGAAAGATTATAAAAACGCCAAGATTTCTTCTAAGAAACCTGAGCCAAACTCCAAGTCCAAATTCAAACTGCTTCAACCGTGTCCGGTTGGTGGAATCGGATAGACGTCGGCTTCATTACGCGAGAGACCAGGCTCGATTCCGACCATGAAAACGTTTTTTTTTTCTGATGTTCCAACATCCTAACCTTGTAGCTTTGCACACTCTTTGTGTGGCCAAAATGGTGTTCACCGACGGCAACACAATCGTTTTTCTGTGCGGCGTTGAAAGGGTCGGAAATTGGTGTTCTGTAGCAAGAACATCGGAGCTTGGGGCCGACCTAGTTTCCTCCAGGTGTTGCAGAGTTTTGCTTGGTTTTGCTAGGCTTTGCTCCAGTTTTCTTAGGTGTTGCGATGTTCTCGCTAGGGTAGGCTAAGTGCTGAGGGTTGAGGCCAAGCTTAGCCGGATTTTACAAGCCTGTTCCAGTGTGTCCCCCAAACTTTCAGCGGATCCAAGGGGGAACAAAGCTAGGTGGACCCCCAGCTCCGCCCCAGGTCGAGCCCCGGCTCCGCTGTTTCTGGGGAGTTGCACCACTAGTGGAAGTTGCGCCAATTTGACTTGCGTTTTAGTAGCCCAAAGAGACTATCACCTTTAATATTGTGTAGTAAGAGGTGCGCATACGGATGCGCCACTTGTTTTCACATTCAAGCAGTCGCGAAAGCCGGCTTCACTGTTATAATACCCTATCTGCGGTGGTGCACCCTTCACAGGCGGCGCATTTTTTGCTTGATATTTTTTGCTAACACCCCGAACAGAATTTTGCAAATTCATGTTTTCAACATCGTGAGGTACAAAATATACCCCCGCTTGTAGAAAATGTCCACCCGTGTAAACGGGTAGAATACCTCGAAACTTGAAGGTCTTTTACAGCCCTTTTCTTAGTCGGACGTCTTTTGCACCTTTTTGTTAGTTGGAGGTCTTTCACACCCATTAGTTTCCAACACCCTGATTTGTAGCTTTACACCCATGTGGCAAATCGAGTGTTGAAATAATGAACACATTCCTTGGTGGTTTTGGAAAGGGTGTGAAGTAGATGTTCGGTATTTATTTAAATTCTATGACTTATTGAACACAATCACCACCTCAAGATAAAAAAAGCTTTTGGAAATCCGCATGCTGACTGCATATGCTCCCATATAACATGCATAATTCTAAAATTAGAGCTAAAATACCTTAGTTTTGCGACAAGCCCACAGACTCTATCAAAGGACTTTCCTCTGATGGCTATAAAAGCAGGGAGAGCAGATGTATTAAGTATGTAGTCGCACTCCCTATGCATCCCGCTGGTTTTCTTGCTCCATTCATTTGTGGTCTAAGTGTGACTCGTGCGTGTTGAATGGGTCTGTATGTCATGCTGCACTCTCAGCCGATCCGCATTGCCACGAGTAGCTGCGCTTCCCACACTCTTGTCTTGTCCCCACTCCCCACACATATGGGACAAGACTTTTACACCCTTTATGTCGAAAAAAGGGAGTAAAAAACTTAAGTGTGTGTCTATGCTGGAAGTAAGAATCGCAACACCTTCGTCAAGCCCTCACGCATTCCCAGTTCACACGTCGCCAAATTGGAGGCAGTTCAGAGATTACAGCATGCTCAGCAATGCCACTGTTGTCGACCATTACCTACTCACACAATTCTCAGACTTCTCCGCACAGCTTCAGGAGGCGACGATCTTCCCCAGAATTAGTCTTCTCAAGGCTGACCATCACATTCTCGTGTAGACGGCATATATTATCATTACAGCAATCAACACACCATTTGGACTTAGTGCGTGCGGATACCTTTCGGCTTGGTAACGCTTCACAAATATTCCAGCAATTTATCACGCAGCGACCTGAGGATTCCTTTTCCGGTTCACTTAGATTGATTGATTATGGGGATTAACGCGCCGACGCAACGCAGGTGGTGAGGAGCGCCGTAGTGGAGGGTTCCGGATTGATTTTGACCACCTGGGGATCTTTAACGAGCACGGAAATCTCGTACACACGGGCGTTTCTGCTTTTCGCCTCCATTATTAAAGCGGCCGCCGCGGCCGGGAATCGAACCCGCAACCTCGTGATCAGCAGCGCAACACCTTAGCCACTGAGCCACCGCGGCGGGCGGTTCGCTTAGATCGACGACTTGCTTGTATTTCGTGGCGACGCCGAACAGCACATCCAGCAGCTGAGTCATCTCTTTCATCACCCGGTAGAATACAGCCAGATCAATAGGGGCGATTGCGAATTCGTCACTTACAAACTGGACTTCACCGGTCACTTTGTGGACAAGAACGGCATCCGTTTCTTGCCTGCAAAAGACCAAGCCATTGGAAACTACCATCCACAGGCTGCACGAATTTCACGGCTTCTGGAATGTCCCCCTAGTTTCGTACCGAACTGCGCCGCTCTCCACCGGCTGCTGACAGACATGCTCAGGCCAACAAATCAAAGTCATCTCCGCTCATTTGGACCAGAGAAGCAATAAGCCGTTTTGAAACAATCAAGACTAAGTAACCCCAGGCGACCTTCTAGTCCTCCCGAGGGCTGCGGTGCACTTTGCCTTAAGTCTGATGATACTGTCGGAGCTGTTCCCCAACAGTTTGCGGGAAATGTCTGGGAGCCCTCGCTTTCTTTTCCCAGAACCTGTCACCCGCGGAGACACGCTGCAACAAGTTCAGCAAAGAACTCGCCGTGCAAATGGCTGCACGGCACTTCAGGTACTTCTCAGCAGATTGAGAGCTCCACATTAGTGCTGACCACAAACCTTTGGCTTTTGCCATCCGCTTGAATTTTGCCAAACTTCTTACTCACAATTGGCGCTGCGCCATTAAATTCAATAATTACCACCATAATTGTAAGAGATTTTCTTTCTCAACAGTCATACGGCACGTGTAGGGACAAGACATGCCACCGCGGATGCGCTCTCACGTGTCGCTTCATTATCTTCTAGAGGCCACAACTCGGCTGGCATCGCCTTCTCCGCACCCGCCGCAACGAAACAAGACTACGCCGACATAATTATGCTGCTCCGAAAATCCCAGCGCCCTGCACCTCCGTGAAGTGCACTTTCCCTCATGCACTGTCCCTGTGCTTCGATATGTTTTCACGTCCTACGGCGACCCTGCCCGGCCTAGCGGAATAAAATGGCAACCCACGGCTCCTAACTCTTTCTCGCCCCTCCCCTCTCCCCTTTTCTGAAGAAACGTTTTTCCTTCCCTCCCTCACTCAGTCGCTTTTCCGCGCGCCCACTGATCTTGGTGAACTTCGTGCGAGTCACTTACAAATTGTTTCATAGCCTGTACTGCTATACAATACACATCCGGCAACACGTGATGACGTAGCGTTTCATTTAGCAGAGCATGAGCAAGGATGTACTACGTGCGGGGACGTGCTTCTGTCCCATATATAAGCAGCTGAACGTCCACCGGCATATCAAGGGACCTTGTACCTCGATTACGCTACGACCGGACGAATGAAGAACGTTAATTGGGAGGGGTGGCTCAAAACAGCGCGGGGGGGGGGGGGGGGGTGGAGATAGGTGGGAAGGAAAAAGGCATCAGTAATATCCATAACATGGAGGAATAATGGACGAAACACGTCATTGCGCAAACAGAATCTTTTGATGCAGCCCATTGGACGGATCGAGGATCCAGTCCTCATAAGTAAACACCCATGCAGGCCGATGTGTGTACCGTGCCACGGAGCAAGAATATATAGGAGGAGAAACGGCCTATTGCGGCAAGCGCGGTCGAGCGACCAGATAGTGTCACAATGGAAACCAAGGCGAGCTGCAAAGCTTCGTAGCTACGACGGCACAATGGAAACCAAGGCGAACTGCAAAGCTTCGTAGCTACGACCACGGCTACGACGGCAAAGGAGATGGTAGCTGCACCTGATGGACGAAATGATAGCGGCCGCAATTCATTCCGTGACTACGCATTGAAATGCCGATCGCGGCATTCGCGCAGTTTCTTTAACCGCGGCAGATGCCGCTAGCTGATCCTACGGAGATCGCTTGTGGCATCATCTGGCCGCGCTAGAAAGCCTCGTTTCTCCTCCTGTCTTATTCTTGCTCCGTGACTCCGTGACCGCGGCCCTATGAGAACAATGCAAGGTGGTGGGTTTCAGCGCCAGTCCACACACGTAGCAGACATAGGAAGGTTGGGTGGTGATGCAGTAGCTGAAAGACCATTGTGAACTGCTATAGCGGAAGCGCCGCACCGTCGACGTCTGTTCGAGATGTGCGTCCACCAGGCCACGACGCCAGCACTTCAAGCATATCCAGACCATGCTTGAGTAAGGAAGACCTGTGCTGCTCGGGAAAAGCAAGGAGGCACCAGATCCGGGTTGGTGGTAACTGTCGATAGGAGATAGTGACGGCGGCGCGCGTTGCTGCGGCGGTGTTCGTCGTCGGTATGAGACAAGAACTCCTCGATGACTGAGCCGTCAAGCTTGGGGCGGAAGTAGCAACACGCCCCGCTCGCCAGCTCATGGGCTTACTCGCTGCAGAAGGGTCGTGCGTAGAGGGGCATGCGTGTAGAATGCCCTCTGCAGTAACGCGCTGCGGCCTCGGTTGAGGAATGTTCACCGGCCACGGTCCAAATTGTTATGTCGTCGGCATAGTCCGTGACATAAACGCCCTGTAGCTCAAACTACACAAATCAGCATTGTCAAGGACAAGTTAGAGGTATGTGGGAGATGATTAAGTCACTGGAATTGGATTGGCACTAATTGATTGTAGGGTTTAACGCGGCGATGCAACGCAGGCGATGAGGCGCGCCGTAGTGGAGGGCTCGGGAGTAATTTTGACCACCTGGTGATCTTTAACGAGCGCCGAAATCTCGTGCACACGGTTGTTTTCGCTTTTCGCCTCCGTCAGAAAAGCGGCCGCCGCAGCCGGGAACCGAACCCGCGACCTCGTGCTCAGCAGCACAACGCCTTAGCCACTGAGCCACCGCGGCGGGTGAATGAGATTGGATTGGAATTGCTGACACCCCGCAGCAAGTGGCGAAAGAAATGGTGACGCGGCAGCCGGATCGCATCTCAAACGTGATGTTAGTCAAGAAGCTCTGTACGAAATTGCGGAGCCACTTAGCCGGATAAACCTCCCCAAGGGCATCGTCGACCGCTACATATGATAAGGTGTCGAAAGCCTTCTGTAAGATGCATGAGTGAGCAGACGGTTTTTGGTGACAAGAAAACTGTCACCGCTACTAAAGACGCTTTTCTGAAGCAGGCGAAATGGAGAGTTCGGTGTAGGTTAAAGACCCCAGGTAACCAAATTAATCCGGAGCCGCGCTTCATCGCCTGTGCAGCGCCGGCGCTTTAAACCTCATAATCAATCAATCAGCCAGGAAATTTTTCAGACCGCTCCGGATGAGGAGCATAGAACCGCATCATCCAGAGCTGACAATTTACTCACCCCTTTCGAAGACCATAGCAAGAAACCACTCGTCAAACAATCAAACAAATACCCGCCGCGGTGGCTCAGTGCCTAAGGCGTTGTGCTGCTGAGCAACGTGACGCGGGCTCGATTCCCGGCCGCGGTGGCTGCTTTTCTGATGCTAGGCGAAAAGCAAAAACGCCCGTGTGTACGAGATTTCGGCGCACGTTAAAGATCCCCAGGCGGTCAAATATAATCCGGAGCCCTCCACTACGGCGCGCCTCATCGCCTGCGTTGCGTCGGCGCGCTAAACCCTACAATCAATCAAACAAGCAAAAAAAAAAAAAACTCCCTTCCATCTCACTACTTAATCCCTAAGTTTCGCAGCCTGTCTGTGTACACCTCAGTGTTCTGTTCTTGTCTTCTTACGTCTTTGCAAACATAGACTTAATCCCCCTAATCAGGGAACAAACCCGCCTCATAACGTTCACCATGTGGGGAGAGATTTCCGGTGTTCACCATACTTGCTCGTTTCGAAACCCAGCCGCTCTTTCCCATATTTGACACTTCGCGCCATGAGACAAAAATATGGCGCGACCTTTCGTAACCGACATACCGTGCGAATCGAAAGCACTTATCGACCGGGCAAGGAATCGCGGGCTTTATTACCAATAAAGTTTTCCTTGCTGTGCTTCCTGGTGAGGAACACTAAGTGGGATGTGCAAGCAAACCAAACCGAGCACATGGCAGCATACCTCGGCAAAGCATGGCGCGCCTCACTAAAACTCACTCAATTTTTTTTTCGAATCACCACTCACTCAAACTCAGACTCAATGCTGAGCAGCACATTTGCGCTCACTCAAACTCAAACTCACAGTCAGCGCAAAACTCAGAACTCACTCGGACTCAAAACTCAAAATGTACTCAAACTCAAAATGTACTCAAGTACTCAAAATGTACTCAGTACTCAAAATGTAATCAGTACTCAAATTGTACTCAAACTCAAAATGTACTCAGACTCAAAATGTACTAAACTCGAAATGTACTCAAATGTGCACTCACAACTCAAAATGGACTCAGAACTCACTCGGTCTCAGGCGTACTCAAACTCAGTCGGGCTCAAACTCACTCAAGCTCAAACTCACCATGCTACACTCGCCTCGCGCTCACTCAAGCTCAAACTCACACGTGAGTTTGAGTCCAAATGAGTCTGAGTGAGTGGACTCATGAATGAGTTCGCCGACCTCTGCATGGCAGCCCATACCATGTTCGCCTTCGAAACAACCAATTTTTCACTCTGCCTCGTTATACCTCAGGTGGCGAACCTCTGTGCTGCTCTCGCGGCTCCCGAGCCAGACACCCCGTAATAGGGGTTCTAACCCACTGTGTTCGTACTGCGAAATCACAATATATATAATGAAGATTCGGTGTGCAGTGTACAAATTTCAAGTAATCATGGTACTAGCCGCCTAATGGACATAATCGCACATGCTCATTTTATTCAACAAAACACTTTATTTTCCCTTAATATCCTCATTTTCGGGCACCTAAAACCAGTACCGTCCACAGTGCGTTGCTTCAGCTCAGAAGCTTGACGACAACCACATTCTCTGTCAATGCGAAAAAACGAGAAATGTAATCACTGTCGGTGATACAGAAGAACAGCAACGAAGAGACGCAGGTGCAGTCTTCGTTAAAGCAGTGGGCATGCTGTTTTCATCTTTTGAGCGCAGGATATGCTGTAACTTCTTCATGAACAGGTTCAAGTTATTGGCAGGACTGAGAGGACGTTCGCATTCACTAAAACACGAACTTGGAGGCGCCGAGATTTTTCGCAGATAAACGTGAATTAGGTGTCATTTAAACGAAATAATATTTAGTTTTCGATTGAGAAATACAACAGAAGTGAACCTGTCAGTGTGTACACACATGCGGTCAGGTTTACGTTTTGCATCTCCGAAACGCCCGCATTCATACACCGCATTAACTAAGTTCCCCTTCCCACAGAAACGAAACAAAATTAAGCAAGGCAGCTCTAACGTAGAACAGTTTCTAATTCGCCGCCATAAAGGCTTGTGGTTACACGCCGCAAAGAAGATACGCCAAACATCAAATGGAACGAAGGGAGCGTATAACTTTGTTCACGATAACAATTCTGCGCGCTTTTTACATATACAAAACGTAACATCACAAGTTTCATTTCACAGAGACGCTAGAGAGCAGTAACGTAACAAAAAAACGAACTTCACGCTACAGGAACAATGCGTATACAACTAAGTAAAGACGCCGCGTTACTGCCACACTAAAAAGGCTGTACGTTGCCTGTAATGGTTTTCTATACAGGGGAGGTAAATGCCGATTTCTGTGCCACGAGAAGTGCCCTTGGGAAAAGGGAAACGAGACAAGTAAAAAAAAAGAAAAGACGGTGGTAAAGTTGGCCAAGGCATACATCTGAGTCCGGTATACGTATACCAAAGAGTGTTCAGGAAAGTCACTTGAACAGCACAAAACACTAGAGACGCGTCAACGCGGGCACGCAGACCGCGCAGCAGTTTTCAGAGGTGCGGGAAACACAGCGGCCTTTGTATCACAAAAGCGACGTCCAGTGTGCGCTGCTTCGAGCCCAGAATAGCGGAGCAGCACGGAACGACGCGCGCGCGGAACGCACAGAGAACGCCGCACAAACTCGTTGAGACGACGTTCAAACTTTGCAAACTTGTCGTCCGCGCAGGCGGCCCGAGCTCTGTTGAGGACGGCACAGTGGAGCGCAAGTTCCGTCGTCGAAGACAGCGGTAGTCGGTCTCGATTCAATGACTGCTACACACAGTTTTTTTTCCTTTGCAAATCCTGCCCCTTAACACAGTACGCAGATCACTCTGACTTTGGGCGAGGCCATCTCGGTTTAACGATGGGCACAGCCGCTTCCCGAACTGCCTGGACGGGTCACGACAACATTTCATGTCGAACAGCGAGATGTTAAATGGGAAGGGTCTGTTGTTCATGGTTCACCACCAGATCGAGGATGGAAGGCCTTGCGTGACCAGGGCAATGAAAAAACGAACGTTCTGAATGGGCCACCTGCTTTTATTATACTTGTCGCACCTACCAGAAAGTGCGGCGGCGCACCTAGAATACTTGAGCTACGGCCTGTCCCACGGCAATACCAGGACGACGGAAACGTCGGGCCAACGCAGTTATCGTTGTTTCCTTGATCCCGTTACCCCTGCTTTAAGCCATTTTTGCACGCCCGAAAGTTTCACCACGTAGCCCAGCTGGTATCTTTCTCTCTCGACAAGGCGTCGCAATTGCGAGAGATCCAATCCTCCAGCGAGCCGCCACCGCAGGAAACCTCGTCGTAGGCCGACCGCACAGTGAAGATGCGAGACGCCGTTCCTCAGGAGAAGTCTTCGTCGTCGTCGGCATCCTTGATGATGCCGATGCGCTTGCCACAGTTCCTCACTTTGTAGATGACCTCCTCCTGCATGAGGTTGAAGCACATGGCGATCAGGGCCATGCCCACGAGCAGGTACAGCGAACAGATGACCAGCTTCTCCTGGGAGCCGCTGTCGGAGACCACGGTGTCCCCGGGCACCAGGTCTCCGAAGCCGATCGTGCTAAGCGTCACGAAGCAGAAGTAGGAGCCGTCCAGGAACTCCCACCCTTCCCAGAGCGAGAAGATGACGGCGCCGCCGGAGATGTAGCCGATCATGATGACGAAGCACAGCGTGATGGGCACCGAGACGCGAGGCTTGCTCACCCCGTCGTCGTACACGTCGTCGTCGCCAGTGGCCAGGTTCTCGATCCGAACCTGCGCAACGAAGGAATACGCACGCTGTGACGTCATTCTCCATTAAATCAGCATAAAACATGTTAGTTTCCTTTTCCAACGATTACGGTCACTGTTGCGGCGGACACACTTCGAAGAGGTGCCACATAGTTTTGTCTGCGGAGCGAAGACTGTTCCTTGAACAGTTTAAAAAATGGCGTTGGCTACGAAAGAGGTACGAAAGGCAGGGTGAATAGGCCTATCGCAATTGCCAAGTGTATTTTATTCTCAGTACCAGGCCCCTAAACAAGGAATTCCTTTTGGGCATGCGGAGCTTGCGGCCCAGAATATTTTTAGCGCGCTTTATATATCTTACGTGCCAAACTACCAACGGCTTTTCGCAAACCGTCATTCAGCCCAGAATGGTGATCTTGACATCTCGCTTTTAGTACCACGACTAAGGTGTTTAATAAAACGGATTTCATCAATTTCTGGCATGTGTCTGATGTTTTCTTTCGGAGATCTACATCAGGGCCCTAGGCACATGCATACTTATCAGTGCGGGTGCAGAAGGCCTTCCTTTCACTTATTAGCGAGATTTTCCACTAGAAGTCACCACTTGCAAGCTAGACAGGGGAGAGACGTGACAAAAATGCGGTCGGTTTGTATGAAAGCGCAAGTGGCATCGGTGAGTTTATTTTGAATAATACGGTGAGTTTTGAGGCGCTATGTTTAAAATGAAGGGTAATTATCCCATCGAGTATTGCTTTCTGGAGCAAAAAGCCTACTGCGGCAGCAAACAAATTTTAATATTCGGAATCGAGAAGCTCGATTCCGGCCTTAGATGGACAGATTGACCTTCGACCACGTAGACTGTGTCATGCCAAGTTCACACGGAGTACAATTATACGCCACGAGCCTACAAAGCAATCAGTGTAACACCAGATGAAATCCAAATTTGCACAATTTCGTCGTTTCAACGGTTCATGTGCGGTACCATGCGTTGCCTAGGTAAAAGAGAACTTTTGTCTGCGTCCCTCAAGGACATTGTTGGCACTTCTCTGAAACGCGTCAACTACAATGCAAACGCTGTCCATTATTTTGCCATCTTGAAAGTCAAGTTAAAATTGATATTGCCGCGGTGACACTAACGACGAAAAGACACCCGTCGATGCTGTGGAAGACGCCCGTGGTCAAATGATGTGCATCGGTTTTCCCTTCAGCTACTGTAGATACTGTATATATGTAATTTAACATAATCATCGCGTCCCCACCTTCTCACAGTTTTGGTGGAGGTTACGAGGTATGCGGAGGTGCGGGTATAATTTTGTTTAAGTACTTATACACCCTATACTTAAAGGGAAGGCCGAGAGAACTGCATTTGGCCCCAATCCAGCTTCTTCTTCCGCGGACGTCGCCTGCGTTGTCAGTGTTGCTGTGACATTACGGAGGGTTTACGTGCTGAAACTGCACCTGCGCTATAAAGCGAAGTGGTTAAGTTAGAGCACTGGGGTCCTGTACACGGGTAGTTTTACAATAAAACGGGTAGTTTTATTTTTCTACTACATTATAAAACATCCGCGCGGCCCGAATCGGCTTTGCGTCCTCTAGCTCAGCAGCCCAAAGCCTGAGCCACTGAGCCACCGCGGCGGGCGCCATTTTTAGAGTTCTCGATAAGGAAGGTTCCTTGCCTTCCCCTTTCAACCACCACTCAAAGAAAATTTGTCATTACATTCTAACGGATAAAGTTATATTTTCCTTCTTTGTAATGCTTCAATCTGGCGCTCTCAGCTAATTTTACAGCTGCTCTGACATGGGAGCTGTTGTGGTAAATAATCCATGTGACAACCACGGGGATGCATTGAACCAAAATGTCCTGGAGGCTACGATTAATCATAGCAGACACTGCATGTGAACGTGCTGTCACGGGGGTTTTGGCTCCACAATCAACAATAGCGGCACCAATTTCCCACACTTCTTCGTCTGAAATGATTTGTGCAGGATTTCGTGCCTTACTTTAGTTGACACGCTTACAGGATCGGAAACATGGCCCAATGTTATTCGGCGGATTTTCTCAACGACTCCATGAATATTTTTTACTGATTTCCGGAGCGCATCACCCGAACTCTGCGTATAGTGCGGGTTTTGTTTTGGATTGTTGTTGGGAGAGGTGCCGATGCACTCATCCAAAAATAAACAGACTTCACGCAGCGGCACGAACTTCATTACATTCCGCTTTGACGATGGCAGCCATCTGGTTCTTCAAAATAAATTCTTAAACAGCAAACTCGTCCGTTTCTATTTTCGTGACAAGTGCTGATATTCGCTCTTCAAGAGCACGTGAGACTTGAGACTGCAACGCTTCTCGTTTGGCTCTAATTTGTGGTAGTAGCTAAGTACAGCTCTTGGTGCGTACTGCAAAAAAAGTTAAGCTAGTCGACAATATCTCGCCTGAAACAAATTTGAAAGTGAGACCTTCCAGCCATGACGTCACCACACAAGTCGCGGCGCAAGTTTCATACAAATTTACTAAGCTTACCAAACGTTCCTCGCACAAGTTTGTTTTCCAATTGCATTACGCGCATGTTAAACATCACGCCGATAGTGCCTGTTCGATAGTGTGTACCTGACATGTACTACAATTTCCCACCTGTCGAATTTGTCCTTGTCATCAGCCCAATTTCACAGCGTTATGAGAGGCCATGGGCAATCGGACGTCGCAGTTGTGGCTTCCCCGACGAGATACAGGCATGCAGATGGGAGTCAAACCACACAAACATGACAACACACGCAAACTGTGATTGGAAACATTAACCTCGCATTAGGAAAACGGCATTCTGAAGCATTGTAGTGACTAGGCCAAATATCACAATGATATTCGTCTGTACGCCGGGAAGTAATAAAAAATGGCTTTACAATGCAAACGAGAGAGAGGGAGAAAGGAAGAAAAGATTTGTCGAAATCGTAAGGTGTTAGCCCACTAATGGCAGGGCTTGCTACTCTATGAGGGTGAGCAGTGGGATGGCACGGTAGCGATAAGTAAGGGGTGGGGGGACGCACAGGAGGAATACATCGCGATACACATCATGATACATATGGATGGTGAAACTACAATATGCCAACTTTACACACCATTTATTATAAATATGTTTTCCACTTTATGTATATATTATATATATATAGATATCTATTAGATATATATATATATATATATAGACTGAATACGGGTTGGCAGTAAAGAAACCTCGGAAAGCAAAGGGGGGAATGCGGTAGGTCATAGAAAACGGATATGAAGAATTTTTGATGGTCAAGCAAGAAAGTGGTGAAAAATTCCCGCCGGGTGGACACACACACCACACACCACACCACACACACACATATATATATATCTATATATATATATATATATATATATATATATATAATATATATATATATATAGATTATATATATATATAGCAAGATACCACAGATACCAATGGGAAATCCCACCCGGCGGGCATTTTTTCTCCCCCCCTTTCTTCCCGTCTGTCAAAATTCCTTAACTGTTCAAATGACCACCACATCCTCCCCTTTCCTTCGAGGTTCCGAGGTTTTCTTGACCGTTTGACTGCCAACACTTATTTGTGTATATATATATATATATATATATATATATATATATATATATATATATATATTATATTATATATATATATATATATATATATCTATAAGGTTCCACAGGAGCGCTTCCGGCGCTGAGTGCGTGAGGTGGGAACAGAAAACAAAGCTTTTTTTATGACCAGTACCTCCTCGTCATATGCAAGCCATTCTTGCAATGAGTGTCCACAGCTGATTACACTGACGGCAACGACGCAACGGCCGAAATTTAGCGTCCGTAGAAGCACGACAAGGACACTCGGGTGAATAACGCCACCGTCGGAAACTGTATCTAACGGAGACGACACTTACGGGTTACCAAAGGAAGCCGTGAACCAGATGAACACACAGCGCGCACGCCGCGTACAAACACATACCACCCACAACTGTTACTTTTGCCACTGTTTCGCAGCACTTTGTGTTTATTTCGCTGAAACACAAAAGCCGTTTCTGTCGCAATCCCCGCTTTAAAACAGCCGCCACGCTCCCTTTGCCGTCGAGTTCATCGGTCCGTTGTCGCTGATACAAAATAAATGGGGCAGGGCACCGCGCTGTGTGTTACTCTCTCTCCAATGAGGGAAGGCGGAGAAAGAGCGGACCGGGACAAAATCAAAAGACAGCGTTGGGATTTACCAGCTCTAGGGGTAGTCGAGGGCGGTGACCACATCATCTTTTCGCGCGTGTATGGTCAGTCAAAGCGTGTCACGGTAAACCTCGGTCGCGTCTGGCAGTAACAGCGTGCAAGCGCGCTTTGTGTACGGACCACAACCTAACCTGGTAAATAACCTAGTACGCAGAACAGAAAGCATTATCTTCGTGCCATTAAACGTTATTAGCCGCTGGGCATTGGCGCTGCTCTTTCTTTATTCACTAAAGGATTTACTTTCCCAGAGAGCGGTTGCGTGCATCTGCGTAGTTAGCGTAAATAAGATTTATTGCCGATGCTCTTATAGAAGGGCGTCGTCGTGTAAGCAGTGCGTGGTTTTAGACGAAGCACGGTAAAATAGCACGCACAATCTCTGCAAGTGGGGTGCACAGGAATAGTAATTAATTAAAATTGACGCGTGCTCAAACGCGTGTTTCAAAATTGGACGAATATTTAAACTCTGGGATGTGGGAACTCTAGCACAACTTTCGTCCATGTGAAGAAATCTCCACGAGCTGCTTGGTCTTACTTTTATCGCATTGCCCGCCAGGGAAGCTGGTGGCGCCAATTTCAGATTTCATCCGGAAATACAAAATTTTCAACGACCACTTTGAATTGGTCGTATCTAATTTACAAACGTTTCGCTTCAACTTTAAGTATTTTATAAATTTGTCAGATTTTATTGTTGTATTTTCAAGTTTGGCATCTCTAAATTTTCTTTGAATTTCTTTCATATATCCTTGTCCCCATGCGATGTCATCTTAACTATCTCTGTTTTAGATCCGTCCTTCTTTCCCCTGGTTAGTGGCGTACCCCATGACCGCACAGCGAAGAAATTAGGATAGGGGTTTGCCTAATTTTAGCATAGTACGCATTTCCTCTATGCAAAGGGCGTTTAGAAATGGAAGATGCAAGGAATATGGCCTTGCAACTAAAAAAAAAACACGACTCCGTTCGTTAGAAGAATAGTGGTTGCAAAACTTTCACGCATCAAACGATCTTGCACATTTGTGTTGAAATAATGTCTTTATTAAAAAAAGGCTCGGCGCGGTGCGCCCTTTAATGGAACAGCAGAAACAACCGACCGCGTTTATGTGATGAGACTGTTTGCAATGGAAGAATGACTGCAAACGTTGGTCAAGCAGCGCCGTTTCAATCATCTGAGAGCTACTGCTGAACTTTCAAGTTGAATGCCCTGTCCAGAAGTTCGTCATATCGCCTTGCTTTCATAATAAATTGCAAATTTGTGCAGCAATGGTCTCTCGCATAGTCCGAGTTCAACGTGAGACCTGGTTTCGCTTTCATTATCCCGTCAATAAGTGGTTTTCACCAAATTGCACAAAGTTGGAATTCATTGGGTACTTCTATCAGGAACAACTTCTGGCCATTATTTATAGGAAAAGCAGCGATTTCTTCAAAGCGATTTCTCCCAGGGCAAGTGAACACAGGACTGAAAAGGCGGGTTCGCGTCCCCGATAGTTGGTGCCTAGGCGGCCGCTTATATCGGCGCTTTCTGAGAAAATAGTTTTGAGCTCTCTCGACTGCACAATTTAAGTCCGAGCTATAAAACGCCTCGCGGATGAACCGCTTTCGAAGGAGCCGTTTCTGTTACGGATTCCGGCTTGTTAGTTCAACGGCCATTTAGGGCTTTCATCTTAAAGCAGCAGAATACCCAGAATGCCACCTTGGGGTACTCAACATAACATTGGCTCCACATCAGCCAATGATTCACTGGGAGCTAGCACCTGTATCTTGCATTCTCAGATAACGAAATTACAGGAAGACAGCTGCCTCCAAGGTCATAGTCACTAAGTTTATGTAGCAATGAGTTGTGAATATTTTCTTCGAATGATCTGAAAAAATGAACAACTTTTTTTCTGCGCTTGTATGTCCCGATTCTCTCAGTGATTTTCAGGTATTGGACAGGACTCCTCGCTTCTTTTAAGAGAAAGCGGGCAGACCCTCAACACAAGGTTGAGTGGACATTTTTTTAGTACTGTGTGCAACATTGTGCGCACAGCTACCACTTCTGATCGCTACGGTTTCTGCACGCCGCCAAGCATAAGAGGAACGCACCAGTTCAATTTACGGAGCCCCGTTTGAGCCACTTCACACGCCACACAGCACAGCAAACCAGGTGAGAATACCTTAGCAATTTACATTTCAAAAGTGCCCAGACTTGGGTGCAGGCTGGGTCGATCGGGGAACGTTCCACGCGAAGCCTGGCGGTGCCTCATTTTACTGAATTTTTCAATGTGCACACTGAAAAGGTATTCAAATGCTTTTGGGCTTCCGTACTGCGCTTCCATCCGATCTGCTTTCAACTCACTGCAATCGATATCCTCTACCAGGCTCCCATTTAGCTTTGCTTTTGCAGTCGCTGGTGCATTGCCAAGCTCCTAACGTTGCAGGTCTTTGAAAGGAGACGACAGCTTTGCTTTTCACCGCTGAACACTGCCTTTCCACAGTGCCCGGTTCATCGACCCAGCCTGGCTAGGTTATTCAGTGTAGTGCTTCCGCCTCAGGACGACCAAACAACCAATATCACCTCCCTCAGGTTCCCGCACGTTGTTTGGTTTTAGGAAAGGCAACAGGGTTACGCTTGGCTTCTATTTCTCTGCTGATGCGCACCATTGAGTGAGAAGCAGCATTTGCCTATTAATTTCGGATTCAATGGCGTCGCTGGTTTCTGTCCTGCTATCATTATTGAGTTCGAGCTCCCTGAAGCGCAATAATCACTCACACAGACACAGACCCACACGCACGCACGCAACACACACACACACACACACACACACACACACACACACTCGCACACCCCCCCCCACACACACACACGCACGCACGCAATCACACGCACACACACACACACACACACACACTCGCACACTAGGATCTAGGGTTCGCTATGACTGGGTGTTAGCCAATCCTTCCGCTTTCAGCCAATCATTCCTTCCGCTTTTTTTATTTTCTTTCCCCTTGTGACCCGCCCCCCTACCCTGCAGTTTTTCAAATCAATTGTTTGTCAAATGCTTTGTTAATATCTCGCGTAATTTTCCACCAGTGATTTATCTTTTGAGCTCACCCCTCATGTAATGCCTGTTGTCCAGGCCTTTGAGGTACAAAATTAAATAAATAAATAAATAAATAAATAAATCACGAGTGATTGTCGTCTGAAATCGAATGATGTTTCGCGTTTGAAGATAATTATGCTAGATAAATTCGGGAAGTATTGTTTTTTAAAGCGAAGCTTTTTATTTCCAGGCGAAAGGAAATCCGGTGGTCCCGTGCACAGAGAAAACTACTCCGGTGAATGCAAACAGTATACTTAGCAATGGAAAACACCGGCCGCAGGTTACAGCTTCGCTGATTGACCACCTATGTGGAGTGAAACGGCGCATTTTGTTCTCTGTGCTTCACCATATACTGCTTTCAAACCTCAGTAACAGCAGAAGCACCAGTGGTGCCGCAGGTTTTCAAGTCCTGGCGACTAGTCTAGCAGACACTTGTTTTCTATACTTGGCATTCACGTTAAAAGCAGTAATGATCTACATTGGGAATAACTTTTATCCTGAATTAGAAGAAACATAATCGATTCTGTGTGGCGCAGCTGCTTAGCCAAGTTTTTATTTGGCGGCAGAGATGTGAATATCTGGCATACTTTTTTTAATAATTGCAGCAAGTGCTGGGTTCTTAAGAATGGACCGTGAGGATTTTTTTTTTGTACGTACCCGAGGCCAGGCATGAAGACAAACGCAATTATTGTCTTGATTTCAGTGTACCGCCCATACTCAAGTACAGTTACCCGAAACAATTGGAAGAGTTAAGCCCATAGGGTATGTTAACTAAAGAATCGAGCGACGCCAGAACGTGCCCTAACTGCGGGCAAGTACTTAACGCCGCCTTTGCATCAAGCTTCACTCAAAGAACTTACTTCGCATTTGATATTCCCCGTTTGATCTCTGAACGTACCGTGCGACTAATTCCATTCAGTATTTTCTGTGCGGCATTTGAACGCAAGTAGACAGCACGAAGCTTTCACTGTCTGCTGGGGAGTTCAACTAGCACCAAAACTTAAAGGAAAACATTCCCGTGAAGGATATATGGGTTTACGTTTAAACGCTGCCAATTTTAGAGGCCTTATTACAGCCGACTGAGAACAGGAGAGGTCACTCCAGTTCGCATATCGTGAAAAAAAATGCTCTTCAATAAATTATTACCCCTTTCATTAACCATGCTACCTGCGAGGTCCTGGAAATTGTCTGCACGCATATTACACGCTTGCTTGATTCTAACCATTCTTTTTTTTTTTAATTCTGGGCCGCATGGCTATAGGAAGAGTTTCTCTGACTCCATCTTTCAGTCTGGCGCTTTTATTCTCGACTTCGCGGAAGCATTTGACCAAATATCCAATTGGACGCCTTCTACTAAAACCTGCCACATTCAATAGAAATGCCGACATCCCAATGCACGTGTACCTACCTAACTGTTCACAGTAGGGGTTTTGTCAAAAATGAGGAGGAGGAGGAGGAGGAGGAGGAGGAGGAAACTTTATTTAGGCGAGCCTTAGGTGCTGATGCTTGGGCATCGGCTTGGTGGGGGGTTTCCTCTAGTCCGGGAAGTCTAAACTTTTCCCCGGTAACAACAGACATCCATTAAGAAACCACCCCTCATTCACTCCAGTTTCTGACTTACATCAATAACCAACCAACGCCTCTATCCTCTAACATACACGTTTGCAGACACACAGTACTATTAATGGCACACCAAGCTATGCTTCCGATCAAATGTATCTTTAGAATTACCTACGCAGCATGCAAGGATGGTGAAAACTTTTCTAATGGAACTTAACCTAACAAATGTAACGTCATCACCCTGCCAACGCCGTCGAAAATATTTGTTTGCCCCACAAAGTTGCTATCACCACACTACAATCAGCCCTTTCATACAAATACCTCGGAATCATCTTCTGCAGTGACCTAGTGTGGTCAGCGCACGATACTCACATAATTTTATTTGCAAACAAAAAAGTTCGGGCGCCCCTTAATGCCACGCCCCCCCCCCCCCCCCCCCCCCCAATTCGAAACGTGAAATTACTAGCCCAACAATCCCTCCTATCAAGGAGAATGCGCATCCACTACCTGGAACCCACATCCACTATGTCTCATCAATCAAATGGACTGCGCTGGGCTTTCATTCACAAAAATAATCGCCCGCCTATCGACACCGGGAGCACAATCTGGCTGATCATTGATGGAATCTCGTCGCCGCATTTCTCATTTTTGCGTTTTCAGAATTTCTTTTCTTCCAGATCACTCGACAGCTGATCCTACATTCTTCACCCCTCTCCCGCCACGCGGTTTAAAAACGCCACGATCACTCGCAACAAGGTGCGGGCGGACGTAGGTGCACGGTCACTCTTCACCTCCATTCTTGTTTCATGCAGCAAAAAACGGGAACGGCCTTGCTAACCAAGTCACAGCAACAACCTGTCGTACAACCTTTCTGAACACCATAAGAAATTACCTCGTAACATTTTAAATATAACTTTCACTCACTTCTGTACGTAGCCACCCTTTTTAGATTACCCTTTCGACTGAGTCTTTAAAAATGCAATGCATTGGTTACTACGCCAACTATAATAAGCGACACTCTGTGGAACGTGAAAAGCTTGGGCGAGTTGGTGATGCACGTTGAACCACAGCGCAAACGGCGAGACAAAGAACGATAGCAAGAGGAGGAAGAGATAGCAAGACGTGTGCCCTCTTGCTATCGTCCTTTGTCTCGTCGTTTGCGCTGTGGTTCAACTCTGTTGAAGCTGCGCTAGATAGTTTTCGGCGATTTCGTGTAGGTCTCCAGTTCACTCGGTGGAGCAACCCTGCTGGCCCGACCGCTCAAGTTTTTGAAAATTATACATATAAGGAAGCCAGCCGGCTTGAACTCCAGAGACACAGAAGCATTTGTTCTCCTTTGATTTTACCTGCTGGAAGCCTTTTCCTAGAACTTTCCTTAAATGTGGCACTCAAACATGCAAGGGCCTTTTGCAAAGTCAGTTGATAGGCTACGATCTGCCAGTTTCCCCGTCTATTGTCACATCTGCGGTGGCTGAACGCCTGATTAAGGCAACTGAAGCGGCTCGATTTCAAGAAGACGGACGGCAAGGGAAGAAGAACACAAACGGATGCACAAGGCTACCCAGTACACGAATAGGGTGAATAATCGACATGGTGCCCGGCTAGTGCTGTTGGCTCTGCCCAAGCGCGTCATGCGAAAGGGATCAACGTGAAAAAGTACGCGCGACCCCCTACGTAAACCGCGCCACTAGGGCGCAACGCGAGATTACTCTAATAGACCAGCGTTGCAAGCGCAAAGGCTCACAGGTACGTCGTCCGCTCCCGTCACTTCCGGTTCAGAGCTATCATGGCCTCCTGTACGGCCGATGGCTTTCAGGTGCGTGTGTGCGTGTTGTTTACTTGTCAAAAAGTGTTTAGCTTAAAAAAAAACCCTTGTAGCATCCATCAGTGTTGTATGCTAAAGGGGCGATGCGTGAGCATCTTTTTTTTTTCGGGGTGGAAACAGATAAACAACCCGCACACACGCACGGGAAAGCTACCGGCATACAGGAGACCAGGAGAGCCCCCGAACCGAAAGTGGCGGGAGCAGACGACGTACCCGTGATCCTTTGCGCTTCCACCGCTTATACCTATGTGAGCCACTGCGGTGGCACAGCGACTAAGGTGATGATAACAGCGCGCTCGCCTTCACGAAGGTAAATATCGCCAAGTGGGAGGCGCATACATGGCTGTGCGCGGGAACACAAGTCCCTAGGAAACAGATGGAGGCTCACCGAAATGAGAATTGCGTGGAAAAACTGAGATAGCCCTGTTCCTGGATTGATAATGGGCTCTTTTTTACCACAGAGTGTGCTAAACGGTCGCTCACAAAGAAACATTCGTGTCACTAGTCTTAGATACGTGAGCTTCAAACATCGCCACATAAAATATCAACTGACCCAAAAGTTCGCCTCCATCACTGACTTTCTTAGCTTTCGTTGCTTCCTGGCCCATAGCGTAATCCTGCACTTCATTAACTGGGCGTGCACATGTTCAACGATGCAGTGCCTCGGACTGCGCCTAACCTCTCGTGGTGCCTCCCATTCACTGAGAAGCTCTCTCCTAGTGAGTCATGTCATCCACCCAATGGCATTTCTGGCCAGTTGACGTTCTAAACGTGGCCGCGATCGTTACGACTGAAGCAGGTGCGCGTTGCAAGACTAAACCTACTCTGATTCACGTCAGGTAATCGCGTTTAAAAGAGGCTATAACCGACGTGCTCGCTGCTGACGACAGGCAGTGCTGATCTCGCTGACGCCCGCGGAGCGGAACCGTGTCTCCGAAGACCATTTGTATGCGTTTGTGAGCAATACGAGGCCATAATGGTTTTTAAAAAGTCCTAACCATACCGACATATGGACGTGACATGCAGTTTGACGTACGGATGAGATGGTAACCAGGTTTGTAGGTCGGCGAAAGACAAACGGAAGCGCGAAAATCCGAAACACCGCATCAGCACCCGTATACGCAGTGACATATCCTAACAGGCCAAATCCAACCCGACGGCTCGGCTAACATCTCGCTGGTCTTCATTAAAGTTATGCTTCTCTCTCTCTCTCTCTCTAACAGGACGCGGAAGAGTCAATAGGCGACGCAGCGATCGGGAACCTGAGCTCTAGTCACCACCGTGACGGTTTAGTTTCTGGCTCAAGGCCACTCCCATACGGGCAATTTTTATAAATAAGCTGATTTTTGTCGTGCAAGGGACACCGCCAATATATAATCTGGAGGAAATTATGTTTTTCGAAACAACTCGTAATTTGGCACTTAGTATTCAGATGCTACTGTGTGTGTGTGTGTGTGTGTGTGTGTGTGTGTGTGAGAGAGAGAGAGAGAGAGAGAGAGAGAGAGAGAGAGAGAGAGAGAGAGAGAGAGAGAGAGAGAGAGAGAGAGAGAGAGAGAGAGAGAGAGAGAGAGAGAGAGAGATTTATGAATACTGATGAGGGTAGCTGCGTTCACGGCTGGGCATGCCTGCCGTAAATCATAATTACTGGTTTGGCACTGTGAATGCCATTTATATTTAGTGTTCATACTCCGCCATTTCATTTTTATGCGAGGCTGTAAAGTTCCAAACCATTTTTTAAGGATCTCGCCGACCATTTCCAACTGACAGTAGGCGACTCTGCGGTATCCAACCGTGCGTTCTCTGCTACGTTGCACAGAATAGTCAACGTAATTTAAAACGATGTATTATGAACCTTAAAAGTGACTGCCCTACGACAGCGTGGACTAAAATCTGTGCAACAGCCTTTTAAACTACCAGCCATGAAAAGTTACTGACGGTACCTGGCGACTGGAAAGTGGTAGCTATAGAAACGATCAGCTGGTACTTCAAGGGTTTTGTCTGAAAACGAGGAAGTCAACCGCGGCCTGGTCGCCGGCGACAGTTAAAGGAGCGGACGTTTCATTTTAGATGCAGAGCATCTCAAGCTCGGGGCTGTGTCCCTCCCTCCCTCGTTGTCGTTGTCCGCCGTCCGCACTCTACTGCGCATGCGCGTCTCTTCAGCCACATCAGCGTTTGGGCTGACGTCAGCACAGTCCACTATAAAAAGAAATAGGCGGCGCCCGGTTTCGACTCCACGACACTCTGGCCGCAACGGGAGGTACGCGTCGCTCTTCCCACTGCGTTACAAATCGAGACGGGAGCATTTTTGTGGAGTCCATGTCATTTAGCTCATATAAAAACTAGCATTTTATATAGTGGAGTAACCACAAGGAATTTCTCAATAAATGGCCGGAAAAATTTTTTTTTTTTAGTCTCGTCCTAAGATTCCTGAAACCTGAAAGGTGGCGCCACGTAGCGTCTAAACGTGGCACTACCAGCACGTGCCCAAACAACTCCGTCAATTTCAATTCGTGATTCAAAAACCGCGTAAAGGTGTTTGAAAGACTGCAGTTTATTACTAAGCGTGAAGGTTCCCGAGTGGAACCCATGACGCGTTCTGTCGAAAAAACAAACGCATTTCGCCTTACACAGGTTCGTCGAACGAAAAGTTCTGGTAAGATTCTAGTAAGATTCTAGTAAGTTCTAGTAAGAAGTTCTAGTAAGTAAGATAAGTTCTAGTGAGTTCTAGTAGGCGTGAGCATGAAACCGGGCTCCCATTGTGCCAAAAATGTTACTTTACAATCTCGAAAAAGGAACGGTAATTCCAGATAAGACAATACACACATCGATCGTGAAGAAGGAGTACAATAGTATATCTTTGTCGCATATGCCACAGAGTTTCATACTAATATAGAGGGAAATATGGCGCTGCAGTCGCGGGCCGCCGTGGGCGGCGCCATTGGAGCTAGCGACGTTCCTCGCCTTGGTTAGCCACAAGGCTTCTATTTCGTCTCGAAGCCAAAACGGGTAACATTGTTTTTTGTTCATCTTCTACGAAGCTTCTAAATAATCCCTGACAAATTAATCGTTCTGGAGCTTTAATATTATAATAACAGAACAAATTCGATTAATTTTCTGCAGTAATATTGTGCAGTTTTTGCAGCCAAAGCCAACTTTCAGATCATCCTGTTCGTTAGCCATGCCAAGGACAAGTGGAACGCGTGCCTGCCCGGTACATGACGGCACGCTCGCTGAAGCGCGGCTCCCCTCGACAGTGGCGCCAGATTTCCCTCTAGTATATATTAGTATGAAACTGTATGGCATAGGCTACGTGTCGGTTCAATTCAGATCGTTCGTAGATGCGTTTAAATAGCGCGCGAAAAGTCGTCGCATGGGTTCGTTCTTCGTTCGCTATTCGGGTCTTGGAAGGCTTGACAGTCGATTGGACGCACTTTCACCGAAGATTAGACGCCCTGTTAGATTTCGCGGCTCTCTCAACTTTCTTTAGGACGGGATGGTAAATTTTTCGTTTTAGATGGGGACTGGTTCTCAATACCTCTTTTCATATCGCGCACACTTAAAAGTATGTGGCCACGCGGCTCATTGTAATGGTTGCCAGCATTCCTTTGGCAGCATACTTTGGCAGATCTAAACATTCCGCTTTCAAAAGTTCTTGGGTCCTAACAGGAAAACCGCTCATTTGCAGCTTTCCGGCTCATCGCAATTCTTTCAGAAGTAACTATTCTGCAGGTATTTAGCGTAATTTAAAGAATGTTCGCACTGCTAATACTGAGGGCGACAGCGTGAATTGTGCGGGGTTTGATGTCCTGCGCTCAACTCTACTACGTTCCATAGCCACGGAAACTATCCCATTGAAATGTATGGGCGGTAACCTTTCACAGCGAGTAAGGCAAAAACTATTTAAAGTTCTCGACAGCTCTTTCACAGTGTGCATGTCCAAGTCGACTCTCTGTTCCATGCGAAATATTATTTTGCTGCAGTGGTTCCACTAGGTTCATGAGAATTTGGAATTTCGAGCGAGAAAGCTGTGGATGTCTGTTCAGGTTGCTTTAAGTGATGCCCTTTCATTTGGGATGAAGAGCGTATGATCCAGAAAAATCGGTTGTCTGTCCCTTTAACTTTTCGGGGGGCTCACTTTCTAGGAATACGATGAACGCGCGCAAAACTTGCTGCATGAACGGTGTACAAACTCCCGGGAAATTCAGAATGTTTCAGGCGCCGTGAGACGTAGTTCGCATAAATGTGAGGGGGGTTGTGTTTTTAACCTACGTTTAAAAGAAAACATCAGTACCCATCCGCAGCAAAGGAATCCCTCTCATTCGGAATAAAAATCCAGCAATTAAGCCACGCGGTTTAACGCGCCCGACGTAAACCTATGCCATGAGGCGAGCCGTAGTGGCAGGCAACGGTTAAATTTGATCTTCTCCGGGTCTTTAAAGGAACCATGAAGTCAAAATAGAAGTTGGGTTTATTAGAACGACTGTTTAGTCCCGATAACAATGATACCAATATCATCGCAATCTTCGAACAAATAACGGAGATATTAAAGAAAACGTGTGAAGCAGTCGCGACCCCCTAACCAATTTCCCGCAACTTTTCTATGACGTCTCGGAACCTCGTTTGCGCGATTGGCGGCCGCCTAACTGACCTGTCGTGACGACACATGACTGGACGTCTGTATACAGACGTCCAGTCTAGACTAGAGACTAGACTAGAGGCCCCACAGACTAGAGGCCCCATTATAATGGGGCCTCTAGTTCCATTTGACCGCATCACTTGAATGCTAACGCGCAGTTACCGCACTGAAAATTATTTTTATTGTTTGCCCCGTATGACGTCATTCTTGATTCATAACACGTCACTGTGGCGCAAAATTTGAAAGATTTTTAAATACTCTTGCTTTTTTTTTTCGTTTAAAAAAGATCTTTTGTGGCTGTAATGGAGCTGAGTGAGATACTGAATTCTAGTTCTTTCAAATTAAACAAAGTAGTATTTTCTCTTCATGGCTCCTTTAACCCGCGCGGTGAAATTCGGACAGACGGGCGTTTTCGCTGTTCGCTTGCAACTGAAAAGCAGCCACGGCGGCCGAGATTGAACCCGCGTTTTTGGGCTCAGCCGCACAACGCCTCAACCGCTGAGCCACTGCGGGGGTTCTCTGAATTAAAATTAATGATCCATACAAACTAGTCTGGTTTGAGTGGTAACAGCGCAACAAAAGAATTATTTTGCAGCCTCCTAAAAAAAGGGTTGCCCTTCTCTCATTGGGGCTTGCCACATCCGACGTGCTTCGAAAAATAGCACCATCGCTAACGGAAAAAGAACTAACGTTTCTTTCCATCATCAAAACGAAGGATTCTTGGTTCACCAAAGCCTGCAGAGCTAATTTTATTACACAAAGGCAGCAAGGCAACACGCTTGTATCGATGTGGAGCTTTACATCCTTAATCAGAGAATTAACTGAAGTGCGGTTTATTAGGAAATCTAAATGGATGCGCCTGCCAGTATTGCGCTTACGAATATAAACGAGCTCCTGTCAGTTCAGAATAAATGAGGGGTGCAAAAGTAAGACACGTTTCTTTGCCTCCATTCCCGCCCGCTCTCACTCCCGTCTTTCTCTCCTTCTCTCGCGCTCCCTCAATGTATAATTCCGTGTCTTCTTCCTCTGCCTTTCCCTTCATCTCGAATTCTCTCTCTACCTTCTCCCTCCTCCTCCGGCTCTCTTTCCACCTATCTCTAAATCTCTCACACTCATCTCTCTCTCTCTCTCTCTCTCTACCTAAACTTTCTCTCCTTCTCCTACCTCTCTACGTGCTCTCGGCTTCCATCTCTACTTCTATCTCTCCCCATCACCACCTCCCACCGTCTCTCTCCCCCTCCTCTCTCCCTCCATCTTTATTTTCTCTCTCTCTCTCTCTCTCTCTCTCTCTCTCTCTCTCTCTCTCTCTCTCTCTCTCTCTCTCTCTCTCTCACACACACACACACACACACACACAAAACAACAAAGAAATTGGTAGCTCGGTTATGCTAAGAAACGCGGTGAAGTCACACATATCTTGGGAAATGTGGCCCAAACTGGCCAGTCCTCAGCTACGGGCCTATGGCCTGCAGTTAGTACCGCGAGCGTAGAGCTCCTCGCCGCGGGGACGCCAGTTTCACGGCTCCTGCTTTCGACGTGAGAGGGCGTCCCCGTTTGTTTTCTTCTTGACCCGCTGGCCACGTCAGCGGCGATACTCCTGGGCTCTGTTAATGACAGCCTTACCTTCTTCTTCGCAGCCATCTTGCTCCGTGTGTGCTGCGCGCGACAGCCTTTTCCTTTGCTCCCTCGCAGTTATCTCGCCCCCTTTTTCATAGTTCCTTTAAATCGAGCTTCTCGGGTTTGTTTTGTTTGCATAACAGCCAACGCAATATGAACCTTTAATTAAAAGAACACTGCTCTCCTCCTTAAGTAATTGTGTTTCGCCTCAAATACGCCGGGAGGTTCTTATGCGCTAAGCAATGTTGACATGATCGAACCATTCCACTGGTGCTAGTAGATGGGAAACTTCTTTGTCAACAGATTCTTTGTACCATGGAGACGGTTACAAGTGGGCTGAATTTCACAATGCTATACAGTCACCCACCCGAAACAAGTTTTGTGCTGTGCGTAGAACGACCATATTACATGAAAACTGATTGGATGATTTTCTGCTCTTAGGGCAGCGCTGCTACCACTAGTCTCTGCGCCCTGATATGTGGGTTATAATAAATCCTCTTTTCACACCATGTGTCGTCCAAAAATGACGACCATCAGTGTATATCGCCACCACAACGGCACATGCACGTCTCTTCAATCTGCTCACACCTACATTGCGCCTCTAGGAGTGTTAAGCGACCCGCAGCGCTGGCTCAGTGGCTAAGGCGTTGTGCAGCTGAGACCAAGGACGCGGGTTCGTTTCCCCGACGCGGCGGCCGCTTTTCCGACGGAGGCGAAAAGCGAAAACGCCCGCGTGTTCGAGATTTCAGCGCACGTTCAAGATCCCCAGGTGGCCAAAATCCGGAACACTCCACTACGGCGCGCCTCCTCACCTGTGTATCGTCGGCGCGTTAAACCTCATAATCAAACCATCTAGAGTCTTAAGGGAACCATTACTCCCACCCCCTTGACTATGCAGCACCGTCCTAGAAATACACTGCATCCTCAGCGAAAACCGTCGGCAACTACTAGGCATACATCCATGTATGCTTAGCATAAACCTTTTTTTCCGTAGCCCTAACGTGTGTAGCATGTACACTCCGCGCTCCAGATTATCCCGGCCGAGGATCAGGGGCGGCGGCGAAGTGGCCTCAACACATATGGCTGCTCATCTGCGCATGTCCGGGTTTCGTAATCGATGACATGAGTGCGATGGGCTCGTTGAGGTTATACCACAGGCTCCCAAAGATTAACAACGCGGTCGCCCAACCAAAAGGCTCCGCTCCTCTACGAGGCTCTGCACAGATGTAACGATCCTACGGCCAGAGCCGGCCACAGTGACCATAAGTAGCAGCTCCGAACGGAGATGGCGGGGGCCGCACTCGATTTTAGGGGCGAAGCACCTTAAGACCGAGGCTTGTCCGGCGTCCGTGCTGACGGCACAGCACCATGTAAATCGAAACATGTGTGAACAAAAGGTTCACAAAAGGTTAACAAGAAGAAAATAACAAGAAGAAAATCACAAAAGTTCACAAAAGATTATAATATATATATATATATATATATATATATATATATATATATATATATATATATATATAGATATATATATCATATATATCGAGCGAGAGAGAGAGCGAGAGAGAGAGAGAGAGAGCTCCTGGAGAGCCATGCTGCGCATGCGCGAGGAGCATTGGATTGGATTTGAATTGAATTGGGTTGGATTAAATTGAACTGTATTGGATTGGATTGGATTGTAAATCGTTTTAGCAGCAGTAAGCACTCTCACGGGTTATTTGCGGTAAGAACGATCCTCAGCGCTTCGCCCACTCGTCGTGATTCGGTTCGTGGAGATGCGTGAATTTTTTTTTATCGTCCGGCACTCCGAGTAGCGCAGCAGAATATGTGCCGGGGCTCAGCGGCGCCACCTAGGTAATGCAAACACAACCATTCGCGTTGTAGTCTGGACGACATGTGGCAACGAACCGACAAGCTTCTACTCCGGTAGTGAAAATTCTCTTATCACATATGATCTACCTTAGCGTGGCGTCCTCTTTCTACAGGGACCTCCTGTGTGGTCTTCATGGACACATAATTTCTTCAACTGTGCAACTCCTCCCTTTCCCCCTACCCAACCCCCTCCACTATTTTGGCCGCATGCCTTCCCTTCATTAATAAAGGACTAGAACAACAACAAAAGTGGCGAAGTAAGCTGGACAAGAGGGCAATTTGGGCCGGTTGCTTTGGAAATGTGGCATACAAACAAACAGACAGACGGGGTGGCTGGTATCCACAAATGTATTTTAGATGACGCACTCGGCTAGGAAAGAAACGAGACAGCGCTTCGCTACCACTGTCCCGCTACCGCTCATTTCACCCAATCTCTCGCGCGTAGCTTGCGTGCTCTGGCGCTTTGCGCTTTGTCGACGTCTTCTATATCGTCGTCGTCATCCTCCACCGTTTCAGATTATGAGCAGGCTACAAATTCATATTTGAAACAGCGCCTGAAGGCATGACAAAAAAGAGCACTCCACAGGACCAAGAAGACAACTGTACAGGACCACTGCGCCCGGTCTGTGAAGTTCTCTTTTTTTCGCCTCGTCCCTTGGCGCAGTTTGAAATACATAGTCAGCTTAGCTGAAGAATTGACACAACAAGTTCACAGAAGACGTTGGTCGCCGCGTCATGGGGTGCTAAAAGGGTTCATCGCCCCCTCCCCCCTCCCCGCCCTTCTCGTCGTCGTCATACGCATACCTGGTCGTCGCAGGCACGCAGCTTCTCCTGTCCGTCGAGCGCGTTGTGCGAGACGATGTGGTGCACGCGGTAGTTCTCGGCCACCGAGTTTCGCTGCAGGTGGTTCGCCTGCAGCGGGCGGCGCCTGCGCTGGCTGCCGCTGGGCCGGCAGGTGCACAGCTTGCCGTACACGTAGCGGAACGCCTTGGCCAGGATGTCGCCGATGTTGGTCAGGTAGAGCAGCATCAGCGGGATGCCCACGATCGCGTACAGGATGGTCACGATCTTGCCCCAGTTGGTGCGCGGCGCTATGTTGCCGTAACCTGCGCATGGGGAGAGAGAGAGAGAAACGTTCGATCTCACAGAAGAGAACCTGAATAACGGCAGGCAGTGACAAGACCGAAAATCAGCGGCACTCGACAAAGAAAGTTTGATGGAGGGGGTTTCAGCTAAGGAAGGGCATGCCGCCATGTTTGCTAAAACGACGCATCCATTGTTTGAAGGGGTTAACAGCACACGTTGACGAGTACGACCAAGAAAGAAAATAGAGGACAAACGCTTTGCTCAGAGTATCAGCATCAGTATCAGCGCCAACTCATCAGCATCAAAGTATCAGCGTTTTGTCTTTTCCCTCTTGATTGTCCTCGTCTATGTGCGCTTTTAATCCCTTCAAGGTGCCCTACCAACTGGCCAACCAAGGCATCATGGGAGCCTGCATTGCGTCTCCAGCTTGTCTGTACTCTTCATTTTGTTCCTGTCATTCTTTCTTTTCTTGCTGTCGCTCATGAACGGTTCCTTGGTGAGGCGAGAGCGGCGACATCCCTTGCGTACGTTATTAAAGCGAAGCTCTTTATATCTCACTGATGCCGTCTGTATATATACCAACTTAAAACCACTGCAGGAAAGGCAAATTTCTCGGACTACGATGATGATCGTGGTGAAGTCAAAGAAAAAAACGATTACTTTGGTCGGAATCAAACCTTCGTGTCTCGCTTATGCAGCGACGTCATCCGATGGCCCATTCAACACGGTCGACGATTAAAGCGAAGTTTCTATGTCCACCTGATGGCATCTGTAGTCCACCTCAAAACCCACTAAAGGAAAGCCAGCTTCCACCTGTAAAGCACACTCTGCCTCAAATATACTCTTTCACAGGTGAAGCCTGCTGTAGGTTTTCGTATCAACAGAGGAATCCTAGCGGGAAAGCTTCGCGTTCAACCTTCGCCGTCGTTAGACAGAGGGGCGTTTCAGATTTTTCAGATGCCGTCGCAAATTAATCTACGCACACGAAATTGTTCTCCCATATGGTTCTCGACACCCGAGGACATCATTTGCTAACGCGAGCAGATGCTGGGACGCGAGATAGGGAGAAACAAAATAGTAGCAACCACATTCTTCGAACTTTTGTTGCCGACAGCACTTCACAAAAACTCCTCATGTTGCAAACTCTCACCGCATTCGGCGCGTGCATTTCGAATGCCCTTTTTACTCTCCGGTCATTCCCACCCAAAACAAGCAAGCCCCGAGGCCACAACCGGCGGCCTCGCACACTTGCACAATGTCAGACAAGTGCGCACTCATGCAGCACAAGTTTTGAAAACCGCACAGGCTGACGCAACGCCGCAGCGGCGGTCAGCAACAAATGAAAAGAGTGCGATGCTACACGCATATACATGGCGTCATTCGTGTTCAAGGGAGCCTGAAAATTTTCCAGGGACCACCGCGACGGCGTCGGCACGCGCGGCGGCTGTTGAGGGACGTGGTGAAATAGAAAATGGGAGACGAGGGGGAGGGAACGGAAAGGGGGTGGGGGGTGATCCCGAGGCGCGCTTGCTCGTATACGGGTGGAAGCGGGGTGGGAGGGTTTCGCCTTCCGTAGGCACGGACACCCTGTCATTGATTAATGAGCGCCCACGCGAGGAGCCGCGTACGATTTATTGACGCCCGGGCGACGTGTCAAGCTTCTCGGATCGCGAGCTGAAGCGGCCAAGAGCAAGGAGCATAGGCAAAGAAGCGGGCGCACACGGAGGGTCTCGCCTTCTTCGACCCGCGCCCTCCAACGCTCCCCCCGCCCGGGTCGGCGCTGCTTGCAGGCTTTCCCGAGCAGCGCGCCGAATAACGTGTATATAGTGTTTGTATAAGTATACACGGTATACACGCCGTCCGCATCCTGCCCTCAGCGCCGCGGCCCTCACCCTTCGCGTTCCTCGCGGCCCTGCCCTACAAAGTCCACGTCTTCGTTCATGTACGAGGCTGCGGCCGCGCACTGCGCACGCGCGAAGCATTTCCCTCTGCATTGCTATTCTCCATCAAAGCAGCCCTTCTCCCTGCGCTACCTTATCCTCTGCTTTTGTTTTTGTTTTTTTGCCCCCCGCATGTTTCTTCCACTTGGCATAGTTGCTTCATTTTTGCACGTTCCTCTTCCCCTATGCATGCTCCTCGCGTACGGTGCGTTGGCCATTTATTTTCTTTTTTAGCTTCTCTATCTTCCCCCATTCGATTTTCTTCCCCCCCCCCCCCAACTTACTTTTAGCTGAGTTTTGAGACCTTATTTTTATTTCGTATTCGCTCGCCCGCGCCTTGGCGGGGTTATTATGTACAGAGTGCGGCAGGGGGAGCAGAATAAGAAGCAAGCAGCCCAATTTCGTGCGCCGTTCCCCTCAGATTCGCGAGGCTGCGTCGGGCGCTTAAGGCGGCCCCGATTCGTTTTCGAGGCCTCTTTCTTCTCGGCACTCGATTTCAGTTTTCTTTGTTGGTGCCGCTTTATTGCGTCCCCTTCGCGTTTCGTGGTGGTTCCGCGACAACTCTGAATCTGTACATGCATACAGGGCGTGGCAACATGGCGGGCGCGCTGCAGTGTCGCGACCCCAATTTCGTGGCCCGGTCCCTCCGGGCAAACGACGAGTTGCGGTCGTCGAAAACGTGAGAAATACCCACGAGGGATGCGCAAACGGTCGCACTCTAACCAGTTGGGATGGGTGAGGCCGGTAGCAAAATGCATGCAAGCAAAGCGAACTTGGTACATTTCAATAAATGCCGCGTTGCGCGAAATTACTGGTGAACATATTGGAGGGAACCGCTTCGCTATGCGGGCCAAAAAAGAAGGAGTCCCGACTAAGGAAAAAGAGCAGAAGAAGTTGCTCTAAGGGAGGAAGCGTACGGGCGGGCGTAAATATTTGAACACTTGGAATCTGAAACGGGAGAATCTGCCCCGCATTCGTTTAATTCGATAAAAAGGGGCTCTTTAATCATATTTAGAAACAGGTCAGGGTACGGTGAACGAACGGGTGGCGCGGAAGTGCTGCATTTCAAGACGCGAAAAATTAAGCACGAAACTATAAAGTCCCCGTACCTGTGATTGGCGAAAGCGTCCCGAACGCTGCGGGTTCTTTTCGAGATTCGTGTTCGATTTTACCGCACACATGCGGGTCATGCTGTCGACGTTTGATGAAAATTTCAAATTATGGGGTTTAGCGCGCTGACGCTACACGTGTGCTTAGGGGCGCGCCGTTTTTGGAGGAATCAGGATCAGTTTTGACCACCTGGCGATCTTTAATGTGCGCCCAAATTCCCGGCACGCAGGCGTTTTCGCTTTTCGCATCCATCTCGAAAGCAACCACCACGGCGGGTTCAGTCTTCGGGCTTAGAAGCACAACGCCTTAGCCACTGAGCCACCGAGGCGGGTGCATCATTAAGTTGAATTACTGTCCAGTGGCTGGTTGTTACGTTGCTCACCGAGCTAGTGTAAGACCGCCCACCCCCGCCTCTTCACTTCGCTGCGCCCCCAGCAGTTCGGCTGGCCCTTTAGCCACGACGACGTCATGGCGCGTAACGTTAAGCCTAAAGTGAGACCTGAAGTCAGGCCAGCGCATACCGGCGTCCTGCAAGCGCTCCACTGCGCCCCCAGATGTCCATCTGGCTATTTAGCCACAACGCCGTTGTTGGTATGGGGTCGCATGACCAGTCGCAGCCAACGGGTACGGACGACGCATAACCGCTTTCGCAGCTCTTGCCAAAGGCTTTTTTCGCTCCAAGGTACACCTACGCTTTCGCACAAAATACTGAAGCGCCCAACATGCGGGCATTTAACCGGCAGCGCTACTCTGCACGCGGGAACTTTTCGCAATCGGAGACGCTGGAGCATCTACTCTGCTTCTGGAGCAAAATGTAGAGGCGGGCTAGTTGGTGAACTTCTGCTTCTGCCCCCTCTACGCAGCGGTGAAAGCAGAGCTCCACCGAGTGCTCCAGCGTCGAGGCCCTTCCCGCGCTGGCATGACGGACCTTCTGTTCCCGAAGGGGCCTGCGGTCACCCAACGGGAATCATCTTCACTAGGCGCAAAAGACACGGACGAACGACAGAGGTAGACACAAACAGGGCGCCTAAGTCCTTCGTCCGTGTCTTTTTGCGCCTAGTAAAGATTAATCTAAACCAACTCGCCCAGTTATCTGTTTTGACCCAACGGGAAGTCTTGGAGACAACCTGGAAACGACGGGCCTCACACGGCGGCTGTAGCCCGGACTGCCGTGTTAATGACTGATGTGCCCGCACTGACTATATTTTATTCCTCTCTCTCTCTCTCTCTCTCTCTCTCTCTCTCTCTCTCTCTCTCTCTCTCTCTCTCTCTCTCTCTCTCTCTCTCTCTCTCTCTGGTACTCTTTCTTTCCCCCGCACTTGGTTGTATGCAGGTGGGCTCCCTGCCGAGCTCAAAGATATCCTCAGGACACTTCCTTTCCTTTTCCTTTCCTTCAAACCACAAACAAACAACACGCAGTGCTTGCAGCGCCGCTGACCGTAGCAGGCCGAGTACAACGCACTTCGCATCGTATAGACCAACGTTTTATCGCTGGCCACTCGCGTGCGTGGCCGACAGACATCCGCGAACGCGTTGCGATTTTTTTTAAAGTTAAATCAGGCGTTTGGTCGCGTGAGCTCCACGGGAGGGGATGGCACGCGAAACTGTTCTCACGCGAGCGGCATGCGCAGGGTAAAGTGCAAAGCAAAAACCGGCGAAGATGCATTCGAGCGTTCCCTATTTGTTGCCACAGGGGTGTGAATTACTCCAATGCCTAAACGCGCTACACACAACCTCTCACAGTCGTTTTGCAGATCAGTAGAATGCCCCAAAAGTTGACGAACGATTTTACTCTGCGCACAAAACTCACCAGTGACGCTAGTTTTACGGTTGTTGCTAGTCGACAAGAGTGTTAGGAGTCAGCCCAAAGTTGTCGTCCCCACGACAGGAACTATGTTTCCCCCTATAATTTCTACGCGGCTGCATGGCACACATATGCGACTGCTTCGTGCAGCTTACACCGCGTGAAATACAGCAATCGCCGGCAAGAAAGTAGCGCGATAGTGAGATGCACACTGCCAACGAACACGAACCACCTAGAAAACTTCGAAGCTGATATTCCAAGAGTGTACAGGGGGGACTAAAATAAATGCGAACAACGGAGAACACAGCCTCCGACGCATGCCACAGTCTGCCTGTACTGTCAGTAAACTGCGCCCATGCGTGGTTCTCTCAGAGGATTCGAGAGTGTGGCCAACATTTATAGGAAATGGTTGATCAAGAAGCGACGCCGGCCGTTTATTTTGAGGCGCCTTTTCACGCTGCGTCACCACTGAGCAGGATGATCGTTGAAGGGCATCATGCCAGCTCCAATCAGCCTACTGCGCGCCTGGTTCCCGGATGTAGTAGATAACAGGATGCTAAGTGGAGGCAGAGCATAGAAAGATGCCTCAAAATAAATGACGGGCGTAGTTTCTTCATCAAACATTTCCCCTAACAGTACGCCACACTCTCAAACGCTCTGAAAGAACTACGCATGGGCGCAGTTTACTGATAGTGCAACCAGGCGGTGCGGCATGTATCGGAGGCTGTGTGCTTCGTTGTTCCTATTTCTTTAATTCCCCCCTGTGCGTACTTTAAAAAAAAGTTTAGACCACGAAGATACCATTCTTATTGCAGAATTCACACATCAACAAGAATCACAAACCAACTAGCAGCACTGCAAAATAGCTGGTGTGAGAACATCCGAGATCGCGAATTAGCCCAGGTTTTTTTTTTTTTTCGTAACTTCATCAGTTGTTGTCTTGAGAATTCGATTAGGGTGAAATAATGCAGCTTAAACTAATGACTTTTTGTCGCCTGTGGGCAGAATATGACCATCAGCCCGTGAGACAGCAAAAGTACTCGCGGAGCTTCTAGTTTCCCCACCAAACTTTAACATCCTGTCCACCAGTGCCGTCAACGAGACATTTTTTTTATTTTGACAGTAGTGGAAATATCAGCATGGTTCAGCTGGCGCGAAGCCCAAGTCTCGAATGTGTGTAACGTCAGCACGCCCTCACAATATCATCCATTACCCAAATGAAGGTTTAACGGTCACAAGCGACACATTGGCTACGGGGCGAGCCTACGTTATGCCGTAACTTGACCTCCACGAAAGGAAATTACGCAACTGTTCTGCTGTGATTCATGCTTTCGTCGACACGCTCCATTCGTCCACCATTGTAGGTCTCCACTGACCAAATAAAAAAAGGAAATTCGATTTCTCAATCATAGTTCCGTTTCGACAGCCGCGGGTTTCGAAGAAATCAGATGTTGGAAGTGACTCGCGGAACAAAACAAAGAATTGACGCAATAGCTCGTTGGAAAGCAAAGGCAAACTTTCCGTAAGCAGAAACCTGCGGAATGAGCCCTCATAGGTGTTGAAACCTGGTAAACATTGCTGCGCCGAAAGTTTTTGGTGATGTAACACATGCGGCGCCGGCGAAGTTGTGCTCTGCTCCACGGGGGGTTTCTCAATGCCGCACTGGGCCGCGTGCGCGTTATGAGAATCTGTAATTGCGCACGGGGAAATGGCGTAAGACGAGGAGTGGTGTTACGAAGGTTCTCTTTCGGCACATCTGCATACTTCTGTTTTTTTGTTATTCGTCCCTCCCTGCGCGCCCCAAGTTCGATCCTCTCTTGGGTGTTCGCATTATTCCATATTATACCGAGGCTCGAACTAGTGATCGTAGCTCGTGCCTTCTTTGTCAGTGTTCAACAGTCGTTAATGCAAATTGGCAAACTGTAGCAGCCATTGCCTTGTGATGTCAGCGCTTTATAGCTGTTGTGAGTAGATGTTCGCTAGAGCTGCATAGTCACTTCCCCGCCTTCGCTTCACGTCTACAATGAGAACAGTGCAAAGTACGCACAAAGACTGAGCTTAGATACTGGCAAATCACCTCACCACGCAGCGTGTACGTATGAAACGCGATGCTGACCTTATCTGTCGCGACGTGAACATCGCTGGAACAAAGTTTCCTATAAGCTCTGCGGGTGCGTTTTTTTTAAGCGAAAGCTGTTGCTGCTGGCTGTAATGTGTGCGGAGTGCGGCGTCATCAGAAACATTGTTGGGTCATAGTTACTCACGCCGTTTACCGCGCACGTGATCACGCGCTTTCGAAGAGCTCCCGGCATCGTCCAGGCTTCCGCGTGGCGCTCGAAAAAAACAAAAAACAATAACAAGAAAAGAGTTCCCTTCGTCGCGCCCCGTCCGTCCGCACAGGACAGGTCGCGCTACAGACGCCCAGTTCGCGAAGCCGGTTGCCGCCGGTTGTAGCAATCTTGCGTGACGCGTTCCACTTTGGGAGAGATGTGAAGCCTGCGGACAAAACGATCTCGGGCCCGCCAGTCGCGCATGAGGTAGACACGATTAGAGATATGACGATGACTACTACCTACAGCTGAAAAGCGACGACGGAACATGTAAACAAACCATTTCAAAGCTAATTCAATGCGTGGCGCTGCGTCCTTCAGTGCTTACACAGAAAGAAATCCTCCAGCTTCGCTATGTTTGAAGCCTTGACCGACTTAGTGCAACCTTCGCCAATTTTTTTTTCGTCGTTATGCGGCTCTTTCTCGCCTTTTAAAATCGTTCCGTAGCTGAGCCAGTACATCGGGAGGAAACGTGCTTCCAATATTCTTTCCACTAAACCTGATCCTGGAATGGACGTCGTTGCATGCTTGGCCGACACTTCTTCCCCTAATCATTATTTTAAAGGGGCCATGAAGACACAACGGAAGTTCGCATCAGTTAGAAAACACCGCCGTGTCCTGATAACAATTGATGCCAATTTTATCACAACTTCAAGCAAATACTGGAGATATTGAGGAAAACAGACGAAGCAGTGGTGACACCACAGCAACTTTTCGATGACGTCACTATGACGTCACATAATTTTGTTTGAGCGACTGGCGGTCCCCGACCAAAGCGAGATCCACGAAAGCACACTGGGCGATTTGGAGGGCCCCCTAGTTCGGTTCTATCGTACTAATTGGATGAAAATGTGCAGTTAACACACCGATAACAGTGGTTTTAGTGCTGGCCGCTACTGCGCCACTCCTGCCTAGTAACAAGACAAAATATAGGGGCCTTTTAGGGGCTGAAGTCCCTTATGGGATGGGGCTGTTGGCGTCTCCTGTCGCGTCGTCGTCATCGTAACCGTCTTCTCATGAGTCACGGTACTACAACACAGGATACTTTACGCCTCGTGCTAGAACATGTGTACTAAAAAAAAAAACACCGGGACACTCGTTTACGCCTCGCTGCTAGAGAGATTCGTGCTTCAAAAACAAGAGACTTTTACAGATAAGCTGTATACCTCTACCTGCCAACGGTTTCATCTCCGTGGGCAAAACTCCAAGGCGCCAAGAATGCACTTATACACGGCATGCTTCGCCCCTCCACAAGTTTCCCGTTAGTGGTGATGGCCCGGGATTTCTTTCAATATTTTTGCGTTTTCTTCGGCTTAAAAAGCGTCTTTCGTGGCTGCAGCTGAGCTGAGTCGGTTATATAAAAGGATTGTTGGCTCAAAATGAACAGAGTTGTATTTTGTAGTCGGGGCCCCTTTAGTCCCAGGCGTCTATAGTCGGCGATCAACTTACTTCTCGTAGTCCGCTATCGCTATTCCTGCTACTCAATCGGTGCATGGGTTTGTTTTAATAATATTAAAGAATGGCGGCCCCACTCAAGGCCTGACTCCCAGCAACGAGCAGCTCTTACGATTTATCAACAATTAGGACGAAAACGAAACAGCTACGAATGGCATAAGCGAATTAAAATGCAAACCGAGAAAATGTCTTTGATGCGATAGGAACATGTTAAGGACGACGAAATACGATAAAAAAAACACACCAAGTAGAAACCAAAAGTTGCAATTAGAGCACACAGAATACGAAAAAAAAATCAAGAACTAAGGATTGTGGCTGCGGTCCTTCACTTAGCTAGAAGTGCGCCAAACGGTTGACCTGATATTTTGAACTTTTTAAAAATGGTAATTTCAACCATCTAGCGCTACGCAAAGACGCACATTGTAATACGGTCTCCGGAGCCGCTAAGGCATTTCTGTAGCGAGTTCGCTAACGGGATAGTCGACAATGGGACAATCAGCAGCTTTGAAAAAAATGCCCAAGTTTGAATGTCAATGAATTGTGAATAACGATTACGATCGAGTCAGCGTTAAGCTGCGTCGCAGGGTAAATCTAAGAGCGAAACATATAGCTACTCTGTGTTCCTTCTTCATTTTTGCTTTATTTCAACACTGCATTTTAGGTGTACTTTTCAGAATAGTGAGAAAGTGGCATAGTTGGTGCATCTTTGAACGCTTCCTTGTAAATTTCACGGCAAAACTTAAATTAATTTTCAACGGTGTCAATATTATAACGAGGCACATTCAGACATCTACGCAAGTCATTATTTTAGTGGGACTGAGAAGGCGACGTTAAACTGAACAATCCGACCGAAGAATGACAATTGGGTCGTCAGTTGCGCCGAAATAAACGACAAACAAGAAATAGCAGACGTAAGAAGCAGCCGGTCCGCTGTTGTATGGCCTCTAAAACGTGCCATCCTGAGAACTAATCTGCAATGAGGAAAATCGAGCTTCACAGAGGTGGATAAGATGGTGCCGGAGATACAGCCAAAAAACGAGTTGTACCAAGTTATTTCTCCGCACAAAAAAAACCGTCGCTGCTCTGATTGTAAACAAAATACGCAGACGGTGTGTGCCATTCTAACGGAATCTCCGAAGGAAGTGCGTTTAACCTCAAAACAACGTCTGTCTGTTCAAAAACTATTGCCGCTCAGACGTTATTCTGCGGTGCCTCGAATGGGAAGCCAAGCCGTTATTGGACCTCGCCCCACACGTTAAGCAGCGATTCCATTAAGCAGTATTAAGCATGCAGGGTTGCCTTTGAACAGCTACAAAAGCAGGCTGCCGCGGTTGTCGGGCGGACTTTCTGTCTCCGCATTCGCGGCCGCAGAAAGTGCGCTCTGAGAGAGTAAGCTTGCAATAAAACCAATTTTCACCCAACTTCGCGTTGCATAATTACTTGGCCAGCCAAAGTAAGAGTTCCCGCTGAAAAGTACATTGACCTCCACGGATCGATTGCCCAGGAAACGTTTTTTTTTTCTCCCTCCGTCTCCTTCACTAAGTGAGAAAGAGGGATGATGGAGCAACGCCGACAAAGGTGGCAAAATTACGGCCGAAAAAAAAAATGTCCGTTAGGAACCAGAGTTTAGACCGATCGCTCACACCTAAATAAGAACTTGGGAGGAGGCAGATTTCATTACAAGCGCACATTACTCCCCTAAAAGCAAAATGACAAAAAAACCCTGTCCATGATCGATGATCGACGGGGCCGGCACGCAATAAGCCCGTTGATCTAGATTTGTGGCGTTTTCTCTCACAATTTAGCAGTTTCTCTCGTACGCACAAATAAACAAAAGCCGTGACAGTAGCGCGGAGCTCATATCAAATTACTAGCGCTGCGAGTATTACGCGTTTATTATCTGGTTGAGACATTTCCCGTATGTATTTGAAGTTTTTCCAACATTGTGGGGTAAAGAAGACTCAGATTTTATTTAGGAATAGCCCCACTTACCCCGTTACACTCGGTGGTCGGAAAATGTATCACTTGTATTCCTGGTGGTCAGCGCGCAAAAGCTAAAATCTCCTGGCTTGATCAACACAAGCATCGTTGGCGATATTGCATCCGGATGGCCGAAAAGCCTCTGGTCTATATGGAAAAAGAGCCCTGGACGATCCTTCCACTCGTTTCATTACACCCACTTCGTCCATTGCTTTAAAGGAACAACCGTTGGTACTTGGGTACCAGCACCTACAGCAACGACAACTGTGGAATGCATGAAAGGTTGTAGAAGCTTTACTCGGACGAGCTGGACCCATCACGGCAAAAGTTGTGCGTCTACCTCACGAAACAGTAATCAAAACCCGAGTTCGAAAGTTTAATCTCTTCCCCTCTTCCCCCATTGTTACCTAACGGAACTAGTATACCAATGATCCAAATTCATTTCTGCAAGAGAAGGGTGAATCTCCTCAAGCTAGCCTATTTCCTTCACCGGTCTGGCAACCACGTTCGCCTAGCGACTATGTCTACGCTCTTTTTTTTCTGAACAAACTAGTTCGTTGTGGGAGCCTGTCTCGTCTATTTGTTGTTCTCTGTCACCTTCCTGCTCCATTCTCTATTGGCTTAAACCATGAAAGACCTCGCATCAGACTCTTGTTCTTTCTCAATTACGGCCAACGTCCCTTATAAGGGACTATAGTTCCCCCGGAGTTCAGTTTAAAGGTGCTTCCAAACGACCGTATTATGGGTGGAATTGGAGGAAAACCTCGCATAGACGTCCGCAACCAGAAACAGATTCATGACTCGCTTCGTTTGTTGGGAAATCAAGCTAGGCTTCTCTGCTGCCCCTCACCGGTGGTCCTAAAATTAGTGCATTTGTACCGTTCTGCAATCTCAGTGCGAAGCAGTAGTCATGCAGCGAAGTCAACTTGTAATAGACGATGCCGTAGACGGTACGGGACACGGGAATGTGATGACAGGACGCGATTGGTGCCAGCATTCCGACCGGTGTCAGCCACTGGCGACGGGCCATTGGAGCCGCACGGCAGTTTGCACTGCAAGAGACGTTCTGGCCAGCTCAAAAAATAGCGCGACACGGGACAGCGCCGGCGCGAAGTTCTGCGAAACGCTCACGAGGATCACTGCCCCCAGTCGCGTCACTTATCGCTGTCGTCATCTGCGCTCTCAGCCACTCAGCTACTACGAAAGAGGCGCAGCACCTTCGTGCAATGATGTCTTGAAATGAGAACACACTGGTTTCGTCTATTCTGGAAGAATCCTTTTTAATAGAGCGCACGACGGAGCTTTTCGATAAAACAATCTCTGCAGAATGTACGAAATTACGCAGACTAGTGGTCGGATGACAGCAGTCATCGCTAGTAATTGCACTGGCGACACCCGGTGTATAGTGGCGGTGTAGCTACGGAAGAGCCTGCCAGTGTTCACGAGGCCGACGTTTCAATGCACCGTCGGGTAGACGAGGGCTACTCGTCGCTGAAGTAGGCCTGTCCGTAAAAAAGTGGAGCGCACTACGAGCATCCTCATGAAGCAAGATTTCCCAGCTGCAAATACCTCCTTAGGTGCTTGGCTTCGCGGCTTTTGTGGCTTGCACAGCCACGTTCAACTAAGAATACGGCGAAGTACAAAAAAGGCCAAGAACGGGGAAAAATGCATTTAAAACACGATTTTCCAGTGCGTTTATTGTTAAGTTTTTTTTACGAGATTGATGTTCCCGGTAGAGGTTTAAGTCCTGTCATGACGCTTCGACGAGACCCGGGTGAGACGCCGTCACAGAGACAGCCCCATGTACAACCTCAGTACGATACATTAAACAGCGAAGCTCTTTCTTGTTGGGTTCCATTGGACGAAATGTGGTACGCTGGTTCGCAGCGATGTGGAGAGGGCACAGCCTAATGAGGAGGAAAGCAAGCACAAAGGGCACATGCAGCAAGTTAAAACAATGCTTGAACGAGACTGTAGTGATGACAGCGCGATGGCCCCGAAGGGGCTAGGTTTCCCTCCCATCGTGATTATTGTGTTCCATTCCCCTCCGTCGGCGCGGGAGCAAAAGGAACGGTTGGAGCGGAGGCCAGTGTTCTGTTCCCTGAGCAAAGCCGTGGGATTGCCATTAGTTCCTCCTGACCGTCCAGAAGGGCGGATAGAGGCGGGGGTGAAGGCCCTCAAATAGTTGGCGCACTGCTTTTTGAGTGAGAACCGTCAGCAGGAGACAGCCCGGCGAACCGAATACGCTAACTTCAACGAGTTTGTCCGGAGCTGCCGCCGAGAGCGGTCGCGTCGAGACTTGCCCCTTGCCCCCGTGGCCGTTTTGGCGCCAGAACCCCACGCATTTCTCCAACCGTGCGGCGGTTCGGCTTCTTTTTTTTGCCTCCGGACCTCAGGGATCGTGCGGCGAGCTCCTGTGCGCTGCTGCATTTTAATTTTGAACACAGTTTTCATTCAGTGGGTCTTTGTAAATAGATAGGCGGTCACCCGCGGGGACAACGTGATAGGCACAGCTTTGCAACTACTAGATATGGTGGCAACATTTATACTTGTCAACACCGTTGAGCAAAAAGAAAACATTAGGCATATGTGAAACAAGATATTAATACATAAGTGATATACGCGTTGCTCTTTTATTAAAATACACATTTGATTGATTTTTGCGATAGCAATTGGACGCCATGAAAAACATAAGCAGTGGTCAGAGTTGAACAGTAGGAAAAGGTTCCAGTAGATGGCGCAAGCCGTAAAACAACAAAAATGAATTGGCGTGAACGGGATCGATTTGCTGCCTTTGAGAGTTCTATGAGGCTTAGCCTTGCAACTAGGGAAGCCACGCAGCTTTGCTGTTAACATCATCGTTCGCGACGTTAGGTCACTGAAGTGGGGCTAATTTGTTTATGTAATTAGTGATGGCAGTCCGTGAACACTACTTTCCTGTCGCTCCCGGTAGCGCACACTCTTTAAGTAATTTTACACTAACTGAAGGGCAGATGAAACGCATGAATAAAAATGATAACACTGTATGCGGCGTTTTATTAATGCTCATACTATGAACTTGGCGCGGTTGCGCTAAAAGCTGCCCCAAGGCAAAGCTGCTCCCAGAAGTAGTTTCGTTTGAATTTCCTTTGATTAGCAGAGGAACGTTATTCTAAGGAAAAAAAGCAATATCAATTGGCCCACACCCACATTAAGGACTGTAACATTTCCATCTCTCCGTGTTGATAAATTGTGCCGATACGGCGTTAGAAAAATTTTCATTCAATAACACGGCTTTCAACACGACAGAACGGCAAAGGTTACCACCAGTGTAGCCTGCCAAATATGCACGTCTACTAATCTGTGTGCATATAGCGGTAAATATTCTTGCCCTATCCACTGCCTGTTTTAAAGTGCGCATGTTTCGCGGGGTTGTTGGGTGGGACGTTCGTTTTCGACGAAGCAGTAGTTGCTGCACTGAAAGCGCGCGGTTGGCCAACTTTTATGCAAGAAGGAAGTTGATGCATAACTTTCTGGAACGGTTTTTGGAGGTTTACTTCTTCGGGCCTTCCTTTTGCAAGTAAGAATAGCGCACTTTGCAAAATATGGCAACAGCCTCGTGGAACGTTATTCCTCCCGTTATATTTTCGTCTGCCCCCCTTCCCGGTTACACGTGCTGCGCCCCGAAAGATGAATTCATTGCGAATGCGCAGTAGAAGCATGTCGCCGCGTAAGCAAAATGGAAAGTTAGGCACTTTCAACTTCCGCCCGATTCGCCTATCGACGATTGCGCCACCCTCCATATGGGAAAAGCCACTATGTCCATGATGGTGCTACAAGACCGCATGAGTCTGGTAAGAGGTTTCGCACGCGCAAGTTCCAGCGTCCAAACTTCGGTGACTAGTGAAATCTTTTGCTTACAATCATAATCGCCTGTTGGTAAGGTTGAATACGACGTAAAGTCGAACATCTTTAATTCTAAGTTGCATCATTTGAACCAGCAGAAACTTTCCGCTGACTATAGGTCCCGGCAAGTTGACGTTCATTTGAATTCGGACAAACACTAATTCTTTCGAATATGAAACACACGCGCGACAGTTAATTTGAACAAGATAACCCGTCTCAAACGACATTTGGAAGGGTACATTCTGCGGCATAGAAGCACCAGACTGGTGTCCACAAATATATTTTACATGACCTGCTGGGCACACAGCAAGGAGACAGCACGTCACTGGCATTCAGTTTTGCATTGGCTGATTCCAAATTATTGCGGGCGTGCTGCCTGCGTGCTGAAACGACCTCGTCGTCGTCTTCGGTCGGACCACCATGGCAATTACTTTTGGTATGTACCCTGACGGATGTTCCAGACCGGTGTTTCATGCGCCCCATGGCTATTCTTGCTATTGGGGTTCGGTGTGTCTTTTGTTGCGGAAGCAATATTGGCGTAGTTCAGCGAGTGTTTCCGTCAGCGACAGAGGCAGAGGCTAGTTGCAGAGGCGGCAATGGACGCCTGGCTTTCGATGACGGCTTCGGAAACTGACGAAACCAGCGTTAGTGAGTGCATGCCGGCTTCTGAAAGAACATCCGCCTGCCCATCGGGTGGACATTGTGTCGACTCCCGCCCACTCTGCATTGACGGGCAACAATTTTGCTCATCGACAGGCTCGAGACCTCACTCACCGAGCCGCTGAAACCGGGGCTGTTTCCGCACCTCTCCTCACCTTCCCAATACTACCGAACCACGAGACAGACCTTCCCCAGTCCTCATACATCTTTGACCAAAGCGAAAAAACCACAATCAGGCAAATTCAAGGAGGCACTTTTCCCCACCCTATCCGTATGTATTTACTCTTTCCTACTACAGTACTCGATCAAGTGTGAATTCTGCAAGCAACCAAGAACTGTGACACACTTATTATTCGACTGCACAAAAAACTCGGACCTTCCGCCCCTGAAACCCTGCCCCCTTCCCTTGAGCAGTGGGAGATACTGCTGTCCAGCTGTAGACCTGAGGACCAGCTCCGGCTTGTGAACAGGGCTACGACAGCCTGGGACAGCACATGGGCTCCTGGACTGAAGGAACCACTCTCGCATTATTGCGTAATAAAGTGTCTCTCTCTCTCTCTTTCGCAGTACGGAACGTTTGACTAGACATGTTGTTCGGTTGGCAAACGGTGCTTCCGCTGCTTTCGCTTGCATAACCGGCCAGCCGAGTTAAGCCACAGCCATTTTGTTTTGCAGCCGCTGCTACCGGCGCACCCCATCTCGTAGTACGGAAGTGTGCTCCTGCTCTGATGGTTCCGATCTCGAGCTGTGCATTGCGAATGCCGTACTCGATCAATACGTTGGATACGGGGCTCCTATGATTGCGCAGTAGGGCCTACCTTATTGAGCATGCATTTGAAATATTGGTACTTCGCGCTGGGCCTGCAGTCAAACAAACCTCCGAGAATTCAAACTAGGGATAACTAACATATTTCCTGTCCCAACGCGTTCGATCTAACGAGCTTCGACTGCACCTCTCTACGACACCCCCACCCTTCGCTTCTCTACCACCCCGACTAGGCCTCTCACATCGCAGGGCGGGAGGGCAGGGGTGAAATAAATGGTACGGGGAAGACGTTAGTCTATTGATTCCGCCTGTAGGATGGTTAGGAAGAAGGGGGGTATTCTTGCTCGTATGTGCGTGCGTGATCAATTCTTGTAAAGCGTCACGAACGCCTAGCAAGTCATCAGTAAATGACAGCATCTCTCGCAGCGAGACCTCGATTGGTTATCGCTAAAAAAATAACTCCTGACTGCAACAGGACTGTTGTTGGCTTCGGCACATCCATTAAAATCGGTCGTTAGGAGATCGGCCACCGTGATTTTCCAAACCTGCAAAATAATTCCCTTTTCAGAGATGACGGGCCTGTAATTTCGGTAATTTCGGGAGAAAACTTAAGGCGCTCTGTACCGAGAAGTAAGCCGAGACGGTGGCGCTGTTATTTGTATTATCCCAACGAGACGCATTAGGGTCTCAGTGCACAGGCATGCCAGAATCGTGTCAGGATGATTTAGGTGGCGACCTAGCGCAGGAAGACGCTTCTAGATAACGACTGCCTCCCCACCCAGCGGATGATAAATCATGGAACAGCGAAGACTGATCACGTGAGTAAGTTAGTCTTGCGGTGCGTTCGGCACAAAGAATGCGTCTCAGGGTATGGTGTTTCTCAGAAACGACAGAGAGAATGAGCATGTGGAGCAAGTGCACCACAGCGGTGTCAACATACCTATCGACGCTTTCTGCCGGCGTACTAACATGCGGTATGATTATAATGTTTCTTTGCAATCGCGAGCTGCAATCTATTGTCGTTATTGCAAGGAACGCACGGTTCATTGCGTGGTAAGATACCGTCGAATGCTACGGGCGTTAAGGGCATGTAAAAAATGGCCGCGTATCTGCTCCTTTCGTTGCAAATGTCGACAAAAGACGATAGCCGACTGGCGCCACTGCCAAGTGAATGCATCCCTTCTCCTTCCCGCTCACCTCTCATGCTGTTCCTCTCCCGTCTCGTTCCTCCCAAGATAACACGCTAGATGTTTGCTCACGTAAATTTAAATTTACCGCGTTCCAGTGCTCCAAGTCTGGTGCCTCGATGCCAGCGCTGCCGTACAGCGGAGACGCGCGTGATTCGAGACACCCTATTACAATGTTTATAAAACCACGTTGCCCTGCTCCACGTGCATTCTAAGCGGAAAGTGGAATCTATCTAGAGGAACCCATCGTTACGGTTGCCGTTTGACATCTGAAGCTTCCGCCAAGAGCTATAGTGGCGCGGGCAACAGCACGGGACGATTTTCTGCAGTTGCATGTAGTATTTCATTTGATATCGCAAAAACCCAGCATCCATGAATTTTTTTAATACAGGAACACTGCACATATCACTTTTGTGTTGATTTTCTGCCTCACATTTGCGTAATGTTTTGTTCTTGTTCAACAGTGTTGACAGATATGAAGATTGCCACTTGACTTACACGTTTAGATTTGGCTGTGGGTGTATAAGACTATTGCGCAGATTCAGCTTCACTTTGGCCGGGTGGCTGAATCGAGTCACCGACAGACAGACCAAAATTTCTGCGTTGAAGTAGCCCAAGATAAGACTATCGTCTTTAAAAAGCAGAACGCCCGCGTCAGTGATCCAACGTGATTTTAGTCGACCGGCTCGCTATGCCTGAAGAAACGCCACGCCAACTTGTGTGAGCAACGCGTGTCAACAGCCAAGAACAGTGCAGCACGCACAAAGCCGACGGCTCTCGGCGTTCAAACCACACTTTCAGCTCAAGGATATCGCTTGTATATGATGTCATGATTCCGCCTGGGTTTCGGATTAGGACCCATATGAGAGTAGTCACGAAGCCTTGGGTACGATTGCGGATGAATATGAGTCAGGAGGAAGCAATATTTTAGACGAGCAGCAAGTGGACATTTCATGCTATAGCTACTGCAATACCACAAAATAAAGGTGAATATTTTTGGTGAACTTTGAATGCTAATCCAAACCTCAAGAAGATATGACGTACTGCTTTCGCCTTCATTCGGCAAATATTCTGAAGAAAGAAACACTATGCTACCTCTGTCGCAGAAAAGAGAGCTATACAAGCAAAGCCTACGCCAAGTGATGACTGTGGCTTAGATACCTGGGGATTTACTGACAACATGAAAAGAAAACTCGCATCGGGCCATCGAGCCACGGAAAGAATGATAGAAATAACTTTTAAAGTAGAAAAAAAACGCCTTGCACTGGGGGAAAAACGTCGTGGCAAAATATGCTAGCTCAAATTAAGAGAAATAAGTGGTGTTGAGTTGGAAGAGCACTAGGGCAACCAGTGGCTATTGACAGGGGGGAGAACGCATAGAGTGGCTTTAGGGGGAAAGAACTGCAACTTGCTAGTCTGTTATAGACGCTTACAAGGCAGAAGAACCGTGATGCGCACAGCACACAAGGGCACACACAGACAACACATATGCAGATATCACACATATATACATACACACACACATACATACATATATACCATATATAGCACAACCACACTGCACACCCACATAAATACAGTAGCAAATAAGGATATAAAAGTATTAATTTAGATTAAAATATTAATATAAGCCTAGGAAGAACACAGATATGATATATATATATATATATATATATACCAAGGACGTCTACTTACGCATCGGCAACAGACTTGTCTTCATCAGAGTACGGTGTGCATCACATTACCGTGAACATCACTCCGATGAAGGCAGTTCCTTCCCGATACGTAAGTACACGAAACGTCCTTGTTATTCTTTTTGCCGTGTGTCTGACGTCATACTATTTATTCATACTAAAGTCATACTAAATGTGATGTTATATATATATATGCTGCAAAGATTTTTTTCGACGCCAACCACTGCACTTCTAAACGCACTGAAGGCTCCCATTTCATTCATGTTATGCATGGGCAGATGAAACTAGTGAAAGCAGCGGAAGGCACTCCGTAGTTACCCCGTCACAACGAATTACACTTCACTGCGTAGCTTCGTTACAAAATTACCCGCCTGATATTTCGCAAGAAAAGCACGGAGCAGGATGCAGGGATTATGTAGTAAATGTAGCAGGTCGCGATCGCCTCGAATGAACGACCGCCGCTACTGGGTTTAATTTGCATTCAGAGTGCGGCCACAAAGCAAGCGAAATGATCGATCGAGCGGAGCTCAAAAAAAAAAAAACACGATCGGAATAAATACCCGGCAATTAAATGGTGTGAAAACAAAAGAAAGAGACAGGAAGAAGGAGAAAGAAGCTTCCCCGGTCGTTTCAAAGCGCCGCCCATGTTCGGAAACCGCAGACGCATTTTCGCAACGAATAAATGGAATGCAGCTCAGCTCTCGCGCAGGGACGCAACAACACCAGCCAAGGGGTGAATGCCGTATTAAGTATTCAGCGTACGCGAAACGGGCTAGCAAGCAACGCGCCGCAGCCGACAAGCTTGCTTCATACCTGGTGCCCCGCCGGCAGTGTTTCGTGCTGTGGACATCGAAGTTCGGCTATACGAGTCAATGGCGCAACACCTTCTCCAAACGACGAATATTCTTGCGCACGAGAGACAAGGTGCAACGCACGTTGTCCGCCGAATGTTGTTGCTTGCATGTTGCGCCAGATACTGCGTCATGTATATTTATGCAGAAGAGAAAATATATACGACACGGGATTCCGTAAGAACACAAATCAAGGTTGCAGTTCGTATTGCCAGTGCTTTCCGGCTGCTTGAAAGTGTTTTACAGCGCTGAATGAGGCAAGATTGTCTTTTGGGGGGATACAGGGATACAGAAATGAAAGTCGATAAAAAGTCGACGTGATTCCGGAAGCTGGCGATTTTTTCTCGACTTTCATTTCTGCGTTCCTGTATCCCACACAGAAAAAAGACTGCCTTAACTTGTAAATAGGGCCTGCAACTTTGATATTTGTACATTTATTAACGGGTGTTTGCACCCGGACGGCCGCAAGGCGGTAGCAGTTGCAAAAGCTCAGAGCGGCAAGGCAGCAGAAGCGGTCGACGATGTGTCGGACGCCTTCATGCAACGGGCGCAGTCTCTTCCAGAACTAACCCGATGCGGATTCGGATTCCTCTTCACGCACCAGACCCTTGCGTCGACCTTCATCGCATCAGACAACATTTGGTGCATGGAAATGCCCACTTAGTAGCTAGTGTTCCTGAGCCTTTCTGTGAGCGAATACTATCGCCAGAAAAATAGCAATTCATTGCGGACAAAGTTAATGTGCTATCTTTAAAAGTTACCCTGCAAACCCCTCTTCCAACTTTGTTGAAATCTTAATGCCTGCAGAGCTTAGGTCACCCCACACAACCAGAAACGTAGGTTAGGGGGTTCGCAAAGTCACCTCAGCCAAAAATTACCTTGCTCTATGGCCATGAGATAACGTGGAAACTCAAGATATTTTCCCTCTTTCGCGGTCTTGACGATCTTCGACGGCCCGAATTACGTCACTGAGGCCACGAGCGGCTGTTGGGCTGTTTTCCTGCAGTTGCAGCAACGAACGCTTTTCGACATCAACTTTGAAAATAAAGCCGCAATAACAAAGCAGAAATGGAAGGCGTATCTGGTGCGACGGGCCAATCACGCCGTGCTGCTCTATGGTGGCGATAACTGTATGCTTTCGCGGTGCTTCCAGGCACGAAGAAAAGAGTGAAAGCGTTTATCGGAAGTGTTGCAGGGTCCCTTCAATATTGTGAATGCGACAGCATTAATGTGCAAACTCAATGTCGTGAGCCCGCGCCGAGAGCCCTGGCTCGCTCGCGACCACAGCGCCGGTGGGCGAGATCAGTAGAAGCCTCAGGAGTGGGAAGCTCGGCGCGAGGAGAGCGGCGGCCCAACAGCCGCCGACCTCTTCTCTTCCTCACGTGGGTCTGCGCATGCCCAGGCCTTGCCTAGTGCCGCCTCCTCGATTTCTGTTTGTTTTACTTCTGAAGCATGTGATACGCTCTTTTCGTACGTGCTTTGTTTCTGAGGGACACGATATCGCAGCCAACGGGAATTCAGGTGCCGTTTCTCCGCTACACACAACGCCGACGCCGTCGCTCGACGAGAGATTTCGTACTCCGCATTATTTTAACTATTTTTGTTTATGTAACGTACACGCATGCGCACACGGCGAGCGCTGTGGCGAGTGACTACAGGCCCTCAACACGCTGTATAAGGACGACACCGAAAGTGCTAGCGAGAAAAAAAATACACTGGTAGCCGAACAGTCTTCTTTCTTAACCGGAAGGACCGCCAGTTTTGTACAAAAGGCTGTTTTATCCAAAAAAGAGGACAGAATCAGATTACGACCAACGGGCCGGTCAACTTGGCTTAAAATCACATTTTGAAAAGACGGAACTTCGTTTCGGTTGGCGCTGAAGAAGATAAACATATTCATGATGGAATTACGCGCTGTCGTTAAAGGATTATCATTTCTCTCTGTTTATTTCTTCAACGGAACGCAGCTACAAAATCATTGACCTCAAGAGGTTGCCGATAGCAATACAAAAATGGGACGACCCATCCCGTTACCTCGATTATCTGCGCAGCAGGTGAATCCTCTTACAATGATAGCTTGCGCTATTTGTGCCCTTAGCTTTCACATTACGCTCCTTCGATGCGGGATGCATTCTTTCCCTTGGTTTCTTCCACTTCTTAACGAAAGCGTCCCAAAGTCTCAACTTCTAGGCAGGATGGCGTACGTCTATGCCATACGATGCGTTATGGATATCCAAGTCAAAGCCCGATGGTGGACTGCTACGTGAAGTTGGGAAGGAACCGATAGCGCAAGAAGGTCTCCATAATCCGTGGATCAGCGAACGAGAGGAAAACGGAGCGGCGGTTTTTCCGTGAAAGATGGTACAACGGAATGAGAAGTCCGCTGTCTTCTGGTGGATACGGCCGGATATAAAAATCTCGGAAGACAGGAAAAAAAGGAAGAGGCAGCAATGTTAACCAGGCTAGGGCCTAGTTTACTATCCTACACGTGTAAATGGGGGAAAACGGAAAAAAAAGAAATAACAAAAAAGAAAAGGAAAGGGGAAATGCAAGGACAGAGCGTACGCAAGTGTGCCCAGCTCGCTTATAGACGTTAGACGTTATACCGACGTTATAGAACGTAGATACAGTCGTCAGAGTTCAGTGAGTGTCCCTGAGTCCTACAGCCTATTATGCTACAGTCTTTTGTACACGTCCGTCGTTTTTAGGAAGCACATGAGCGCTTTTGTCGCCTTGAACGTTGATGACTGATAAGGCCAGTCAACAAGTACGGCCACCGAGGGTCATCTTTCATGGCAAAGAAAAAAATTGTGTACTTTAAAAATCATTGACATTTTGCCCGCACCGAGGTTTTTTTTCAGATTCTATGAGTTAAGACACACGCATGTTCGAACTTCTAGTTACAAACTGAACATGTTTTCCCTAGAAAAGAGCGGCGGAGCTATTCACGTTCAGTTTGACGCGACTAGCCGCTGGTCATCATCTTCTACGAGCCCGCGTTCGCCGGCGCTGATCCCTTGTGATCACAATACACAGGCTGCCAGCACTCCAGAGGACGGTTAGTTCAAAAGCTGCGACAAGTGGCTTTGTTTCGTTTATTATCGACAGTCAGTTGGACCTGTGGCCCCAAACATTTGTTCACATGACCTCTAGGAGTGCGTTCGCGCTTACCCGAATTTGGCGTCGAAAAACCTCAGTAGGCAGGATGCCTGCATTGAAATGTCTTCACTGAGTGCAAGATGAACTTCACCTTTTTAGAGGCGTTATACTCGCCTCCTTCCGTCCTCAAGATCGTCGCCTTCTCCAGTACAAGCCAAGACCACATAGGTTAATCTCCGCTCCGGGTTCTCTCACCTAACCGACCAGCGCAACTTCCATAGCTTGCATTTCTCTGACAGTGGCAGCCTAAGGACACTGAACAAGAGCCCACCTTGCAATTACCTGCGCATACCTATGCATACCCACAGATACTCCATTTCGTGTGTGTCTAACTTGTGGGTAGTCCTTTCGCACCTTTACTCTTGAGTGAGTTCTTTTGTTTGCCTTATCGTTTTTCGTGCTATGGAGCGGGAGTAGAGCGCTGCGGCGTCGTCAACCCTATTTTTCTGCAGCGCCGGTATTGTCCTTATGAAAGCACACCGTATTCATCATCATCCGTGCTCCGTGGTGGCGCAAGCCGAGAAACCCGCTGAACAGAACGAACGTGGCCGCGTGCCTGGGCATGGCCGAGTTCCGTCCGTGCTTCTGCGTTTATAATAAATGTAAGATACCACAGTTCCGTGTTCACGGCCCCTTCCTATAACTTCCAATAAACCGTCCGTGGCAGCAATGTTCGGCCAAGAGGACAGGCCAGAAACTTTATTTCGACTGCCATAAAGGAGCGCTGGGACGTGCAAGCAGAGGCACACATTTCAATGAGAGAATAAAATAGAGTACATCCGCCAGCGCCTGCTCCCTGCGGCAATTACAAACTGAGAGACGTTCCAATGAACTAATGCATATTTTGTTGGGCAAGGCATGAGAAAATACATTATCCCAGTTGACGAAAGTGCCGTACTGTACCAGTAGACAGAGGGCCCTTCAGACCCAGTGGTTATGTTGCCGGTTTCAAGCGTAAAGGTCCTGGGTTCGATTCCCGTGACCTCCATAGCTACATTACTTGGGGGCTTCGAAGTTCTTCGCTGCGACGGACGGACAATGCTTCGTCTACACGTCCCCGCTGCTAAAACGGAGGACGGTTTCTCCTCCAGTGCGTATATAGCACTTTGTTCGTAGACCACCTATACTACAGCGTCAAAATTTTAAATTGTACCCGAAAATTCTGGTTTATTCCGTCAGCCCGCTTATTTTGCACGAGTACCGCAGTTGTGTTAAAACGGTTGAGGTGAACCGCACTTTGCGGGAGAATCCGAGCTTGTTGCTGTATCCTAAATTCTTCAACGTTCCTCTCGGAACTACAGCCACGGTACCAGATAACAATGCCTGAAGAGACAAGGTAAGATGCGAGGAGGTACTTTTTTTCCTCCTGTGTAAGTTTGAGCTCGCTTTTGATGAATCCGTACTGATGTTGAAAAATGGTCGATGCAACGCCATTATATCAGCGTTGATTCCGTAACTGCGTTATTAAAAAAAGAGATGAAATTCCTGAGTGAACAAGTACAGGGCGCTTTAAGCTACGCTCATACTCGCAATACCAGAGGGCAATACCGCCGCATTTAGCAACGCAAGTTGAAATCCAATTTAGCAACAGATTGTGAAATCCACCTTTGGAAAACTTCGCAATGCCTTCCTCTTGCCTTTCAGTCTTCGCTAGCTGAGCCACTGGGGCGGTCTAAATCAATACTAAGTTTCAGTATTTTCTGCCCGGGCTGGAAAGAGCTGGGGCCGGCATGGGGCAATCGCGACAGCGCAAGCACCGGCATCCAGGCACCATGCATGATCTTCCACACGCGCCGTCTATTTTCCTGAAGAGGAAACAGGCAAAACGCCTCGGGACTTCTTTTTTTTTCTGCGCTTCGTTCACGCATTGTCCGCGCAGCTTTCCGTTCCAAGAGTTCCACGCACGATATAAACCGCAGTATTTAAATCGCCTGTTCGGACAGGTTCCAATTAAAAAAACTGCTAAAAGACGTCTTTGCCTGCGCAGCAGAAACAGCAAAAAAAAAAAAAAAATCAGAAGCAACAGATTGCTGTATCCTTCAATTATGACACATAGAAAGCCATTTTCTACCACCGCGAAGGCAAAAAAAGAAAGACCAGAATACGTCCCTTTATTTAAGCACAAACTGAAAGCAAAGGTAGACTTCTGGCCACAGCGCGATTCCTTTTGAAATGTCGTCTAGCAAGTGCACAAACAAAGAAAGGTCTACACCCACATAGTTTTTACGCACTGAGCAGAGGGTAGCTTAGTCGGCTGAGAGATTTTCTGTAATTCGTTCTGGAATATCACGTGAACGCACTACTCGAAACGACTCAAAACATTGAAGTAGCGGGGCAGCCTCACACCGCACAAGCCCAAAATTCATCTTCCACGCGCTAGTCCGTCCAGAATAGATTTATCTCCCGGCTTCTTCTCCCAGCGTCCCTGGACCAACGAACACCGCTTCCTCCCCCCACCATTTCCGCCTATTTTTATTTTCGTCCCTGTTCCCACTTCCTCGAGCAAGCAGCCTTCCTTAGCCAAGTGCCTCGAAGTCCCGAGCACATTCCGTGATTCGTCAAGTTGCCTCATAGCACGCAGTCGCCCGCACTGCGCTCCTACCTGCGGCGGTAGCCACCGCAAGCCACACACCATCAGGGCGCCTACTCTAACGGCACTTGGCGTGTGCTGATGGCGTGTGGCGGCGGCGGCGGGAGTGCCATTAGTGTCTTGTTAGCGTGAGCTCTCGCGCCTCGCCTGGCGGCTACCGGAGGAAGGAAAAAAAATTAAGATGGCGCCCCAAAGTGCGCTGTTCCCGGTGTCTCGGCAGGGGCTCCTGCTGCTCCGTAGAGCGGAACGTCCCGAATGCATATACATAAAGGCGCGCGCGGGAAACGGACGGCTCGCGGGCCCTCGCGAGACGCGGCCCGTACGTCTCGGCCCGCGAGGCAACATCGTGGCGGCCCCCTCGAAACGCGTCGCTGTGCGCTTAGCGGCGATTGCCGACGCACTCGGTAAGCGGGAAACGAGCGGCGCTGCCAAAACGCTGGAACACTTTTGAAACGAGTGGAGATGGGTAATTTGGTCGTCGTTTGCGTGCGCACCGGGAGTGGCGGCCATGAAAGCGCTCGCCATGCAGCGTGCGAACGAATCAGCCTTTTAACGAATCAAACAAATCAGTCACCTCGTCGTGATTGCCGCTAAGAAGATTATTTATAGACTAACGGAAGTTCATATCATGGGTTTTTACAACGGACGTATCATGGAAGCGATAAAATTTCGACCTTTTAACGCCGAAGCAGCTGACTGCAGTCCTCGTTCCGCAGTGTGCGCAACGCATTAAAAGCATGCTACATATTAAAGTCATTTTCAAGATGCAAAGGAAATTACGTGGTAAACGAAGAAAAATAAACAAGGCCGTAATTATGATGGGAAACCGAAGTTACGGATGCAGCGGTAACCATTCTCGGAATGAATGCCATGTATATATTACATTCTGGATAAGTGAGAGCTCCCCACCCTTCCCAACAGCGCCGCAAACAATCAACAAATTAGACAAGCGCGACACAATAAAAACCAGGAACTTGATCCTAACGAAAATGCATGGAAAAAGCGAACCTTGCTCTGCGTTTCTCGACACCTATCCAGTGTTCTTGGCAGCTGTATACAGTGCGCCTTCGCAACTAGTTTTCCCCTCCCGTTTGGGCAATGCGGAGACGCAGTGGTTTCGGGGATAGAAATACGAAGCACGTAAAATAATGGCGAGCAGTTGCTCACAAAACCCATGGTAACGTACTCCGGCATCCGGCTACGGGAAGTGGACGGGTGCTATCTCAATCAAATATTCAAGTTATTCCTTTTATTTTACTTGTTTACCCAGATGCTTGGCCTCAAAAGGTATTAAGCCTGTATACCAAAAGAACAACCATAAAAGCCGATTCGCAAGTAATGTGTGCGAAAACACATCATTGGGGACAATGGTCATCATCATCATCATCAACAACAACAAAAACTACAACAACGGCCTATTTAGGCCCACTGCATGACAAAGGCCTCTCCGCTGACCCTCAACCGCTCGTACCCTGCTCGGCCCGCGTTCATTCTTTGCCTTCCGAATTTCCTTTGGAAATGGTAACTTTTTGAAAGAAAATATTCATTTAGTCATGCACTGTGAGGTACGACTCTGAGCCCGTGATATTCCTTACCGCCACCGCAAGATGTATACTAGCTATGCGGGGACAATGAACGCCTCCTGAACTAATATCGAAGTGACCTTACCGCCAAAAACGGTTACATAATAAAAAGCATTTATATTTCATCCCTAGTTACAGTTAGCCTACCACGAAGAAGTTGTGATAATCGTGAGGCGTCTGCACAAACCAAAGCAAACATAAATATAAACGGCATTGCCTCAGGGCGATACAATTATAGTCACAACTGTAAAACTAATACCAGCGTTGAAATACTAATTTATTTTAGTTCGAAGGATGCAACAAGTAATGATACTGTTGAGGTGCATTCCTAAAATAGTATATATGCTACATAACACGCAGTGTGCTATATAAATAAAATAGCTTTTTTGAATTGCAAGACGGTCAATCAGGTAACGCAATTTTGCGCACTAAGTGCCAACTTTTTTTTTTTTTTTTACTCAAGCGAAAGTCTAGAGGTCTTGGAAGTCACCGCCCCTCCCAAAATAACGTTATGGAACTACGCGCGTGAAACATGAAACCTTGACATTGTCAAACTGCTAGCTAAGTATCAGCAAAGCGTATCAATGTGCATATGCGATTATGAAGTGTATTAGTATTTTTTTATAAGGACGCTTCGAAGGATATTGTAAGCACATAGGATATGATATAGGTGTACACCTACATACGGAAACACACACCAACACCCGCCCGTCCTCATTCCCTCCTTTATGGTAGACTGCAGCTAATACACCAAAAATTTATTTGCGGTTACATTACGAAGTTGAACACATGCATTTCGTTGTTTGGCTGTTTATTAGCAACCATAACACTAAAAATATTTACTTTTACAGAAAAAAACATACACTACATTTGTGAAAAAAAAAAAGCATCTGGATCGTTAGCCGACTTCGCTAGCGAGGTGTCCAATAAAAAAAATGTACACAGTTTGCGATTCATTCAGTAAAAAGGTAAGAGAAAATCAGCACGCTAAAACATAGTACGTTTTAAGAGCGCGTGCACTGTTCGCAAACATTTAGTTTTACGAGACTTTTATTCGAAGTGTTCGCTCCCGTGAACAAAATAACGTACCAACCGTAAACGGTATTGATTTTAGCAAGATTAAATTTGTTTCTAATGCACGTCTGGAGCACGTCTAGAGCCTCAGCTTAACTGTAATAGGCGGCAGAAGCGAAAACGCCGTGGTCAGCGCACCAGCTACTGCAACGACGTCCAAAATTTAGCAATGTGTTTCCACGTTGGCTGAGCGTTCGAAATTATGATTTCAAACAATTTTATGGCAAAAGTATCAACCGTTTATTGCGCAAGCACTAGGATGGTCGACTACAAGAGATCTGCCCGCGTATTTTCAAGCCTAACACAGTGCTACATGTCCACAAGGTAGCTTTCACCAGCCGGTGTGTATCGGACAATGCTTTATAAAACTGATAATGATTTATGTCAGTCAGCAAGTCGAAGAGATCGAATAGGGTAGCCTGGAATGCGCGGAATGCGTTGAAGGTCTCCGTGAGCCGTCCCTATACCATAAAGCACACAGCGCAAACCACGAGGGTCCCAAAGCGAGGAATTTATGCTTCGTCTGGTGCCCAGACGTTAGGGATATCAAGCAAGGTCAATTTGGGCTCGCTTAATGACGCACGTTAACCAAATGAGGCGTGCTTGAGCTCCTATACACGAGCCTGCATCAGATCGTCCCATAATGCGTTTCTTTGTTGTCAGACAGGTCGTACTCGTTAGTGTAGTTGCGGTTCGCTAAATTTAGTTAGCCCTGCACAGTTGCCCGTGTCTTGTCTAAGCCGACTTGAGCAGATGACGATGCGAGGGAAACCCACACTTTTGAATGCACTTTGCTTAGTGAAGATCCGTGCAAGTCGCCGAAAAGAAATCCCGAACGTTGCGCAATCTTTGCGGACATAAATATGGTCGCGCAATTGAGAAATGTTTACAGCTTACAGCTCATTTCCTGTTGTGTTTGTTTTGTTATTGTTGTTGTTCCCCTCACGTGGGAAACAACCTAAAGACCGGGCCGCTGGGCTCGAAAGGCGCTGAATCATTCACTCTGCTAAAGAAACACGTCTTTTCATCAGCCTCCAAAATGGGAATATAGGCGTCATGGTGGCGGTTCTTTTCGGCGTCTTTCGAAAGGCGATAATCTTGATCCTTTTTGCAGAGGGCCATAGTGGGGCATCATACTGCTATGGCGAACTCATTCCCGCTTGAATACCATCAAGGGGAGCAAACTGTCCCCTCTGCTCATCCCCCTCCTCGGATGACTGAGGATAACATCCTTCGGATAGTGGCGGATGGGCCATGATAATGACGATGCGCCGTAAGGAACGTATCCGCGGACAGAGCTATGCTCGGAGGCGGGCATGCGATTTTCCTTTTCGAGATAGGCACAGGTCAGGCACTTCCGGTGGGGTGCAGAATGTTAATTGAACGCGTTGACACCCCGCACCCTGCCCCTAAACCGAGCTTATTTACGAAAAGGATGAGTAAAATTAAGCCAAGGGGACATTTGACAGCAAAAACAAAAATCATGGGTCCAGCGAAACTTTGGGGACTACTTGGACTCGAACTACAGGTCGTCTGTACCAGAACAAGGGATTCTGCAGCTAGGCTATTGCGGTCCAGCAGCGAGGCTCTGTTAGCTGTTGCTCAAAACAACAGAAACATTGTTCAACATGAACCGGTAGATGGCGTGCAGTTCGAGCAGGACGTGGCGGGCTTGTACCCGCAATGGAATAGAATCTCGCGCCAGGCATATATTGTTTTGTGACATAACATGTGCCCGTCCGTGCGGATTTGAGGGCGCGTACGAGAGCCTTGGTAGCTCCGCCAACTTTGGCTATGCCCGATTAAAAATTATGCGCCCATATGATTGCCTCACAGCAAATGTCGTCGAAAGACAATCGTCTTATACCCCCGCCCCTGCATGCCAAGTAACCCCCTTTCCTCTCTCCCCTTCCACCGGTCGCACTCTTCAGCTCCCGTCTAGCCTTGCCCTTTACAGCCACTACACAGGCTGGGGAAGTGGCCATAGCTCTGGCCATCTCCCAGACAAGTGCGCATACTGTCATCACGGGCTCGAAACAGGCTTGCAGGGACTTTCTCAGTGTGAGAATTTCCAATACTGCTGTGGACACCTTGCCCCACAATCCACCCGCAAAAAAGGCAAAGATGGTTTGTCCGCACGCCCACTCCACACCCCACGGCAACACGACACCCCACAAAACGCTGAACCGCGCCCTTCTCCAAAGGGACAAGTTAAGGAGAAAAGGCCTTCACGTGGCGTCGCTCAGAATGGCTGTCGCTAGTAGAAGGAAATGCAGAGAGAGGATACGCGTCCTTATAATCAATCAATCTTTCTAGGCACGCTTGCATTACTTTAGCTCGCACCTTTTCACTGTGGCCTCTACGCCACCGTTCTCAGCGGCTACTTCGATTCACACAGACCAGATGGCGCTACAGGAATGTATTTCTTGTCAACAAAAACGACGCCCCGCCTTGGCATATCCGCGCTGTGATTTAGGTTGCAACGTTAGGGGGCATGTCAGACTACACCGCCGAACGCCCACAGAGATTCACGCTATTATACTAGAGAGAAACCTGGCTCTGTCTAGTCGAGCCACCGCGCCTCATCGAGCGTGCCGGAATGCACCATTTCAAAAAGCTGGCTTGTCCTTGGCATGGCTCGTCAAATGGCTTAAAAATTCATATAAAGCTACGTTTACTGAAAAAGTGCAGTTTCGAACGTCCTATTTGTCAGGAATGGCTTTCAAACTTCATGCAAGACGGGCAATAAAAATGTTACAATTTCTTGTTGATTTTGGCTTCAAGAGCGAAACGAAGCCACCTGAATAGCTAAGCCGAGTAGAAAAGAAACATTGCTAGCTGCTATGACGGCAACCACGACCGCACGCGATTGCAGCGAGTTTTCCCTCTCCTAAATATTATATGAAACTCTGAGCGAACGACAGCTCATTTACATTTCCTATACATTGCAAACACACGTGCAGCCATAAAAAAAAAAAAAAAAAACAGAAGACTCGCATTGACAGCACGTGTGCTCATGAATGCTTAAGTTCAATATTGTCGTCCCGTCGGTTCTTTGCAGTCCTCCGTCTTCCTTTTTGCACTGTTGCTGAATCGAAGTGAAGCAAACACCATCTAGAGCAACTTTTATCCTTACAAAAATGTTCGTTCCGTACTGGGATGGCACAGGTTGAGTAAGGCCGAAGCATAGACGGCGCAAAGCCCACACAGCGCGCAAGGGAGAGAGAGTGGGTTGGCAGGTGGCATTTTGTGCGGTACATATGAACATAGCGCGGCATGCTCGCATGCAGGCTTCTTCGTGTATACGCGGACCGCCTACAAGCACTAATTTGTATGTCGCTCAGCGGTAAACCCTAACTCAAAAATGTCATAACGCGTTCGATTGCTATATATATATATATATATATATATATATATATATATATATATATTACTCGGTTACCTCGCGTTAAACTTTGCTTGTTCGACACATTTCAGCCATTTGCCTTGTGGTTTCATCTGGCCATATGCTTTAATGTATTCTTAATGGCGCCATCAAATGCTCCGATTGTTTATTCATGTAGCTCATTGTTTAAAAGATATCAACTGCACTTTGCCGTGCTCAAAGCGTTATGTATTGAAAACTGTATTTGCTTCTGTACTACACGCGTCTGATTTAGTTTTAGCGGCCATTGAGCAGTGAAAAAAAAAATAGAACAAAGATACTTGCAAATAAACCTCGATACAGCGTCGGCCAGAGTTCCTTTCAATTCCGAACCGATCAGAAGTTGAGGCGTAGCCTGTAGGGAGCATATAAAAGCCCGCTCGCGCCTCTACCGGACGCGAAGAAACGAATCTCTCCAAAGAGCGGTGCAAACTCAAGACTTCCATTCCTTTTGGTACGCAAGCAAGACTGCGAGGACGCACACTTTGAGCGTAAAAGCGAGTGCTTGCGCTCACCTAAGAGTTGTGGCTGGACCTGCTTTTACAGACCGAGTCTAGCAGGTTAGCGGAGCATCCCGGTGCGGCCCTGTGCGTTGATTCAGCCTCTCAAGAAGCCCTTCTTGACCTGACTTGACTACTTTTTGCTCCTTTTTGCGCGTGTGTGCTGTTATCCATCGCGCAAAGATGGTTGCACTCATTCATAGCAGCCCGCCTTTTCTGGAGCCCACAGGAATGTCCATATTCATAGCTGAGTCATGTTTGAAGATGGCTGGTGCAGGAATGCTCTCAGGCGGAAGGAAATAAAATTGAGGCCCGCGTCATTGCAGGCCTAATGTGGGTCTCGGCAGAATACGTCGGTGCTTTGGTCTCCGTCTCCTACGATTCCATACAGCGGTGCTAGATATGCAGTAATGTGTGTGGGAGTGTGTGAGTGTGTGCGTACATGTTTGTGCGTGCGTATGTACGTGTGAGAGAGCGAGGCGTGTGTGCTCGCGTGCTTTTGTGCGCGCTTTTGTGTGTTTAAATTTCAATAACTTTTGTTCAGGAATTTCAAACATTTTATCATTTCAATATTTTTTCCCTTTCCCTTTCAGCGAAGTAGCGCTACGGCCATTGCGTGAGTGTGGTCAGTACACGCGTGTACGCGGATAAACAATTCGGCTCCACACTGGGGATCTGTGTTACGAGTCACATTAACAAAACTTTCCATGTGCAAGGGTAGAACGAGCGATGTGACGTATACGAGTGCGAGGGAAGGGTACCAAAGAGCCGGTGGTTGTTTAATATCGTTGCCTCCTGCCGAACAGGGACGTAAGTTGGCTACACGCGGAAATGGAGCTGTTCATTACACCACGTCGTGCCTATCCGGAAAAATCAGATGGGGACAGCACCGAGCAGTGGCTGCTCCTACGGCAAACAGAAACCAAGCATGCGCGCCGCTGCCCAATACCGTTCTCCTCCAACGTCGCCCGCTGTGTCGCATCACATGCCAAGTACCCACACAAAGGGTAGCAGGTACAGTCTCTGCCAAACTTTTGTAGGCCACGGCGAACATGACCGGAGCAGGCGCACGGACCAGCAGGGGCGCTGCGGTTGCCGCTGTCGGTTGGTTGCGCGGCTAAAAATAGCGGAAAACTTTCGTTCTTCCTTGGGTAGTGTGGCTGGTGCGATAAGTGCAGTGGGAGACCGGTGTCTTAGCGCAGGAACTTTGTTTCAGCGAAGACACTGCGCGCCGCTCCTATACCACCTACAACACTACCCAAGGAAGAGCGCAAGTTCCCCTCTCATTAGCCGCGCAACCAACCGACAGCGGCTACCGCAGCGCCGCTGTTGGGCCACGCCTGCTACGGCCACGGTCGCCGTTGCCTACAAAATTTTGACAATGTGTGTAATGCCTGTGCTACACGGCTGTTTTAAAGGCCTTGCGAAGGCCGTTGAATCAATTGTCTATCGAGTGCCCCATTGTAAATGCATAGGGCGGAGTTGTGGGCGAGAGTCCGATTGTCAATCGAAAGTTACCGTGTAGCACAGGCATAAGTCCTCTCCGCGTCGTCATATTCTTTGCGGACCTGTGGCCTGGAGGGGTCGGAGTTGCATACGTGCTGGCGTACGAGAGGCGTTGGCCGATAACGAGGCCGAAACACAAGGCGAAACACGGACAGTTGCAACATGGCAACGGGCTCAAGAAGCCTGAAACTATTTTTAAAATTCTTCGCTGCAGTGAAACGAGAGCTACCCACCTCAATTCGAGATGTACAGTTGAAGTGCAAAATGGCATAACCAATCTAAGCGACCACTGCAGCATGAGGTGCACCGCTGTGGATGGCTACAAATTTATGTGCAAGAGCTGGAAAAGTGCGGCGTGTAAACTAAAAGAAAACTAATTCATTAAAAAAATGCTGAATTTTTTAATTCCTACAAATATTCTAGTCGCCGTTCCAGTGCCCCGAATCGGCGATAAAGACTACTGCTATGCTTCATTTTATCTCAGTTCGATTTCGATGTTGAGTTTGTTAAGATAAAATATTCATCACCCGTGGATGAGGTGGCGATATAGCGAAAGAGTCCACGGACAACGCGTAGCGCTAATAATAACACTGACAGGCTTCACAGGCGCCCTACGCGGCTCCGAGAAAATACGATCTTCACAAATGCACTTCTTGCTTGGACGTCCCTCTGTCCTCAGTCTCTACGTTGATGACTACGCGCGTATATTTTATTTCTTTCTGTTTTTTCCTACTTGAGCTCTCTTTGAAAGACCGTGAGGCGAACGCATCTCCTGCCATCGCTTTTTACACCATTCGAGGATTGCAGCTGTTGAGCGTTTTTACTTCAGACGGAGACATTTTTCTCAAGGCGGTTGTCATTTGAGACATCTTTAGAAGCGATGGAAAGTATCGAATGGCCATACAGCATTCCAGCCACGCCACAAGCTGAACTGTGTCGAGAAAAGCAAAAAAATGAGTGACCAGGGAAGAAGAAGCGGAGGGCCCGTTCAGAAGCAATCACCTGTTCGAGCGGAACCTGAAAGAAAATGACTGGGGGGATGAAGCTCCGAACAGACTCCCACGAAAGGACACATTCTTGTCTGGTTTGCCAGCGCGTCCCTCGGCGAGAAACTAGAGCTGCGATGGTAAGTAAATAAATGAACAGCGGGGTCCATACTTCATAATATTAACAATTTCCGTTCAAAGGAGATCCAAGTTTTTTTTTCTGTGACCAAACATCCTCCCGCGGCTGTCCGCGAACAATCTTTGGAATTTGTTTTTCTTTAGCAAAGGAAAGCTATGCCTTTTCTTTGAATATCTGCGTAGGGCACGGCAGTAAACCTCCCCGCCCGCCAAGGCGTATACACATGCATGGTCGGCCACAAGCTACAGTGGCGTGTGTACTTTCTTGGCTTCCTTGAGGCTACTCACCGGACGATTTTTGCTGTCACGACCAGAAGCGCGATGGAGCACCCCGCAAAATAACTCCTCGCCACCTCCACCCACCCCGTCCTGTCCGCACTGGGGGTTTCGTTTCACATATTTTTGTTTAGACAATGCCCCGCCATGCAACAGCCACAATTTTTTTTTTTGCGTCTGGGGACGAACGTATGTTCAGCCCACAAACTCTCCGAACTGTCCTCACACCGATGAAGTTGTTGCTCTCCACAGCACTCGGTTGTCGGATACCCTTCAGGGGCCCTTTTTGCCATCCCGCCGCTCAGGCGTATGTACATACTACCTACAAGACTAATCCCGGGACTATCAGTGACCAGCCGATCCTTCAATCTGCGAGTAGCCGTTTCTTTGGTGCTTTGAGCAGTTTCAAACACGCTTTACACGGGTACTTCAGAGAAACCGGAATAAAAACCAAAGGGCACTTGGTGAATCATTCAGTTACTAAGAAAACATTATGCGAAAAAAAAAACCCATCGGTTGCGCGAGCCAACAAGAAAGAGAGCGGCTGAGCGTGCATGCTACCAGCTAGGGGCGCGCCCACCACTGCCACGAGCCACACGTACATATGCAGCGGGGCGATCGAGCGCGCGCCCGTTTCGAGAACATGCCATCGTGGCAGCAAGGGAAGGAAGTAGCCAGTCTCGGTCACACGTGACGATGTTGTCGCCATTCCGCTGCGATGGGATCACTGATGCTCGGACATGGATGTTTCTATGCAGCCGGTATACCTAGCTCGTGACACACTACTCGTATTAGCTAATGCCAAAATGTATATATGCCTGCGCGTAGGCTTGCTCCCCCGGAAGCATGTGCTCACACAATGGCCTGTTCGGGGCTCTTTTACAGTAAAGCTGTACATGAATAGGGTTTCGTGCATTTTTTTTTGTGCATGCAAAATCCTAGGGGTTTTGATGCATCCCCTCCCAGGGGGTGCCCTGACACATGACACTAGGTCCCGAATTTGTTTCAAAATTGTTCAATTCTGCGCAAAAGCTCATACACCTCACCAGTTGAATCCGCGTTCTGAGTACATTATATATCAATAGACACCATTTTAAAGATTAGTAGATTACAACGAAGGGGAAAATTTCTCAACCATTTGACGCTATGCAAACCGCGTCGGCCATGCTTGCTTTCGCACCGTACTCCCTTTGTCGGCGCTCCAAGCACACGCGTGTCTAGTTTAATCCGGCTCCGCGGGGCGGCGGTACAGTCGTAAAAACAAGCTTTCGTTCTATAATTTGAATTTTATTTTCCCGCTTTTTAAAGGCGAATGTATTGCAAAGCCGTCCTCTCAAAATCCGGCATCCGGCATGCTTATGATGGTACCTGAAATGCATTGGCTAATAAAACTATCGGCTGACGTTGGACGGCATACCCGCCCACAATTCGTATACTGACCGGTCACATAGCAGTGCCCGCCGATTGGATTGATTCATTGTAGGGTTTAACGCGCCGACGCAACGCAGGCGATGAGGAACGCCATAGTGGATGGTTCCGGGTTAATTTTGACCACCTGGGGATTTTTCACGTGCGTTTAAATCTTGTACACACGGCCCTTTTTGCTTTTAGCCTCCATCAGAAAAGCGGCCGCCGCGGCAGAAAGCCCGCCGATTCGTCGGTTCCGTTAGAATGGACGTCAGCAGCACATACATCATTAAAGAGCACGTTGTCTTGGGTGGCTTACTCGCGTTTGTGGGCCATGAACTATGTAGCGCCTACGTCAGCCGCATCTAGTAAGCTTGGATATTCACGGAAGTACACCTCGGGAGACGATAATGCCGCACGAGGAGCGAGGACGGCGTATGTTTAGGGCATACAAATTTAAAATCGCCAACGCCGTCACGATCCTACGACACGTACTACGGCACAAGGGCGAAGAATGAAGACAACGCGAGGCTGAATCCAAACATCGCAAGTGTGAACAAATATGAAAATTTCGCCTATAAGGCAAACTCAACACGAATAATAACGTGAATATTACAACTAAGAAGTCTCAAGTGTCTCTGAATATTTTTACACCAGCCGACTTTACGATGTATTTACCTAGAAGGGACCCGACTTCCATTCGTTCGATGGAAAGTCGCCGTTTTCAGGCGAAGATAACCGTAAGAACAAAACAGTACCCCTCTAAGTGAACCCTCTAGGCGACCGTAAAACTTCCGCATAAAGCCGCCGCCAGCAACCGTAACGCCAGGAAGAAAGTAGTCGTAGCACAATCTTTATGATCCTCGCTTCGGAAACGACGGTACCACGCTTCGATCGCCATAACGGACGATTCATAAGTTTTTAGCTATAACTGTCGCGCTCGAAGTGCGAACACTCGTAGAAAATAAACGGCGAGTTGGTTACGACGAAAAGTATTTTTCATGGTGAGAACTGCATGCTCAAACATGGCCACGTGTCCTGTTTTAGGTGTTCTTGGTCGCTTGCTTGTCCACGTCCAGCGGCTATAATTTAAACATGCGAATAAAGCAATGGGACAAAAAAAAAAGGCGCGCCAATCCACTGTGCGAAGGTGTTGGAAAGCCAAGCTGTAAACGACACCTACAACAATTACCCATGCGACGTCACTTGAATTCACACGCGTGGCTCGAAAAAGAGTGAAACCAAAGACAAGTAAACTGCACTTGATTACACCCTTTATTACTTCAAACAGATATTCTTTGCTGCGGTCAGATCAATGCATGATCAATGGATGGTGGTCGGTTGAGTTGTATTGGTAAAGCACACGAGTGGCAACTCTTTTTTTATAAAATGGAAGGAAGCTCGAACCCGGTGTTAAACGATCTCACTTCTCCTCCGTGTCTGCCCCACGATCACGTCACCTCCGTCGGCGGCGGCAGAGACGGAGAAGTGAGATGCCATGCGCGTTTGTGAGCCACTTTTAATTTTTACTAACTAGTGGCGCATACGCAAGGCGCACGCACGGCCGCTACACGCGCCATCGGCGGAGCGCACAGCGGCGCGAGAGGTCGCGTAACGCTATCACGTGGCATTCAGAGAGAAAGCAGGGGGTAAACCCGCAGTTGCGCTCGGCGAGTGCACCTTCTGTCTCCCCCATTTCGGTGTGAGCTCGTGCCTCAATCAGTAAGACAACGGGCTCTCTCTCCGTTTCTCTATTCGTTCCAGGATCGATTCCTGACGATGCCAGTAACTTCTTTTATTTGTTCGCGGCAGTTTTCTGTTGACAGCAACAGTCGCGACAGAACCCTTAAGGGGCAGAGGTAAAAATCGTCGCATTAAAATACGCAAGCAAGCTGATGCTCGCTTGCTCAGTTCGCTGCTCGTAGAATTGCCCGAACTCGATGGCCTTCAGGGTCGGCCAGATTATGGAATTTGCGAGAGGTAATGCGGACGTGGAAGTTATGTCTCGTGAGTTAATTGGGCTCCGGTTGCGGAACACACGGCTACCCGCATTAATTCTCCTCAACAGCTACTATTGAACTTGGTGTAGGCATAAACACGCTCCCCGATACAAAACGCAACGCCTCAAGCAGTGATATCGCGGCTTAGTGGAACATGTAAAACAAGCGAAGAACTTACAAACATGCATTCCAGCTGCTTTGGCAAGAAGCAGCGCTGACGCGTTATCAGCATTACCGAGGCGACGAGGCCCAAATGAGGGAATGCAGCTCCTGCATTCGGTTATTGTCACACTTTACAGTGTTTGTAGCCTGCCGGCGCGTCTTAGCTTAATACTGCCATCTAGTGATCACCCCATAAAAAGGAAATTAGATAAGTTCAACCGAATAACCAAATTGCATTCCCCTCAAGTTTTACCGTCACTGCCATCTGTACAAAAAAAAAAATCTCGCTAATCTTCAGGGGCTCGTCTCCGTCGATATTTGCATGACCTTCTAACTCACCGCTCTTTCCGGCCCCGTCGGCCCTCGAGGACGTCTCGATTTCCAAGATTTGTGTCCCGTTTTGTCCTTTGTCTCCATATCTCACACGAAGTACAATACGCGGCTGCATCGATGGACCGGCGGAAGCCGTATTTTTAGAAACGCGTCTAGCAAGGCGACTGTCCGACTGCAGTCGAACAGCCGCCACAAACTTTCCCCGCTGCGTCGCCACTAATTGCGGCCCGCGCTAATCAATATCGGCGGCTTATCGGTGGCTGCAGATCGGTCCCTGCTGAGAGGGTTGCGGAAGAATTCTTAATAAGTCCCGAGACCGGGTTAAGCCAGTTTGCGAGCGACTAACCAGCGGAAAGAGTCAGCAAACCGATTCTGCAAAGTTAGGGGGGAGATTTACGGAGATCCGGAATAAGTTCATCTTATTTCGGCGCTGTGCCAGACACAAAAGAAAGAAAGAAAGGAACGAAGAAAGGAAGGAAGAAAAAGAGAGAAGGCGACAGAGGGAAAGAAGGAAAAAGAGAAAGATAATGAGAGAAGGAAAGATAAGAATGAAATAAGGAAGGCAAGAAAAAAGGAACGAAGGAATGGGGAGAGAACAAAGAAAAAAGACGAAATAACGGGGAAGAGAGACAAATAGGGAGAGAGGAAGGGAGGAAGAAACGAAAATACAAGGAAAGGAAGCGAAAGACAGACGAAACGAAAGAAAGAGAACAGGGGAAAGAGATAAAGAGACGAACAAAGAAATCACGAAAGAGAAAAGTAACGAAAGAGAGGAAGAAGGAAAGAACGAAAGATAGGAATAAGGAAAGAAAGGGTTCCCGATACAATATTTCACAGCATTCTATTTCATAAACCAGCAATCATCTCCGAACGGAAATAACAGAAGGAACAGCAAGGGCGCTTGAATCCTCAATAGTTTGTTCAACAACGCGGTTAACTAACTGGTAATGTGACATACCGTGCTCTGAACACGATTATCGACTCGTCTTTGTGGCCACGCGAAGAATAATGTGTCTAAGGGCATCGGCATAAATTTGAATGCGTGTGATGGGCCTTTGCTATGTCATATTCATGCCGTGAAATAAGGGGAACACACAAAGAAAATTTAGCGAAGCATGCACTATATAGTAGTGCAAGGCTGGGGAAACAGCAGAGCGGGGGGTCGACCTAGATTCTTCCGGTTTTGCTAAGTACCTTGTGCTAAACTGGGGAAGAGGCGATGTAGAATTCATCGTCTCTTTTCCCCACTTTACACACGCGCCGACAACAGTTCCAGTTGTTTCTCATTGTAGTAGATATTAAACAACCGCCAACCAGAAAGACGCGGATCTTGGTCCATGTCCGAGTTTGTCTAGCGACGAGGATTTGCTTTTAGCTGCGTGCATTAGAAGGCGATATTCAACCGCTTCATAGCGGTGCAGGCGAGGGTACCCGCTGAGAATGTCGCACAAAGGGTCCCGTTGCAGTATGTTGACTTTGGGTCCCTTGTCTGTGTACTAACTTATATGTATTTCAAACCGTTGGAATTAATAAAGAATTCAAATTCAATTCAATTCAAACAGCTATTGGGTAAGAAATTCATTCGCGCTGGTATACCTCAACTGCATAAAAAGTTGCTTTCCTGACCGAAATCGAGGGATAAAGCAAGTAAGGAGCACGAAGCTCACTTATTGCGCGTGCTTGCTTGGCACGGGGCAAGCACGCGGGACCACGTCATTGCAAGAAGGCATAAAGAAGGCCCCTTCAAGGGACTCTGCAGCACTTCTGATAAACGCTTTCCCTCTTTCCTTCGCTTGTGGAAGCACTGCGAAAGCTATAGTTATCGCAAGCCCGAAGCGGCAGTGCCTGATTTGCTCGTGGCAGCACATACTGCTTCCGTTTCTGCTTTGCATTTGTGGCTTTGTTTTTTAAGTGGCTATCGAACGCGTTCATTGCTGCAACTGAAGAAAAACCGGCCAACAGCCGCTAGATGGCCTCAGCGATGTAATTCGAGCTGTCGAACAACACGAACACTGGGAAAGAGAGAAAAACCTTTTGAGCAAGTTTCAAAGTTATCTGATGGGCATAGAGCCGCACTTTTGGCTGAGGTGCTTTGGGACACCTTAAACTAAGGACTGGGTGCGTTGGGGGACTACGTTCTGCAAGCATTTAAGATTTCTAAAAAATTGAAAAACGTGCTGCAGGGTACGTTCAACGCAGTCAGGTACGAGGAGCCAACCTGACTGGTGTGTTGAATACAGGACTCGCAGTTGACAACCACGGTGCAATTTACGCATAACGAAAGACAAAGGAATTTTGTGCACAGCTTTTTACGGCCAATTTTATCGGGGAATGGGCTCTGTGTGGCTTACAACAAGAAAATACTCTCTGTGATACGGATGTTTTCTTTCTCCGTTGTTTTTGGCGTCAAAGAGATATTGAGGGGCACTGTTAATCATGGATTTCTAGAAGCAAGCTAAGTCCGTGTTGTTGGGGCGTCTTGAAATGGGCGTTTCTGATTTTGAGGATTAAATCTGTAGACTTTTCCATGGAAAGCATTTGCCCGAGACGTCGAGAAAGCTTTGCGGGCATTCTTTCTGGCTGTGGTTGACGAAGCAAATTTGGATAAATGCGCTAGCGTATGCTGCTAAGCTTCCTCCGAGCGTTATACTGTCGCACTTCTCATAGAAATTGCGTAAGACAGCCTCCTTGTAAAGATTTATTTGTTAAAGATGCTCGTTTTTTAACAAAGGGTTATCAAAAGTGAAATAAAACCCCACTGTCCTGAGTATTCCGATCCAACAATAGAATGGCCCCGACACATCCCTAAAATTCGCGAGGCAAACACCGAATAGACTGCAAAAACCACCCTCCGAATTAGCCCTAAAAAGATTAGAAGCCTGGATTTTTTAACGCGGACACATGCAATCCTCGCAGTATTATATTGAGACGCTCAGGCATTTTGCAACACCAGTTCCAAAACGCTGAGCGCGTCCACCCTTGAATGCTCGCCTACGCGTGCGCGTTTATAGCAGGCTCGAACACATATTTATGCTCGCAAGTTTCAGTGAGGCCTACTTATCCAATTTCGGAAATAAAACCCGAGTATTGCTCACTGCATCGCGTCGCCAGAACACCCGTCACACCCTAAATCACCGCCCTTGCGTAGCATAAACGGACACGCTACATTCATTCAGCTCTACGTGCCCGCTGGGCGTAAAGCGCGCAAGTATTCGCGTCTCTAAACCCCGAGCGCTGACCGCGTCGCATAAATTTTCTCCTAGAGTTGCTTTTTCTTCAAGGAGTGTAAGAGCACCGTGCGGCCAGCCCTCAAAAATTCCGCGACAACATGTTCCGCGCGGCTGGCACGGCAGTGCTCACACGTGCGCTTCCACCAATCAACGGGGTGCTCGTGGCGCGCAAAATTTAAGTCCACGCAAATCCCGCGCTAATTGAGTCGCCGGCGTTTTTTAGGCTAAACGCAATCCTCCCGAATCCCCTGCAGCGCAGCACCGTTCCTCACGGCCGTACGGCAAGCATTAGCGGGCGGAAAAACGAGGCGCACACGGCAATTATTACGTCGTTGCCCGAACGGGGAAAAGTACAGTGTGGCGAGCGGACCGGCGAAGAAAATAAAGCAGTGCCGCAGCAAGGCAGGCAATTGTTTCCCGGAGTTCTGTCGGCGCGCCGCCTCCCTCCAGCCAGCGTCGTCGTCGACGTCGTCGGTCGGTCGCGGAGGCGGGGGAGAGGTAAGGGGAGGCGGCGCATCGATCGGGCCGGTCGATGCGCGAGGAGGCGAGATAAGGTGCGTCCGGCGGCAGCCGAGCCCGGGCCCCGCCGTTGATCACACGTCGACGTGGCTTCCCCGCCGCTGCCGCCGTGGCGGTGCGCCGACACGCACCACCGACGGCCGATACCAGACCCGGGGCCGAGCCCGGGGCTGTGCAGGGCCGCTGTAGGCGGCCGCGTTGTGCTGTCGCAATTATCGTAACCTACTTAATTACACCGACGTCGGCCTGCGCTTGAGCCCGTCTCTCCCCGATGCAATCGCAGTTTCTTGCTGCGCAACGAACGCATTGTTCGGTTTAGGGTTAACTGCGGAACATCGGTCGTGCTGTAAGTTTGCGGATACAATGCGTGGCGGAAGTGCGCTTTGGCGGTAGAATTGTTTCTTGCACGGCGTCCATCCAACGCGATAAAAAGACAGCATATATTTCCTGGAATAGAACAGGGTACTGAGACAGCAAAAGGACGACAAGTAGGGACGATGCGCAAATTGAAAAGATGTAGTGCAAACAAAACCCATTGTCGTCCTTTGGAATTATTTATTTACGCGTCACTTCCGGCCTCGATGCAAAAATTTGAGCAGTAAGGGCGTCGTGCAAAAACGAGCGAATAAACAAGCAAGAAAAGTGAAGTTTTTCAAGACCACGGCGAAATAAAAAACTGAACAAGTCAGCCCGGTAATGGGACAAAATGCACTGTTACTCTTTTACGTCGTACTTCACGTCGAGGTTCAAAGTGCTCACAAAAAAGACGGGAGGAGGAGGAATAAACGTCCCTATGAAGCAGTTCGCCTTGGGGAACAGTCCTTATTCCAGGATCCCTTGAGACCGTCCGGCCTCTTGGGCTCTCTTCACCAGCCAAGCTGGTCGTAAGGGTACAACATGAGAGCGTAGCACAATGACTTCCAATGAAAGATTCCAAATGTGGCGCTGCGGGGAAAAATAATTTTCAAGTATATTTCTTCACCTATAAGCTTAGTCACATTCTATCGGTAGACTGCGTATGTCTATCGGCGATTAGCTCGTTCAATGTATGCCCTCTTGTTAACTTGAAAATATATTTTTGTAACAACTAAAACACTTCGATTGCATCCATTCTAATAGCGCCACAGTGCTAGACTTTCTAAGCCAGCAGTCTGCAGAAGACTAGGTGAATATTTTTCGTAACTGCGAAATTTGTATAAAGGATTCAAATTTCGACTTTTTTCGCACCGAACCTTCACCTGGGCTAGGAGGGGTGCCATTGTGAAGGTGTGCCGATAAATACACGCCCCCTGGAAATCTCCACACACTAAAATCTCGACAAAATCGGCTCACTAGCGTTTTCGATTTCCGCCTCCATCAAAATCCGTAATTTTTAATGAAAGCTTGTACATTTTGCTTGTTGGTACTGACTAGGGTACATGGAATACCATATTGCCAAACAATATTAAAATAGCGGTCTAATATATGTTTCTAAGTCAGGAGTATGTGTCATGTGCGTCGATTTCAGTGGTATCCTCCTCAAGCGGCCGTGTACATTTGAAACCAGTGTGAATTCCATTCCGCTGTAATTAAACCTCACAAATATTTTTGACATGATACCTCTTACCGGGTGTCACTCGGTACATGTGCTCGAAAGGAGCTTTTTTACTGGTTCCGGTCCTTCATTCGGAATTTTTGTTAGATTCCTTTCGGGCGTTGAACGCGTGTATTGTTTCCAGCGACGCGTTGAAGAGCACTTTATCATCATACGTACAAATTTCGTAGTAAGGGATACAGCCACCTACAAGGAGTTCAATTGCTACACGTAGGCTGCGAATGATATAGATAAAAAAAGAACAAAAACGGCACAAGAACTAAGCCTTGAGGGACTCCCCACAGCGCTGGTGCGTCGCCAGAACGCGAGCCATCGACGGCTACGTGCTGGACCAAGCCACTAACGCTTCATTTATAAAAACTACCGCCAAATGCATAAGTAATTTTGAGTGTGATCCCTGCAAAGCTTGACCGGAGGACTTCAATGCGTGTGCGATTTTGAAAAGACTGGGAAGCGTAGAATGCGGAGCTTAGGCAAATGTGGAGCTTATTTCCTGCCAAACACTTATACAACACCGAAACAAAGATTTTGAATTCATGATTTATCGCTTTCCGTCATTAATTGCTTTCATGCCATATTTGGTGGGTCAGTCATTTAGAAAAGATACGTGTGCAGCGTTTGGACAATGACATATACGTGCCATATCAACGAAACGCATTAAAGCGATCCCTGGAATGTGTGTAGAGAGAAATATAAAGAACGGTTCGTGAGCTTCTGTTCTCACCAAATCGGAGCGTAATACGAGGAAAGAGGTGTTGAGAAAACGGGCGGTGCAGCATCTCAAAGAGAGGAAACTTCGATGAAGCCAAAGCGATCGTTGTAATTTCGACGGCGTAAAGCTACCAAGCATGGTGCGCCGTCCATCTTCGGAGTTTTTCCAAATCATTGTAGACGCCAGGCAGGCGTTCAAACTGCTGCTTTCCTTCAAAAAGCTCCACCTTCCGGCCTTTAAGGAAAATCTTAGATGTTTCAGAAACGCAAAGACTAAGTTGTCGTCGGCAAAAGCACGAACGGTACGATAATGGCCGCCGTTGTGAAAAGAAAATGAGTGAGTAAAACACATTTGGGTTTGCGTACGATTTGAACCCGGGCAGCCAAAGCAGAAGCCGAGTGCGCTAAGCCGGCCCCATGCCAGAAAGGAACAACAATTAGCCTAATCTGTGCACCGTGTTAGCTGAACGCGCAGGACAGCTGTCACTTTCGGGGGGAGCTGCCACGTGATCCGTGGCCAGTCTACCTGTAGGGATAAGTCGCGTCAAAATACGAGAAACGAAAGCGAATAAAAATACGGAACACAATGCAGCAGTGAAGACGTCATTGGTAATCACTGGCTGTCGGCATCAAATCACGTAAGCGGACTTAAGGGCTCGAGGAAGCACTTAAGTGCTTCCTTGAGGAAGACCTTAAGTGATTCCGGAACGACGGCAAGGCGCACGCAACCATCAACAAAATCAAGACCACATTAGAACAGATCCTGAGCATGATCCGGAGAGTCACCAACCGGAACAGAGGCATTAAAAAGAAGACGCACCTGCGCCTGGTGCAGGCGTTCTTCGTGTCACGCGTAACGTACTCCGCCCGGTACTTCCAGATTACGAAGGCGAACCGCTACAAACGCTGAATACGACGATAAGGAATTCAGTCAAGCTCGCCATGGGCATGCAATCTACTCTTCCACACAGAAGCTGCTGGACATGGGTGCCCACAACACGGCGGAAGAGCCGGTGGAAGCATATCCAACCAGAGAATGAGGCTGAGCCGGACAGAGCACAGCCGGGTCGTCCTACACAAGATAAGATGGCAAATTGAGCAGCAACCGACAATGGAGACGCTCCCTACAACGTGGAAAGACATCATTAAGACCAAGCACCTCCCCCGGAATATGCAGCCGGGGAGGAACGACGAGAGGCGCTCTGCGCGGGACAAGGCACTGGCTCGACAGCTGGAAGAGGACCCCGAGGTTCTCTACACGGACACCTCGCTTCCCAAGCACGGCACCAGAGCAACGGCGGTCGTCACCACCATCGATAAGCTGGTCACCGGCGCGTCGATACGTACGACGAATCAAGTCGAAGCAGAAGTGGCCGTAGTCATCGCACTCGCACAACCGGGAGTGAGAACCGTAGTTACAGACCCCAAGACCGCCTACGTAAGCTACCGCAAGGGAAGATCTCTCCCCGCGGCACTAACGATTCTCGCCAAACGCAAATCACCGGGACGGGTCGTCGAGCTCGTGTGGGTCCCGGCTCACTCGCAGGTGGAAGGCAACACTCGCCGACCACGTATGTCCAGAGATGTAGGCTTCCCGGTCCGCTCCGCAACTTAGCCGAAGGCAGCAAAGGATCGTGCCGGCAAGCGGGGTCGAGCGACGAGCCAGCAAGACGATCCGAAGGCCGCATCCCCCGCTCCGCACGAGATTGCCGAGCAGAAGAGCCCCATCCATGCCCAAGCGACCTAGCCGACCCAAGGCGGCGTTAACTTACCGATACTTAAGGGTTTTCAGGCAGGGCTGCAAACGATACAACGTAAGGGCTTGATGGTTGATCACGAATTCCTTTCTGACGTCGTCTCAGGTTGGCGAACTGATACTTAAGGGGAGTTTAACCCACACGAAGTGATGTCTGTCCGCAAGCACAAAGCGCATCCGTTTTGACGTTGACTACGTCGAAGCATTGCGAAAAGGAATGTCGTAGCGTTCACGGCAGAGTAAGTGAACATAGAGAGCATGCTTGACAAACGCGAAATAGGAAGTTAACGACACGACATTATGTAGAAACAGCAGAACAAAGTAAGTGAACAAAAATAATGAAGTATAAAAAATCCTACATGCTTGCCACTCAAACATTGTGCGCAACCGAAACCGGTGGAGACAAACTCGTCGCTTCACAGCGTAACAAAATTTAGCACATCATTTTCATCACAAATTTGCCGAGTCACACCGTTCATCATATAGCACATTTAGATTGCCTGCATTTCAGCTGTCTTCCAAGCTTCCCGAACGAGGCTGATGGGAGTGCTGCAAGTTACGAATTGCCACTGTGCTTATTAAGGAGCACTTCAAGTTGAAGTTATGTCACATCCGCTTCGTAGCGGGAAATTTGAAAACAATTATTGAGCGGAAAGGGTTTCTGAGCACTGGTTGGAATATCGAGGAATAGGTGGAGAGGGGAAGAGAAGCGGGTAAGTGTTACACGAGATATTTTCATCGTCAACAACATCACCATCCTCATCACGCCGACAATCAAGAAGAAAACCAACCCCGCCACTATATGGGCGGATGTTCTTCCCGTAAGAAATCGTTTGGCCGCGGCTACCCACTGCAGCCTGTCTCAGTAACATATTGAATGCCTCCTCAGGGCTTCCCTGCGCACATCAGTTACGTTGGGAGTGTCGTAACTGAGACTGATGCATTCATTCCGTCGCGCAACTAACTAGAAGCGACCACCGCTTACACGCCAATAATCCAGTCGCTGCGACACAGCTGTAAAGGCGCCCAGTTTGTCGCAACTGGCGCGTCGATCGACAAACGCCGGGACCAGTACCGTTCCTCGGAGGCAGCCGAAAATTCCAACCAGATAAAAGGTACAGCGTGATTGCTCCGGGTACCGGCTGAGACACATTAGGGCACCCGGCCGTTTCCCAAGCAATATCTCTGCGCCACCCATGGTGCGTATCCACCGTACCTCGTTCCCGGCATTCGCTACACTCCAGCCTTCTATAAATAGCCGCAAATCACATTTCCCGCGCGCAGCCGTCTTCGGAATCGCCGGATTCTTTCCGTTCTTCCTTCGCCGTGAAATAAATCTCTCTCCCGGGGCCACGCGCTCCAGCACAACTAATTACGCTAAAACGCCCGGGGCGGCCAATGCACGGAAGAGGAAAGGCAAAGACGGAGACAGCCTCGCGAAGACGAGGAGAAAGAAGAGAGCGCCTTGAGAAGAACATTCGCAGCGACCTCACGCACGGGCTGACAACGCTTAAAAAATGGGGCGCACGAGACAGCAACGGCCGGCGAAACTAATTGCGACCATTTGTAATCACTCGAAACACTTTGGTTCGACTGTAAGTAAAAGTTTCCGCGTACGCGAGAAGAAGTACAGGAGGCGTGCAGTTATGGTTTAAGAGGTTGGCTGCTCTCAATCGGGTTTGGCCGTGCATTGCGTTGTAATTAGTTGTTAAACCAGGCGATGACGTGGTGTGTAGAGTGCAGCGAACACGCAGTTTAAGCTTAGCGTCTGGGACACGTTACCAGCAAAGACCACATTACTCGGGGTTACTGGCGGTGGCAAGTTTTACAGCGATGCTGTTTGTGGCTATTGTTTGTTGTGCGTGGGCAAAAACTCAGTTACCAACCGGGTGCGACACCTCTTCATTCTACGGGAAAACTTATACGCCTCATCAGTTGGATATGCAGCTAAAGTACATTAGTTACCAATGGGCACTATTTTCAAGATCAATAAACTCTCAGGTAGTTAACAAAGGTTCCTGAAACATTTGCCGCTGTGCGAAACGCCATGTCGGCCACGTCTACGTTCCCACAACGTTTGTTTGCCGGCATTCCAAGCGCTGCGTGTCTAGTGTACTCAGGCTCCTGGGCGTGTCGGCATGTGATCCAAAGGCAATTTAAAGAACAACGACGGAGGCAGAAAGACAAGGGCTGCGTTGAACGGCTTTCAACTCAGAGGAGGCGCGCGTGAGACATGCCTTGGATCCCCTGCTCTCAGAACAACAGACAGACACGTACTCACACACACCACACACACACACACACACACACACACACACACACACACACACACACACACACACACATCGTTTAATTTTCAATAAAATCATTTGGAAGTGCAGCGCAGTCTTCATTGCCTTGTCCTCGTCGTTGTATTTCTTTTCACTGCCTTTTGTATTAGTCGTGGTGATTATGATTGATTTCTTTGTTATTAGTAGACGAAGCATAATTATTGTTGTTTGTTTCCACCATAAACGTCATCTGCACGGCTGACACCGCTGCCCCAGGCCGTTGCCACCCACCATTGTAGCCATCAGATACGGGCTATTCAAAGCGCGATTCCCCGGCGCCCGCCATTCCAACGAGCCACCCGCGTGCGGAGCGCCCTCAAGCGATACGGAGCACGCTCAGTACAGCTTCCGAATTTGTGCCTTTTCGGGGGTGAACGCAGCGCCGGGGAGGCATCGGGCGCTAGATTGGCCGCGTTCGCGCCGGAAATGAGCTCCTGCTTGGTGCAAACTGCTCGGCGGTCGTCGCGAGCGCGCGCTACCATTGATGCCTTCGCTGCAACGGCGCACGGCTCGCGGAAACCAGCGCCATTACAGCGGCCTGCGCCGCGTACAAAACAGGCGGAAGGTTTTTTGCGGGAACGCCGAATTCTTCAGACTACGAACTCGAGTAAGCCTAACCATTCTAGCACGACACAGTTTCGGCCTGCCGGCGGGGAAGGAGACCCCCGGAAGCAGCTCGGAAGCTGGCATCGCTTTGTTTGGCAATATTGAGTGTAGGCGTGCGAACGTCGAAGTTGCGATTCCGCTCGACTCCAGCGGTCCTGAAGAGGAGCTCGATATTGCGGCAGTGTATCAAACGCGCAATACTCCTTGCGGAAGCAGTAGAACGCGCGGAGGAGAAGCAATCAAACGCTGATTTATAAAGTGCTTATAACCGCGAGATGAAACGCCGCGCCACCGGCACTGGGCTAACAAGAGATAGGAAGTTACAGGCGTATTTCTAGGGCTAATTACAGCAGGCCTTCAGCTGAGTGTAAGGGGGAAACCCAGCCTCGCCCCCAGCCGACAGAGAAGCTCCAGCAGGCTTTCGTCTCTGATGTGTGCGTCCGGGAAGCATTCTTAATAGAAATTTATTAGGCAAAAAGAGGTCCACGATATAATAAATGTAATGTCGAGTTACACTGTCGTGGTTGGGGACTCCCAGCAGCTATAAACTTTCAATGATAAAAACGCACTTTTATTCCGTGTGGACATTACGAATACAGAGCATGCACTTAACGCGCGAATTTATGGGTAGGTATGCGTCACTAAGCAGTTTTTGAATATATGTGCACGTGTTAAGGCCAGTCACACTTTCTTGCCTTCCTTTATGCTTTCGTTGGTTCAAACACTAACGTTAAAGAAATCTGCTGACATATGCGCCATTTCTCGTCCGTAGTTTTTCTTTTTGCTTACAGTTTTATTGTTGAAACAGCACTAAAGAAAGCTAAAACGCTTTCTCTTAGCTTCAGAGTTGCATGTGTGCATTGTCATTGTGAACTCAAGAGTTGATATCGGGCTTATGCCTGAAATGAAAAAAAAAATCTGGCTACCAATATATTATTGCACAATAGCATAACTTTAGGTTCGAGCACAACAACATGGTTTAAATTTATCTCAAACTCCAGTTGAACCTTGATACAAAAGTTAATCTACAAAAAGCTGAACACACGCTTTTCAATCATACAGCGTTTCAGCTCTGCGCGCCATGCAAATGCATCGACTATTTGAAGGACATTGTAACAGCCTGAGACGAAATGCAGGGACGAAACTAAGTCGCTGAATCCGAGCAGTTTGCCCTCGATTCTACAGCTACTCTTCAGCCCCAGTTTTCAACTGCTTGTAACGCGGAATTTCTGACATCCGCTCGCATAAGCGGGATGCGCATAATATTCCAAAGAACGCACCAACGCCAGCTCACTCGGCACACAATTAAACGGGAGAAGCACAAGATCGGAGAAGAAAAGAAAAACCCTTCGCTGCTTCCACTGCCCAGCAACGCACTGCAGGTAATTTTCGCCACGGATGGAACTTTCGCCGCGCTCGTCCCATTGTTTACCGCCATCCGCTCATTTTTTAACACCTGCGGGAAGCTCTCAGCTCCGCAATTTACTGCACAGAACTTTTACAAGGGCCTCTTTTGTGTGACGTATACCCGCATGAGGGAAGGGGGATGAACAGCCATAAGGGCTTAAATTCTTTAGAGGTTGTTGGCCCGGGCCCAGGCTGCTACAGCGACGGCGCTTGCTTGCTTCCACTGTTCTCCATAGGCGCCATCCGGATAAGTTTGGCAATACTTTATGCGTTTTCGCAATGGGAATTTTATAGAAAGGAACGAAGAGACTGAGCCGGACTAGTTGTTGCAAATGGAGCTTTACTGGAAGAGCGCTTTTCAAAAGGACGACGGGAAAAGAGCGTGGTCGCGGAGCAGTGTGTCGTGTTTCCTCTCGCGTCGTCCTGTTCAAAAGCGACGTTTCCGCAAAGTTTCATGAAAAGATTGCTGCGAAACGATCCAGTTTTGAAGCTTGTAGCAAGGAAACTGTCAATTTCGCCCGCCCGAACTCTCAATGCTCGTATATTTTGTAGTAGGACGAAACGTCTTTACTGTTGAAGACAAAATTTCTAGCGCTAACTGCAGCGAAACGACGCAGTCTCTTACCCGCTCCAGGTTGGCCCCGCAACAAAAAGGAGAAGCGACTTACCGTGTTTGCGAGATTCTAACGGGCCTTTCGATTGTAACGCGCAGTAGAACTCAACGCTCGGAAACAACAAAAACAGCTTGGAGCCGATTCTACCACGCGTATGAAACAATTCCATTAACAGACGCCTCAAAATTGCACAAAACATTTAATTGAACATAAACCCACCCACACCGTAAGCAGCTAAAGCGCTTCCGTGAAGCTTTGCATCTGAAGATACGGTCCCTTTGTTTTTTTACAATCGCGAACGCGCGATTCCGGGACGCCTTACGCTCAGGACGCTGCCCGGTTCCCTTACGTTTTCGTCAAGATGATTACTTTGCGTTTAAATGAGACCTCTATCATTCATTGAGCAGCTTCGTTTCGGTTTAGAGTTGGCGGTTTCGGTTTTGAGGTTTTTGAGACAGATTTTTTAAGCGCAAGTATTTTTCAACGCACATTTTCATCCAAAAAGGTGCGCGTTAGCATCGTGCAAACACGGTAAAATGTGATCCTTGGGTCCGTACCCAGAATCTTTTGGGGCCTTGCGCGCACACATTCCTCCATTCGGTGCAACAAGCTGTTTCAGGTTACAGTGCTTCGTGTTTCAATCCAATTCAATTCAATTCAATCCACCTTATTCACCACATAGTACTGGTTTGAGACCGGGTTCCCTCGTTGCAAGTTTAATCGGTGGGAAGGCTATATAAATGGCGCTCGCTTTCTACCCTTTTAACTATGCCTTCACACCCTAGAACCACTTGCTAATCGTGCTTGAAAACTTGTAGCGCAGGACACCTTCTAGACTGTGAATAGAAACCAGGTGTAGCTGAGTGCTACGGTAAGCGCTAAGCACTACGTTCTGTGCAACGCACTATATAAAAAAAGAATGACATGCTCGCTATACAGCTCACCACAATTGCCAACATAAGTGTCGTCGAGATCGGCGCATCAATTATCAGCATAAACGTAGATGGCGCTCCAAACTTCCGTCCTTGGCCCGTCACATTTAAAAATTTCAGTGAAGGAAAACGTCCCACAACACACACCGACAGAAGCGTCTTTTTCATGACAGCGCCATAATTCAATGCGCTTTCGATTCGACGTTGTCATTCCAACTACACTCTCCTTCAAACCGCCTCCAAAAAAAATCACCGCTCACAGTTCTAATGCGAATCTATTGTTGCCGTAATAGCTTCCCCGCACCTAGCGCGCAGACTACATTGTTCAAAACTTTCTTCTCCTTCACCGCTTCCACGCATGCGCCAAAGGTAGCGGCAGCAGCGCCGACTCAGATATCGGCGACACGTAAACCAGGAAACGGCGCTTCTCGCCGGGACGTTTCTCCGTCAAAGGCGGAAGACGGCAATTCGTTCCCATGGGCCATTTGTCTCTCGCGCTTCCCCGGCCGTCCGCGCGACTCCTCCGAACATCGACAAAAGGCTCCGCGCCACGATCGCTGCAGGCCCGACGCGCCAAGACCAGAGATTTCCAGGTCGACCCTGCGGCAGCAGCAGCAGAGTCGCCCTGCCGTTAGAAGTGAGATCTCGCCTGGCGGGTGCCTCGCCGGGGCTCCCCCGTGGCTCGTTGCACAGCCAGCCAGCTCTCATGGGAGACGGAGAGGGTTGGCGCTTTGGACGGCATTCGCTCAACGATGTGTATAAGAGGGGACGTCTTCTCGCCAAGATTTGCGGGTCCCCGGAGGAGGTCGGCTCGCCCAAGCCTATCCACAGGCCCTCAGTAGCTGCTCATTTTACGCCGCCAGCCTCCACCTTCCCGACGGATCTCTTTCACACACACACACACCCTCCCGCGGCATTTCGGTTTATCTTGAAAGTGGCTGCTTTTGTGGACGCTGTTCTTTTAACGTTAAGATGCTATTCGCTTTGGAAGCCGTTCAGCGAATCAGAAAGCCGTGCGCGTGCTCGAGGGCTCCGCTTTTCTGGATGCCATTTTTTCCTCCTCTTCCTTCGTGTTGGTTTATTTGCAACTTCCCCCCTCTACCTTTTTTTCCCTCCAACCATCTCTTTTTCTCGGCTCGCTCGTCACACGCCCACGCTTTAACGCTGAAAGGGCCGTATCTTTATTCGAAAATTTATGAACACTTCTGCGGTTCGTTCCCCTTGGGGGCGCGATTTCGTATCTCGCATAATATTTCGCACACGCTCCCGCGATTGACGCTTTCAATGAGAGCGCCGTGCTCGGCATGCGGAAAGCGAGGGCTGCGTTTTTTTTTTCGGGAATCACAACGAAGCTATTTATTCAAAACTCCAGCTATTTTACGAAAGCGTTGGCTTCTAAGTGGAAGGTTTCGGCTCTTCGTCACGTTGGTAGCAGCATCGCTGATCATTTAGGGTGGTCGTTAGGGCGAAATGCGAGATCTCTCGCCTGTCGAAAATTAGGGTACGTTAAAGAACTCTAGGAAATCTCCACTACGTCGCGCTTATTGCCCAGGTGTACTTTCGGTGCGGAAAACCCTAGAATTTCAAAATTTTTTGGAGCTGCCTTTAAAGGGTGCTCCACAGCACGCACGCTCGCTCTGCGGGAAAGCCAACACAATGCAGATCTACGCGTGAGATAAATAGTGTAGACTTGGCTTCTAATTAAAAAAGATTCTTCTGACAGCTTTTAAGTGGGGAGCAATTTGGAGGCACGGTTTGTCGCCTTAGGTTGTCCGTGGTCACGGTGTTACGCTGCGTCACGCCCCAAACAGGGTCACGCGGCGTTACGCACCCAAATAGAGGTTTCGAAAAGATAGCCGCTTGTCCACCGTTCAGCCTTCCGGCCAAAAGTTAAGAAGATACTTGAACGAGAGGTTTATATTAGCAGAACTGTTTGAAACTCTTGAAACCGCTGGCAGTGGCCATACACGTCCCCATTATCTAGCGCAAAGAAAACTGCAGGTACATTTGAGGCAAAATGTATGTACTTATAACCGGCAGTTCCCGCGTTCATTTAGTTAGGAATGGTCGTTGGGTTGATTTTTACGATAGTACGCAAAAAAGTGGCCGCGGAAAAAAAACTAGACGTTGAAAACTGCGCACTAAGACTCCGGAACGTGCTAGATGAAAGGAAGCACCAAAAAAAAAACAGAACTCCCGCTCTTGCTGTTCCATGCACAGAGCGCGCGAGCGCTGCGAAGGCGGGGAAATTGAATTGCACTGGACAAATCCCTGTTCAATCCATCAAGCGAGGAGTGCGACAGGGAGCAGAAGAGGGTGAGGGGTGGTGGCAGTGAGCGGATAACGGCGCCACAGCCCCTGTGGCGATTCACTGCGCTCCACCTGACATATTAAACGTTGAATGGAACTGCTTTACTTTTTCCCTCAGCCCCTGACATGCAATAAATGAGCGAGTAAACATTTTTTTTATCTGACGCTATAACTCATGGTAAACAAAATTATTAAAACTTCGTTATCTGCGAGGACAGCTCAAGCCAGCGAAGACTAAAAAAAATGAAAATTTTTGCTTAATCGTCCTCGCAACCCCCCCCCCCCTCCATTTTTTTTCGTTTTTAATTGTGTTCCCAAATACAGCTATACTAACAACCGCAAACCAGACTGGAAATATTTACCAGATCCACAGAAGTTATAATTACCCTGGCTATTAGAATACATGCCTGCGCTGGCGAACAACGTGCTTCTCCGTAGTGAGGGGATTCTGGACGAAATCCCCATGCTCTGCGTAGAGCACCACCACACCTACGAAAGCGGTGACCTTCTTTCACTGCCTCGGAAAGAGATGGCCCCTCTTGGCCAAAGTTAGCGTCGTCGATCCGTACAGAAAAAGTAACAAGAAAACAGGTAAAGTTGTAGTCCAGCCGAGCTGGTAGAGCTCGTGCCGCCTTAACGATGCAGCCTGTTCTAGAAGCGTGGAGTCTGGCGTGAGATGGAGTGCGAAGCGGGTGCAGGGCCGCGTAGGCGCGAAACCAAATACAACGGGACAGACGGCGGCGAAATGCGGATGCTGGTGAAAAATTACGGGCGTGCTTAGAACTTTCGAACGTTGCGAAGGTGAAAGCCTAGTTGGACCTTCTGTTTATTTGCGCTCAAAGTTTATTTTGCCCTTAGCGGCGGCACCCGTTACACCTTGACCAGCCCGCTGGAAAGCACCCCCGAAGCTGGTTCCGTTCGTTCGCCATTGCCAGGAGCCTCCTGCTCGCCCCCGTGGGTATCTTCCTCTCTCAAGGCGGCTCGTTTGCACGAGGGATAGCTTCTTCTCCCCATGCGCGCTTCATCCCACTTATTCATAACCCTCCCCCAGCACTGTTACTTGTTCACAGGACGTGTTCCTATTTTTCCCGAGATTCTGTGTGCCTCGCAACAAATTTTTGCCGTTTACGCGTTCCATGCAACGCAGAAATATAACCTTTTCCGCCTTAGAACGCACGTTCATACAAGCAAGGAATGTCAAACCGGAAAACAAAGAAAAATCATGAACGCCTCGGTCGAACAACAACGATGGTTGAACGCGAAGATTTCTTGAGATGGATTGTTCGGTTGGCCAATGCCACACTGCGATTATGTGTACTCTGGAGGTACGCGCCACTTTTCTAGAATACCCACAACAACTCTATAGGGTGTGCACTCCGTAAGCAGAACAGTGGTGTTTGGGGTGTGCGACGCGAATCTGTACCTGCTGCCTGGCGTTCGTTTGGACCACGTTGAAATAGAGCAAAAGGCAATAAAGCAGGAATAAATGTCGAAATGGAACAGTCGGATAGACACGGGCTCCATAATGCGGGGACCCATGCTCGATTTCGGCCGCGGGAAGCGTTTTTTTTTTCTCCTTTCACTTCACTCACGATTACTCGTCATCACCATCAGAGGAAGTTGGCTTCCATCAGGGCGTCGTCTTGGCGTACAACGGTATCAGTGAGGACAATAAAGCTTCACTTTAAAATAACTCACCGATAAGGCTCATTTGCTCGCTAATCGGCAACGGGACTGTGTCTTGGAGGTGTCTCCGCGGGTCGATTTTACTGGGCGTGGTAGCTCGGAGAGCTTAGCCTGTACTGTTCACCCCCTGTTCGCATCCTGTTGGCCTCATCGGTTACCTTCAGCTCTCGAAGAAGCACCCATTGCATGCACCGCAAAGGCCCACCCTCACTTGGCGCAGCTGTTTTCCTATCCCGGCACGATACGTCAGCTTTTTTTTTTTTTTTTTCGGAGATATTCGAAGCATTCTCCCACATCGCCGTTTCAGTTCCTGGCGGCGATCGCGGGCTCCCGCTGCCCGGCTCGCGCAACGTCAACTTTTTCTGGCCGATTCTGTGTAACTCAAAGCAATTTTTTTGTTCTACCTTACGGGTTCCATGAAACACAGAGATCCAAGTCTTTCACCTAAATATGGAAAGAGCAATAGGCAGCCAGCCCGGCTGTTGAAGCGATCAAACGGGAGCCACTAAGTCAGAACGCAAAATACGATTCGCGCGTTGAACGAAATTAAGACGTGCTAAAAACGCCGAATTGATGGGCTTTGAAGCCGGATCAAGGCACGCGCATTAGGCTCAGCTTCAAGTTCGCGAGGGAGAGCAATGCGATGGGATCGCATTTTGAAAGCCCTATCGATAGATTTTCTATTAATTACGTTTTTGCACTATCGAGCGGAGTTTTACTCTGCACAATCTCGATAAGGAGGCAGACATTTTTGTCCCATTAGGCTACGCGCTGTAGAGAGGCTGTAAAGCGTGAAACAAATTCTTTCTTGCAGAAATGTGAGGACCTTTGGCTCCTCCCAGAAACGAAGCCTAAAAAATTCCGATGCCCCGCCCTCATTCGTACCAGTTAGCGTGATTCTAAACGTGCGTATTCGGGCACTGTGCATCTTTCTTTCTGGAGTCGCATCTGTTTTCCACAACCTACCCGCTGAACTATTTCAAAAGTCTCTTATCTTCTCAGATGTGAGCGGCGCCCGAGAGCTCGGACAGGTTCAGTACTAGCCTTCCTGGGCCCTTCAACAAGTTCCTGGTCTGCCGATATATGTCGAACCGCGTTCCCCCAGCAAGGCGTCAATCGGCCGCACAACAAACAGCATCATATCGACAATAATCGGAGCCTGCTTCTGCCTAAACTTTTTCCCCAGCTTTCAACGCCCGACCAGCCGTACAATAGAGATACGCAGTCGGAAGAATTCTTGATTTTGCAATCCTTGTTTGGGCAACACATTCTGAATATCTGCCTCGCCGATACAAAGTTCGTTGTAACCGGCGAACCAGTGCGTTTGTATCGTAACCGGGAAATGAAACAGGTCCGAGGCCACGCACTTTCTCTCTTTGTGCGTGCGTGTGCGCGTGGGCCTACCTTTACAGCCACTAAACGAAGTGCCACCCCCCGGGTGTGTGGACCGCTGCAATTGCTGGCGCCTCCGGGATGCTCCTAAGATTAATTTAGATTCGCCAAGAGCGCGAAATTGAGCCTCGTTCGCAGCGACGCGCGTCTTAAGCGCGGAATCAGGAAACTGCGGCGCGTTTACACGCTCCTAAAGTCACCTTAAAGGTTGAGTCAAACGCAAACGTGAAATATGTAAGATCACCTCATCCATACGCACTTAGCTCGCAAACTGCACCTGCCGCGGATGGACTTTCCATTAATTATAAAGCACCGCGCTCTCAATCACGGCGGCTCGACGGCAAAGGGCTCAAATCTCGCGCGCCGGGACGCAGGGAGGGGTGCGCGTGTTATGGCAGCGCCCCTGCCAGACCAAGTGAATGGAGGGCGAAGGCGCAGGCGAGAGGTCGTTCGCATAACGAGCCAATCTGTCGGATCATCACGTCGCGAGACGGGGATGGCCGACGCCTCATTTCCTTCGGCAAGCCTCTTACGCGACACGGTTTGAGGAATCGCGGAAAGAGCGCCGCGTTGCTTCTCCGGCTGTGCGGACGAGAAGTAAGACGTATTCCCGCTTATTATTCATAATCAGAAAGAGTGGGGGGCGCCTTTCAGCGTCGACATTCAACGAGGAGCGGCGCTTTTTCCGGCGCATAAGTACAAGGAATGAGGGTTTAGCGGAGCATTTTTGTTTTTTGCTCACTTAGAGAGTCGGATCGCCAAGATTCTTTTGCAAATACTTGAAAGGAAAAACAGAAACCGAGCGGGGCCCGGGAAGGCGTCAAGGCTACGCTTAAACTTTGCAATGCTGTCATTCTGTCGTGTTGCCTGCAAACGTGAGCGTGGACTGGCACGGCTAATATTCGAGAGTTGTAACAAATGTGACATTTAAACTGTCACGTCAACGTACATCTTCATTTCGAGCGCGTGCACAAAGAAGGACAGGTAGTGAATCAGGTAAACATATTTTCTGCCTTTTATCTATGGTGATTACCTTTGCTGAGCACCCAGGGACAAGAGGAACGGTTAACAAAACGGAATTATCAACTACTTAAAGGTATGACACCAGCCCCTAGCTGCCTAAAATTATATGCTTTTAAAATCCCTTCTGGTGCACTTAATGGAGTGTATAATTCCGGGGCTTAGACGTGAAAATAGTATACTGCGAGACAGCGAGATTATTCGCGCGATATTTACTACAAGTACCATTACAGCTTTAAATTCAGAATGGGTTAGACAAACGTGTTTTCTTGCATGTAAGAGATTATAAAATTTTCCGCGAAGTTTAGACATATTTCTTAGATCTCTAATGGTACCATTATTATTACGTCATGTCCAAAAAAAAATTTCTACGGTCGTTTCTGCCTCTAAACGGTGGTTTTAAAATACTTGCGAACCAGTAGACCTACATTTTAAAATTGTTGTTAACATTTTATAGCAGTTAAAAGATCAAAAGCATCAAAGTGCGAAGGAGGGAGAAGAGCGTGAGCCACGGAAGAGTTACAAAATATTTTGAGGGTTTACGAGTACTTATAAGATATGCGCATCTTACTGTATGCATCTTCATCGCCATAACCGCAATAGCACGCTGGCCGCCCGACGAGCCCTGATCAAAGCTTGTCTTCCCTTATTTAAAGCGGTCTTCATTTTGTTTTGTTCTTCCATGCAACTCGCAAGCGGTTATGTGGCTGCCTTTTGTTGTAGTGTCGGCATTTTTTTGTAAACAATAAGAAACCCCCACTGCAAAAATGCGCGCGCACAGAGCTGGGAACTTGGAAAGATTGATAAAGCACTGGCACCTGTTTTTCAGCCGCATACTGCTTGGCGAACAATAGCGTGTCGTCTATGGCGCCGCTCTGATAAGGCGACCATCCATCATTTCTTCCGCACGTCTGACGTCTTTGTTCCAATCTTTTCAGGGAGCGTCGTCGTGAAAAACTGGGAGCAGTATATTTAATTTTTTTTTGTCTCTGCGTCAGAACCCCTACTCAGTCATGCTCACACTGGGTGAAAGTGAATAATGAATAAAAAAGAATGTTGCGTTCTTCCGAGTCCGTCCTAGGTCGTTTTCCCCGCACAATGACAAGTGTAACTGACGTGCGTTATGTAGCACGACCTACTTTCGGCGCCTCTAGTGCTTCAATAACACCCTTTACGTTGCATTCGGCGAAATCCCAACCTTATCTCGCCTAACGTCTTCAATCTTTCCAGAGTTTCCTAGATGGGATCAATCATTCAGGATCATGGTCATCATCATCCTGTTTATGCACACTTCAGTACTAACAGACTCAACGGCTCCTGTCTTGTGTCTCTCGAATTCATTCTTTGAACCTAAATTCCCTTATCCCTTCTTTGTGTTCCCTTACTCATCTCTTGTTTCGTCGGTAAGCGTTCTGTTACCGCCACGGCCTCCCTATTCTGAGCCCTCCATCGTAGATGTCCTGCCTAACTCCGCGACTTTGTCAAAAGTTGAACTCGGCGTCTTCCGGTTAGATTGTTCGCTCATTCTCTCCCTATCGCTGATTGTTACTCATACTGATCCTTCCCATTCTATCGTCAGATCGTCAATCGCGCAAAATCATGAACGCGTAGTGGTGAGTCTATTTGATACAGCTGATATAACATGTCAGGCGAATCAGCAAATATTTTTATTTTTTCGCGAGAGGGAATAACCCGAACTGCTCACCTATGCTGTTTCTAGCTGACACGCCGACTCGATTCATTGAAAGCCCCAAAACGTGCACGTAAAATCATGAAGTCAAAGACACTTCCACGAGAGCGTTCAAGCTACTGAATAGTATTCTAGCTTCGGAACGAATGCCTGCGGGTTGGCACTCAAGTCCTGAAAAATGCATTTATGTTTTTCAATCTGCGGTTAAGTTGTCCATGCATACATGCATGCACGCGCACAATAAAAAGTAAACGTAGGGTAAGATGATGAAGGCACTCCACGCCTGAAGGCATTTCTCCACTATTTTTGCACAAAGACAACACCCCAATTAACGCACCTGCTACTCTTAAAGGGACCCTGCAACACTTCTTTCAACTTTTTTTTTGAAATCTTAAATGCTTGCAGCACATAGCAACCCAACACACCCAGTACTTATATTAGGGGGGCCGCAAAGTACCTCAGCCAAAAATTACTGCTCTATGCCATCAGATACTTGTAAACTCGCGCAAAAATTTTTCTCTCTTTCCCGGTCTTGACGTTCTTCGACCGCTCCAATTACGTCCATGAAGGCCATATAGCACCTGTTGGCCGGTTTTTCTTCAGTTGCAACAATGAACGCTTTTCGATAGCAACTTTAAAAATAAAGGCTCAAAAACAAAGCAGAAACGGAAGGCGTATCTGGCGCGAGGAGCAAATCACGCAGTGCCGCGCCGTGCTGTCGATAACTATAGGTTTCGCAGTGCTTCCAGACGCGAAGGAAAGACTTAACGCGCTTATCGAAAGTGTTGCAGAGTCCCTTTAAGCTTCAACTTTGAAAGCAGATGACCCTTTGTATAATTAGTAACGCACAGGACTTTGCATTTTTAGCGTATCCCTGTGTGAATATCTGTATTGTTGGCGTGGACACGAGTCTGGAAAGACTATTCAGCATGAGTATTTTGACTACCAGAATGAGTGACTGTGCGTACGAGTTAGTACGAATGTTTTTGCTGATCGTTTTTCTGCTTCAGGAAAAATTTACCAGCCACACTAATTTGTTTCAGCCTCCCAGGCCTTAAACCAACGAACGATACTTGGACCACAAAAAACTCGGAATCATAACTTGTTACAGGCGAAGACTCCTGGCTAAGTGCTCAGCTCTCTTTGGTTGTTGACTGCACAAGCTACAATCAGCAGAACAGAGAGCAAACTCTTCCTAAGTGTAAAGCCAGGCGTCAATAGGTAACGTTGAAGGTAATGCATTTAAAATGATGGGGGATGCTTTAAACTCCCTAATAATATGAAAGCGCAAACCTAGTTGGACCTGTTGAACTATCGATCTGCTGACGTAGCCTCTTCCGCCGTGGCCCACCCTCTCGGTATTCCTCGCACGCGACTAGCACCGTGCGCGTCGTTCCGCATAGCGATGCGGAATGAAACTCTGAGCCCACATGCCGATGTATACAAGGCGACTCCGACGGACCGATTCCCGTCTTCAGAACCGGCCCTCAGGGGCTGTCGGTTCCATTTCCCGGCACACTGCTAATATTTTGTGCGATTCTGTGTACCTCACAACAATTATTTGCACCTCACGGCTTCTATCAAACAGAAACCTAAGACTTTCACCTGAAACTACAGGTTGTAGTGGGAGGCAATGCGTTCCCTGGAAGCCTTCTGCAGCGGAAACTATTTTTTTCGAATCTTGCCTAGCAAAAACTCCACCTGGCCCAGTTCTTTTGGCGCTCAATGGACTGTCCAGCCCGTGGGAGTGCCGCAGGATGAACCGCAATGCGGAGAAACTTCGGGACTACTAAATCCATTTTCCGCGAACTATGCAGCTCAATAACAGCAGCCGGACTTGTTGCATCTACTTGAAGTATGTGTCTACATGAATTTCGACAAGTGTTAGTCAACGTACTGCTGCTGTAGGTAGGTTACACATTTTTAAAGATTTTATGAGTAACTGTTCATGCAATAAATAAAAACATCCTGAGCGCGAATTGCTCATCACTTCCACTTCACAAGCGGATGGTTAAAGACTGAACGCAACATGGGGTCCACACAAAAAGCTTCTAAGCTAGCAACACGATTTTCTTTCTCCGATCTGAGCCTTGTCGTGGGTGCCATCAAAATTAAAAGTAACATTTCATTTCGGGCCGAATTCGCACAGAAGGGTTTTGCGTAACCAATAGTATAAAACACACGTAGTAATTAGGTTGGGGTCATCTCATCTCAAAGCATATACCCTCGCAATATCCGAGTCACACCAAAAATTAATCAATCAAGGCCTTTTCCGCAAAGGCCCACGGAGCTCAATACTCTTGGTTGTGATGGTTAGGGAGCTTGAATTAACGACTGCACAAACCGAACGTGCACAAATGCTAGTGGCGCATTCTCAAAGGTGCGTTGTCGCCTGTTTCAACACTTCTTGACAATAGATTGAGAGAGATAGGAGCTTTTTTTTTTCCCAAAATGAGTCAAATCCAAAAACCGCAACTAAGTCACGTAAAACTGCAGTGAAAAGACAACCCCGGCGACGTTCCACTAGAAAAGAAGTTGCAAAACTGCAGACGCACGGATCAAAATGAGCCAGGTTCATTTTCCCAATGGGACTGTGCTATTGATTTGACGGCATACAACCCACATGGCAGCATCCTTGTGAGTTCCCTCCTGAGAGTTGGCACTGTAAGGGAGGATTATTGATTAATTATAACATTATTATTAAATTTTCAATGATTAAACGATTATACAGTAAATAATTATTGCTTCAATTTTGAAATACTTCTGGCTGTATACTTCCCCTAGCTGACATGTAAAGCATATCGCATAATAGCTTCTCCATCGTTGCATTCAGGTTCTGTAACAAAATTCTGCATCTTTCAGAAATTCTGTTGGCGTAGATTTGACTTGTTTCGAAAAAAAAAGAAGTCCTGTCGTCTTTGCATTCACTGCCCCGTGTTTTGTAGTATGCACCAAACCTGTTTAGAGGCACCGATCCAATCTTACCATTTTTGCCCGTGCGCCGAATACTTCTGCACAAGTACAAAAAAAAAATAATATAACCACGCGATCCCCCTTCTGTAGAGCGATGGGAGAGCGCGTTGCGCAGTTGCCAGCTCGAGGACCAGGAAGCCCTGATCTCTCGGGCGAAGGCGGCGGCCACCCTGCGCGGCCTACCGGAATAGGATGGCCACCCACCGCTCCTAACTCTTTCTCTCCCCCTCCCTTCCCTCTCCCTTTTTCTGAATAAACGTTTTCCAAACCAACCAACCACATCGTGTTTGTTTCGCTCTTAATGACGTTTAGGACTGCACAACCTACCTTGATATTGCAGGAGATGCAAATACTGATGCCGTTAATATCTCTAAAACTATCTCAGACAATAATTCCACTTACTATCACAGTTCAGGGTAACGGTTCAAAGGGACTTTCCGGAAAGCTTGCACTGATCACGTTCTCAGTGACGCAAGCGTCCTTACATTACTGCCGTATTATCGGTAAAAATATCTAACCGGATCACTAATAACGCTTACATACAGGGAGAGAACGAGTTTAATAAGGAAAAAAATACAGGCGAAGTGGATACGAAGTAGTTATACTCATATGTTCGACGCGAAGGTACGAGACTTTCAAATAGAACGCCTGGGCAACAACTAATGGCTTGCATGATATTACCGCAGGCATTGCATGACATTACCATCATAGGCGTAAAACGGTAAACATAAAATAGGAATATATTATATGATAAAGATATACAACCACCGAACCCCTTAAGAAAAGCTCTGAAAGAATGAAAGCTGAAGCCAAGGGACAATGCGCTAAAAGAAGAAATTCGAGTGCGTCGCCATGAGTTTTCCCCAAAGTTTCGACCAGACGACAGAATGTACTTTTTTTAATGAACCGAATAAGGAAAAGGGAAATGTAGAGTCGAGATTGTTGCGACTAGACAAACGGATGGGCAGAAGCGTTGTTCGACAAACAGATTCCGTTATCCCCAAGGGTTATCAATCGACATCCTTGTGCTTATCAATCGACATGCTTATCAATTGACACCATTGTGCGCAAATTATTTATCAAACTCTTTAGTGGAAATTATTTACAAACTCCTTGAGTGGCAATTAAACACCCTGTAACCAAAAATTACGAATCCGTCTGGCATTGTTGATTTTACCTTTACCTTCTAGCCGATATTACCCGGAGCAACCTCCACGCGATTCTTGCAACCATTCCTTTCACAAAACCAGTGGAACTATGATAAAATATGATCCGTACATGTAAAAGATAATAACAATGACTAAGTACAGCAGTTTTCTCGATAATTATTCGTATCTTCACTACTGTCTGTATTTCAGAAACAAATATATCTATAGGGTGATCAGTGGCTTTATATAGCCCGTTTGAACAACGACTTTTTAATAACAAAAGGACCTTTTTTTAATAAAAGGCCTTTTATTTATAACCCCTAGGGCCGTAGGGCTTACGGCGTCCAAGGCAAAACGTACGTAGTTTATCCCTTTTTTTCACAAATGGTGTCTCTTTTCGTTATTTGCTGATATATCATCGCCTCTTTATTGTACTTAACGTTCTTCACGGGTGCATGGCAATGCAGTTATGCGCCATAGTGTAATTGCATTGAGGCATTATGGTGTTATATGACGGCTATTTGTGCAAGTACTCCGAATTATTGCTGCTGAAACTGCTGCCGCGGCTCCTACGCGTCCGCATAGTTTCGAGCGAAGAAAACCCTGGACAAATGCTAAGACAAAGTATAAGTATGCAGCCGACAGCATCAGCGTTCTTTGAATTATTAATCCACGTGCAGTTGGTTGTTACGTTAGCAAAGAAGCAAAAACCATCCGTTAAAAAGGATGTCCAAGAAAGCCGAGGCAAAAGCACACTCAAACGAAAGATTGCAGCCGGAGCTACTTTAAACACAACAAAATCAAAAGGTCTAAACAGATGGTGCCAGAGAAGTGCGAACGCGGATAAAATTCAATCGAATGTTTTGTTCAATTCCAGGCATTCCTACATTGCTTTAGGTATTCCTTTTTCTTCTCAAATCTTTGTAGATGTTTGGAATAACCTTGATGCCTCCTTGTGGGAAAAACCAGATTAACTGTTTGTGAAAGAATTGGCTGACCACATTTTGTACCCCGCTTCAAAAGCATTGTATGTTTATTGTCTGATATACCCGCTCCTGCTATGCCTCGTGTAATAAATAAATAAATAAATAAATAAATAAATAAATAAATAAATAATAAACATCAACTGAATAAAAAAGTAAACGAATGAGTGAAATAAATAATAGCGCATAAAAGAATAAAAATACAAACGGGTGCAAAAGGGCAGAGCATGTGATGAGAGTCACGGGACACGCTCGCCAATTGGACTTTATCGCGACTTGATACCAGGAGCGCTTAGGTGCGCTTGCAATGTTTTAAGCGGATCTGTTCAGCGAGTGAAGCACCAAGCCGCTCTTGGGGCGTGCCACAAGGAGAGTGCAGCCAGAAGGCAATTTAAAAGAACAACTACTACTAGTTCGGTGGTTGCACCCAACGCGGTGAAAACAACACGTTGTGAACTTCTTTTTGCAGAAAAGGCTACCGTGAGCTTCTCGACGGAACAATCTGTTTAGAGAGAAAACAAAACTTTTGCGCGATGTTCCCAAACGGAGCAGCTTTCGTGATTGTCTAATAACCTTACAGAACGCGGGCTCCATGTCCTCAGCTTTCTCTATTCATTTACACAAATTTCCATGACCAGAGAAGCACGTCCGAAAGCGCTGTTGTTTTAACACGATCATCGTCTCCGATCTTTTTACGCCTGCTATCAGAATATACTGGAAAGTCAACTGGGCTGAATTAACGGTTTTCTTGCACGTTTACCTTGTAAAAGCTGGAATCGCAATTTATCATGAAACGGGTGAAGAGAAAACATTTCGAACGAGTATATAGAACAAAAACATCTTGCAAATCAATGCGACGTGGTTACGGTATATAGTTCGTGCGGCAGCGGCAAACGACGCACGAAACTTTTATCTTCTCCCGCCCATTACCGATAAACTGAAGCTCTGTACTTACCCAATGTACCAGAAATAAAACTTCGACTAATACGCCGCAGTATCCCTTTTACGAAGTGTAAAATTAAAAATCCCTGGAAACGCAACCAGCCGTCGGTCGATAGCAATCACAGGTAGGGAAATTGGGTAGCAATGCAGCGAAAGGTAATCGATGAGCTCCTCATTAGCGTGAACCACGAAGGCGCTCCGTGTAGCCGCCGCTGACTTCTCTTTATCGATCGCTCACAAATCATCTACGAGCAATCGGCGCCAGCATGCACGGCGGCGCGTGCGCGATGATGAGCGACTTCGCTGAGTCGTTCGACACAATGTTTATGGCCATGGCAGACGCATGTCGTGACCTGCGCGTAATACCAGGTCGAGCAGGCTGCGGAGATCCATTCAGATTTTTAGGGGCGAAGCTCCTCTTGCTCGGGCCCTGCCCCGGCCGTACACGGGCGGACATGATGATGATTGTGGCAGGATCTCCCTAGGGATTGGCCAACGAAAGATTGGACCGACTGAGGTCAAAACCAGTTCAACGCGTTCGTTGCTACCCAACAAGGAGGAGAGGAAGAAGAAGAGTTTCGGTCCGTCGCATGCGAGCTCAAGACACGTACCGGGGGTTGCGCGACACCAGACGGCTCTGCAGAAGGCGACGGCCAAGGTGGCTAAAATTTCACACACCGAATTCGCCAACTTACCCATGGAGATTCTCATCGTCCCAAACAAGCCCCACATAATCGCCACAAACATCGACGTCGTCGACGGGCTTGTCAACGGAGCGGTGGGAAGCTTGACGTGTCGAGTCTTTATATGAATGTGCGGCGAATGTTTCACGGTTTTACCGATAAGCATTTTAGCTTCGCCCCTCTCATCATCATTCACTTCGTGGAGATGGCGGGATTTTTTTCTACAGGGCGCAGGGGTTCGGAATGCGTGACGACAAGTTCCGATCGAGCCTGTTTCTGATCAAGCGAGTTTCGCTCCTCTCCGCATAGGACCGCTGGCGCTGCCACTGGAGTCTGCCAGTTCATAAGTAGCACTACCATCACTTCAACATCACCAGCGATTTTCACTACTAATTGTAACCTGGCGTAGCTCCTTCTTCGACCAAGCTTCCATACCAACCCGAAATGCACACGAGCCTGCCATAGGAGCGTCACGGCCCCTTGCTACCGTTTTGGCAGCAGTGAAAACGTGCCAACTGTTGTGGACACTTCACCCAACTGCTAAAGATTAGGTTAGTTAAACTGCGGCTTTACTCACGGTTTGCTATGCATTACAAATAGGCACACTGACGCCATTTCCCAAGTTAATGGCACGGGCGCATCAGGAGCGTCGTTATGGCACTTTCGACTTGCTTAAACGCGAAAGAGCAGTAACGGGAAGCGTTTGGGAGTAAAGCGACCCCAGCGGATTCTATTCGTCACGGTCTCGTGAAAACTAGACAAGCAAGAGAGAATGCTCGGAACTTTGGGTCTGCTGAAGTGATTTACAACGCTCATATTGTGCCGCATGGACAACTCTAGATACCTGCTGGCTTGCATTCCTCAAGATCGCATCGCAGCTTGCCTGAACCGAGCACGCTTGTTAAGCCTCAAGAATCGAAACACCCGATCGCTACCCGGTTGTTTTGGGGAAAAACAAGACCGAATATCAATTTAAAGTACGGATTTACGGTCGCGCCTGCCTCGCTAAACCGTAAGGAGAGGCGGCGCTGAAAAGAGCAGTGCGTACTGGAAACCGTTAGACGTCGTTGTTTGTAGCCTACCATCAAACTCACTCGCGCGTCCGGGATTGCATAGACGAGGCTTAACAGGTGTGTGCTCCAATCATAAGACACGACGGCCGTGTTCGGAACGTTTCTCAGCGAAAGCACGGACAAAGCGTCCTCGAGAACTCAACGAAACGTTTTTAAGCCTTCCTTCAAGGGAGCCGCCGCCGCGGGGCTGAACCTAACGAGATGAATTTTAAAATACGCCGAGCGGCGAAGATTCAGCAAGGTTGCTGTACTGCGAGGCATTCACATTCTATTCGGCCCAAAGGAGCTTTGCATTACCGATACTTTCGAGGGAACGAGGGCGCGGAAACGAAAAACGAAGGAGGGAAAAAAAAAACGCTGAGCAGTGCAGACTCACCTTCCCTCATCGACACTCTGTACACCTCTGATGTTCCTCCACCTTCGCTCGCACTGCCGACCGGAGATCTGCTTCCGCGCAGTCAGCAAACCGCTCCGCGAGGAAGTGCCGACACCAGCAGCGGCGGACGGGCCGGCGCCATTGTAGTAGGCCGCCCTCCTCCTTACCGACTTCAGTAAGAACCGGCGGCTCGTGTCTTGTCGGAAAAAGAGACTCCTCTTTCGCGGCTCCCTATCGGGCGCGGGTCGCTCAAAGAGGACGGCGGGCCCGCCAGGTATGAGCCGCGAGTGCGAGTTTCTGCGCTATAATGGAAGGACGTCTTCGCCTCGGGCCACAAACCGTTCGCATATAATGGGGCGCGCACGTGCACGCCATCCCAAGCAGCGTCGGTAGACGGCTGTTCTGCCTCGGTGCCACCCAAGAAGTATCGCCTGCTATGAGCAGCTTTGCAGAGCAGAGAGTAGCTTCGGGAGTTGGAGAAATTCCTTGTACTTTGTCCTTAATGTACTTGTTGATATTTGTTTGGTCTTCCTTTTCGTTGCATTTCCTCTCATATATTCACAGGCCTGCTGATTGTCCACCGTTTTTTTGTTTTGTTTTCCCCCACTTTATTCCACAAGATACCGCAAATGCTCAGCATGAGCTGCCATGGGCACTTCGTCCTCTTCGTTTCCGTTGCCTTTTTAATCTCTGTTGTTCTTCTTCAACAGCCTTTTCTAGTACGTATTACTATTATTATTGCAAGGATATCATTATTCAAACTATTATTACTACCCTTTCTAAATTGCGGCAAAGCGGTAAATATCATAAACCCCTCCGACAACTACGGCCAGCCTATTGGACGCGTTGTTACTAATTTTAGGGAAGTATTTCCGTCTGAATTTCTAGAACGTGAAGCTAACCCCTTAGTCCGGCTCCTCCTGTGTGCCGTATAACTCGGCCTTCCCAGCATAATTGCCGACGACGACGATTGCAAGCCACTCAAGCGGCTGAAAAAGTCGCCTTCGTTCATCCATATTTTTCATGCAATAGTAAAAGCACGCCGGGAGCTATTGATTTTTATACCAACCGCTGTAATTTTGTTCATTTCAATGTCCCATAATTCCTTGTATCTCGCAAAGGACACGCATTTTTCGTGTTCTTAAACCCGGCCAGAGCTAATTAGAGTAACTACGGAACTATGTATTTCACTTATTTTTAAGCTGTTCCAGCTTTTTAAGCGTGTTTCAAACGTCCTTTTACTTTCCGGTGTTGAAGGCGTATTGCTTTCAGAACAACATGAAACTGGGGCGATATTCCCGTTTTTTGTCCCTTTTGTGTTTCTTTCAAAAGTGTCCCTTTTGAGCGAGCCCTGATTGGCTAAAAGCGAACACCCGAATGTGACGCCATGTAAGCACGGCGGAGCTATAAGCCGTGGCTACTCGGAACAGACGATTTGGAGCAAACGATTTTTCATCGCCTTATTGTGGGTTCGCTCGCGGAACAATAAAACACATAAAAGATACCCTGATACGGTTTCAGTTCTTTAAAATGCGTTTGCAAGAACAGTTACGGTATTTGAATCCAAGGCCCACTGCTTAAACCGCAAGTACGTCACGATGAAAGGGCGCGAAAAGGGACGTTTTCAAAAGGACAGTTACGAGAATACCGCCCCTGGCCTCGTTCCTTTCCTGCCCCGAGCGTCCGAAGCGGTTCATCGTCGGAGACGGATCGGTAATGCGTCATTTGACACAACCAAAGCTTTTGATTCCGCCAGTCACCACTTGCTAATTACGAAACTGTGACTTTTCAAAAATGGTCGGCTCTTATCTTGACCTTTCATTAAGTTACTTGCATTTAACTGACTGGCTATGTCAATCATAACGTCCAGCAGCTCTGTCGTTTCGGTGCTTCAAGTGGCGTGACGCAGGGTTGCGTCCTAGCCCTCTCAATTTTCCCAGTTTGTTAATGTATTTCGGCTACTCGATACGGCGTTCTTTTTTACCTCATGTTCACGACATCGACATGTCCAAAGATGTTTTTGTACAAAGGACTGGAGGTATCGAGACCTTTACGCATTCAGTCACAGATCCAAAGAGAATAAACTTAAAGTCAGCGCTGCGAATATAACCGTAGCGTCGCACACGCGTAATACTGACTGCCCTGTTTCTCCGGATTCACTTGAAAATTTTATTTGCCTCAAATCTCGATTACCACTGACCTGGTTGGGCCCTTTGAAGACAAGCTGAGATTCACAGATTCACCTTGTGTGTTAGATCTATCAAACAGAAAGTTATTCGCCACTTTGGTGTAGCTTGCAGGATCGAGAATTCCGCAGCTGCGGGTTCTTCCTGAAACTGCACTCAACTGTCTGTTATCCCGTTCTTAAAGATGCCTCAGTAGTCTATAATCGCACATATGGACATAACAATGCGGATATCGGCGAGTTATAAAATAAATGGCCCAGAACCCCATACATAGTTTTCCTCCGCAAACATAACCTTCCAGACTCCGTGCCGGCCGACACGAGAATGCTGCCTTAATTAAAGGTCAGAAGTTATATAAACGACCATATGTCTGTTAACAATGACTCATCTTTAGGAACAAAAATTCTTCTGCGTTTTTTTTTTTGCGAGATTCAGGACTAGACAAAACTGTGTAATTCTTCCATTGTGTGCATGGCTACGTCTGTACGCGTTTGCGTCATCATGAGCGTTTTGACTGCTTTTTCTTGTTAGGCGCTCTGCGCTTCCTGGGCTTCACTCGCTCTATTTTTTTTTCTTTTACTTAACTTTATTTCGAGTTTTTTTTTCTCGAATTTCATTGCGTGCGATTTTTTATTTAAGCTTTGCTTTCTCTCTATTTTGCTTTCCCGATCTCTCACATTCACTTCACCGCATTGTAATCACCCCCATCTGGCGTAGCAAGCAATGCCGCTAGCAGAGCTGACCTCTCCAGCCCACATTAAAGAGTTCTCTCTCTCTATTTCAAGATTAACCTATGCCAAAGTTAGCTGTAAATACTCCTCCATGAGGTCCATCTAACAATCTCTATAAAGTTACAAAAAAAAAAAAAACGTCCCTCTTCTCAGCACTTTCACAAAAAAGTCACCCGTAAAAGGCACTGCTACAGACCATCTAATGCTTACACTTTGCAAACGTAAATATTTACAACACCCCACTCAATCTGTCCTGTACCGACATGTAGTAGAGTGCCGATCTCGTTCTCTTCCCAAAGCAGTGCGGTTTACTTCCTTGCTTATTTCCTTGGGCATAACTCACTTGCTGGAGTAGTTGTTGGCATGTTATTTTACTTTTGTTGCATCGCATGTTGCGTTGCTGTTTCCATTGAACGCTGTGACTATTCCGAATAGTGGCTCTCACAGAACACGTTTACCTGTAGTGAGTAGGATACCTTTCCGACCTTCATTGTAAAAGTAGGTTTTTTGGTTTATATAGTGAGTTTAGTTAATTCTTTATACTCGTACATTGCGTACATTCTTCAACAGTGTTGTCGGCTGGTGTTGCGTTTTCCTGGCGTGAGTTTTCCTAATGTTTCACTGTACCCAGTGCGTACATTACTTAAAGGTTTGTTGTTTGGGGTTGCTACCGTTCTTTTATTTTTTTCGTTCATGCCGCCCTGCGTGGTCTCTAGGCATGTGATTCCTCTTCATGGATCGGTCAGTTTGTTGGTTGGGCGATTGATCGATTAATTTATAGATAGATTGATTGATTGATTGATTGATTGATTGATTGATTGATTGATTGATTGATTGATTGATTGATTGATTGATTGATTGATTGATCGATCGGTTGATCGATTGATTGATTACAGTGGTATTGATTTTAGCGTAAAATATGTAGTTGACGTTGATGTGGAAGTGTGCTACAGTATTGTAGATGAAACCTTAATCTGACTATGGTGTTCAATAACCTCGGCGTCGAAAATTATTTTCCCGCTTTCCTTCAGTATTTCATTTTTTTTTGTGAGTCTCAAAAGTTCCCAATTGATGCCAACGTAGCTTTTAGAATAGTCTCATCATTACGAAGCACAGGCGACACTAAAGCAGTCCAACCACCTTTCACGGCGTGTATTAGCTCCGCATTTTTATTTTTCTATTCAAAGTGTGCGACGAAGCAGTGGAGCAGCCGAATCTTACTATTCGTTCGTAACAAAAAATTTTCCTGAGCGAGCTCACGATAGGTTAAATACTCGTCAACGAAACTCCCGAGGACGTCTTCACCCCGAGTTAGATCCCCGAAAAGTACGGCAGTCAAAGATACGGCAAGGGCCGGCGAATTTGACTCAACGTGAATTGTAAGGAAGGCAAGGGGAGCTCGATATCGAACCGCACAAAATATAACAAAGCGAACACAGTCGCGCAAAGCACAAGTGCTCGTCAAAGAGGGCGGCCTCATCTCGTCCTGTGTTTGACTTCGTCTTCGTCTCTTAGTACTTTCCACCCTTTTTTACTTGGCACGTTGCATCGTTTCTCGCAATCTGTCTGTCAGGATGTACGTTTATATTTTTTACCTTCGAAAATCCTTTGATCCCTGCTTTCATCGTTTATCGGATCTCGTAATTTCGTTCGTCGAGCGCAGCTGTCCGTAACTTCGTTCGGTCGTTTCTGTCGTTCCCCATGTTTCCCCAAGGCCGATCGACGCTTCCACACGCAAGAAAGCACGCACACATCTGGGAAAGTAAAGCTTGCAACCGCTGAATGCGCTGCAATTTCAGAAGGCGCCGCAGAAACAATACAATCTCGTTGGAACCTTTCTTTATCCCGTTTCATTGTGGCCGTCAAAGTTATACAGGATAAGTCATGTAACCTTCTACATATACAAAACCAGTGGAAATAAAGACGCTGCAAGCAGAACGAGACCTCAAGGACAGCCACCTTGTGGTTTCTTTCTGCCTGAAGCGTCTTTTTCTTCCAACTGCTTTTCTATATTTAGCCACCATGAACCAACAACCCATCTCGCTACGTTAGACGTATGCAATCATCCTATTCAATGGAAAGGGCACGGCTCCCTCTCATGGAGGGAGCAGTTGTCGCTCCTCTCGTCAAGTGTGAAGATAGGAATGAACGTTACTGACTACTATAGTTCGTTTGCTGAGTTGTTGTAGTTGTTCCATGAAACAATGACCTCCTTCACTGGGCCATCCTTTGATCAAAGAGTAATCTGCAGTACTTTCTGGATACACTCGTAAACGCCGTAATACATCGAGATGAACAGAACGAAACAGGAGTCTGGACAGCTGGTTGGGAACAGGGATGCGCCGATAATTAAAAAACAATTGACAATGGCCAGAGCCTGCACGTCCGTCTCCGAGAAATCATAAGGGACACCACGGCTATTCCCGGTCTTGGAGAGAGCACAGATTACCAGCCAACGGGGCTTCATGAATACTGCTGTGGTTTGGTGAAAGTTTATAACCCCAGAAAAAAAAAACACATCAGAACCACCTCAAGTCACAGTACCGGCTTCGAAGCTTTCGATGTACGGCTACAAGGTTACGACGAGTATAGAAGAACAGTATTCCATACGCCAGGCGCTAACGTCGTCCGTTCAAGTCACGTGATCTGAGGGCGTCCGTCTTTGGAACGGACTCCATTCGTAATGGAACATTCAATTAGAAGTAGGAGTCGAAACACCACACCCTAGCCACATCTAAAGGCTGCAACACCGCAGGCAGGGGCTAACTGCGGGCACGCTTCAGTAGCGATTGCAGCTACTACTATTCCTCTTTAACATCGTACATGCGCCTTGATGCCGGCTATTCAATGAGAAAATCCTGGACGTGGGCTGGTGCACTTCATGCATACGCCGGTATGAGCCCGGTGCCAATGACTCTCTGGATGCACTCGTACGGTATAATTGGTTTTGTCATTTTGGAGCAGTCTTCCGACGTCCGCATGGCTCTACGAGAGCAACGACACTTATTCTATGCGTCACTACCTCCAGGTTCTAGTAAAGTCTACAAGCGATTAGTTTCTACTGGATTTAAACATATTACTTTATGCTGGACGTCAACATAGGACCTGAAACCTGAACACCAAACCTCGCTATGGTTACTTGTTATCAAGGAACGGTGGAGGTTTTGTAGCCAAATTCATGCTCTACATTTTCGCCTGAAGAAGCTCCAGGTAACCCCGTCAGAAGCGCAATGTGTTATAATTGGTCACTAGAGTTTCCAAACTAGCGAAATTATTTCTTGTTTTTAAGACTTGTCGTCACTGGCGCATCCGCCGCCGATACAAACGAACACGCACACACGTCAACCTACCAGCGATGGACACACGGCGTCGGACACTCCCTCCCCGCGCACCGTCGACAGAAAGTACAATTTCCGTCAAACCATTGACCACTGTTGCAGTAACAGGACAAAGAGTTAGCACCTTTCGATGACACCACTAGAAGTGAATTTCTAGCAGTTTCCGTGCCGTGGACAGCCTACACCTCAGTACAATTTCGAAAGAACTAGCCCTTAGCAACTCCTCAGCCTCATCGCCACCAGGACAGACGTTTTTAGCCAAATAATCGCATGAAATAGCATTTAAAACTCAAATTTCGCGCTCTCGTACAGGCAGGAGTGACGCATTATCAGCCAACGCTAAAACGTTTATATGCATGCTTTAAGTAGACGTTCACATTCAAGTGATACGAATACACGTTGCCGAAGGCCCCACTAACCACCCTCGCCCACTCACCCCGGCATGCTTCTTGGCGGTGGCTCAGGAGGCGCCAATCGCACAAACAGGTATCCGCGACGTCGCGGAGAAATAGACGGAAGGCGGCTGTGGAGTCGCCACTGGTAAATATGTTTTCTTTAATGTCTCTAAAATTTGCGCCATGTTATCGGTAAAAAGCGGTCTTTTTAATGAACCAAACTTGCGTTTTGCCTTGACGGCCCCGTTCACTGCGTTAACGTTCAGTCGCCTACCACAGCGGCAGCAATCGTCAGCTTGCAGGCCGCTCCGAAGGTTCAATGCCCGCGCCAAGCTAATGGGTCGCGTTTCCCTTTTCCTCCACGTTAGGCGAATGCGCGCATAGGTTGTTCCGGCTGTTGCGAGGTTCCCTTCTCCGGTCGCCTTTCTTTTGCCTCGACAAATCTACCAGCCTCTTTCAGAGAGAGAACAACACTGTTAAATGACTTACACCCTTAAACCCCATCGAATAATAAAGAAGAGCATCATTTTGAAAGGTGTAATTAACGATGAAACACCCTTTAAAAGGATGTACTCCTGACTTGTTGCTAGCGTACACGATGTTATCAACGCCAAAACATCCTAAGGGTGAATTAGAAACAGCGCAGGAACAGACAAGAGGAGGTACACGCAAACACGTGATCCTTGTATCGCCGTGTTCCTGCGCTGTTGCAACTCAGTTATGTGCCAACTGGCCCGCCTACATCCGTGTTGCAGTGAAATCCTCAGTGTGTTTTCTTTTGTTTTTGTTTTTACCCTAGGTTGCAAGGGTGTGAATCACTGTCTCAAATCATCGCTTTTACACCCTAGCAAAAACACAGGAATACACCCTTATAAGGGTGTCTTGTCTTTAACTACACCTTTACAAATGATGCTTTTTCTTTATTCTTCGTTGGCGTTTAGGGCTTCAGTTATAGACAAAACGGGTGTAATTTAATTTGGAGCGCACTAACGGAGGACAGCACAATACAGCTACGTGAAAAGATAAAGACAAAAAAAAACGTAGGGAAGCCCGACCTTCCACGGCTCTGCAGACTGTAGGATAAAGCGCACGCCAATGCAAGGATTACTAGCACAGGACAGATCATGTCTCTTAGGGGTCTCCTGAGGCCGCATAATGCCGCGATCCGGCGAACGTTGCGAAACCGTGGGCAGTACGTTGACTTCGTCGAATGGGGGCTATAATCTTCGTACTTAGCCTTAAGCCGCGGATAATCCTCGCCGACTGCAGCTCAGATTGCTGCGTTCCGACAAAGGGCGAAGGCCAGCACGAGTGCCCCTCAAAGAAGCCTCACTAGGGCAGAATGACGGCTTTCCACGTGGGGCTACCGCGAATAACCTTTTCTTAGGTCGAGGCGGATTTCTAGATTGCTGAAGAACAGGAAAAAAAAAAAAACTCAAAGCGAGCCCAACGACCCCTGTCGTGTTGTAAGTAGGGTTTGTTAATAGCTCACTTTCACGGTCGTTGCCACTGCTCGCAGCTGAATAAGGAGCAGACGACCTGCTGAGCCCGAGTCTAAGCCTGCACGTCCCTTACATTTATTCCTCTTCTATTAGTGCTTGTCGGCTGAAGTAATCTTGATTGCGCTCCTCTCGAGAAAGGTAGCAGAAGCATCGACTTTTTTTTTTCGGGCGTGTACGTGTGTCTGCCGCCATATGACCACCGTACATGTCTGTTTCGGCGGTCTTTTGACATTTGTTTATTTCTAAAAAAAAAAAATTTGCGCCCTGTGCCTAAACCGAGACCGACGGCCACGCTTACATGATGGAGGCCTACACGGCATATTGACCAAGAAATATTCGCACGCGGATAAATTGCTTGGTTGGCGGTGTTGTTGGAACATGCACTGCAAGCCTTGCTGTGAAAATTCGCAGCACGGTCACTTATCTCCGTGGTCTGCTTCCTGCGAGCAATAATCGTAGCTGCCCTGCTACACTGGCCATAAAACACGCAGCAGCAGCATTGTTTCTATACCCGCGATGGAGCGCGCGAAAATAAAATGCCTGCAATCCACTATAATCCTCACCTTTATGGACAAAGCTGCTCGATCGTAGAAGGCGCATCAACATCGATCAAGCCGCTAAAGTTTTGAGCTCAGAAGGTGAAACTTTAACGATAGCGGTAGCTTCGAGGCTCCCCCAACGGGGCGCGTCGAAATGCGATTCGCCCACCAGGCCCGCCGTTATCGATTTCCGCATAGATGAGCTTATGCTAAGCAGTGAAAGAAGACATCCATCTTGAGAGCGACTCCTCCTGATTTAATGTTGGCCCGTCCCCAATAACCGATCACGCGCCTGTTTCTGAGCCCGTCGCAACAAGATCGATGCAGTGGTAAACCTTGGCGCCACTGCGGGGTGCAGACTTCACCAAATGCGTATTTAAAATGCACGTGCCGGCACCAGCTGTGTCACCTAGAAGCACCCTGCAACACTTTTTCAGCTTTTGTACAAATCTTAAATGCTTTCAGGAAATGGTCAGCCAAGACATGAAGTACTTAGAATAGGGGGCGCAAACTACCAAAGCTAAAAATTACCGTTAAATGACCATAAGATAACTTGCAAACTTGTTCAAAGGATTTTCCTCTCTCTCCCGGTCTTGGCGTTCTTCGGCCGAAGGAATTACGCCATAACAGCCGCGTAGCGGCTATTGGCCGACTTCCCTTTAGTTGCGTAATTGAACGAACGCATTCGATAGCCACTTTAAAAATAAATCCACAAAAGCAAAGCAGAAACGGAAGGCAGATCTGCTCTGACGAGCCAATCACGCAGGTGCTACTCTGTGCTGGCCATAACTATAGCTTGCACAATGCTTCCAGACGCGAAGGAAAGAGTGAAGGCGTTTATCGGAAGTGATGCAGAGTCCCTTTCACGGGGATTTTAAAGCGCGAACTTTTTTTTTCACTCGGCATTTTCCGCGTGTCGTAACTAGTTGGAAAAGGCCAGGAGAAGTTTTTTTCGTATATTAGATAGCACTTGTGCGGCTGAAACAATCTATAAACTAAGATAACGTACTGAAATTATTCGCAGTAAACGGCGGTGATGCATCCGCTTGCCGTCATGCACTGCCTTGGCTCACAAAACGCGCACTCTCTCCATTATCAGAATGCTGAGGCTTCTAAATAAAGGCATACGGCTCACCCGTGAACAAACCGTTAAATGACGTCCATTCTCCCCCACGCCCTTGCCTATGTGGGACCGGACGTTCACATAGCGTGGAACAGAAAGCAAAGCCTTCTGGCAGAAATGACGGGTAGCAATCATGTACCCCAATGTATGGTGCGGTTTCCATGTTTTGAAAACTTTAATTTCAAACCACGCAAGCAGTGCACGCTATCAAATAGAAGCAGTGTTTTAAGTGCAGAGCACTTTAGGCGCTCGCCTTGTGGTCCTAGCTCGCTCGCTCGACCCAAGTATATAGAGCACCAAGGCGGCGTCCCGGGGTAACGCTGTTGTTCGCGGCGTACCCCAGAGGCTTCGAAAGCCAAGCGGTTTATATAGTCATAAGCGTTCGAAACTCGTGAAACGCTGGCGCTTGTCATACATCTTCCCGTTGTTTAGCGCAAAGAAAACTATAGGTACATTTGAGGAAAAATATACGTAATTAACCGGCAGCGCCCGCGTTCCTTTAGTTAAGAACGCCCGTTGGGTTGGTTTTTAAAACGCAAAATGTGGCAGTGAAACGCCGGCACGTGCGGGGAGAAAAACACAAAGAGAACAGAACTCCCGCTGGCACAGTTTCAGGCAGGGGGCGCGCGAGCACTGCGAAGGCGGGAAATTTGAATTGCATGGGGTGGTAGCAGTGAGCGGATAACGGCGGTACAGCCCATTATGGCGAATCACTGCTCTGCACTTCCGACAGCTTTCACATTGAGTGGAACGGCTTTAATTTTTCATTCCTCCTCGAACCAAATGCGACTTGTTCGGAATAGTTCCTCAATAAGTTTGCTTGTTTCCGGAAACCAAATTTGGTGCGTTCGTTTTCCGTCTGCTATTTATGCATACCGGCTAGTCCTAATTACTTTCATTTTCATAAAGCTGCTCGTAAGCTAGAATGAAGTTTCTCTTGCGCAGCCTTCTCCGCAAGAAAGTATGTTTTTTTTGTACAAGAGGACTGTGCTTTGGCCGAGTTGGTGAACGTTCGTCGTTGAAAATCAGCGCGGCAAAAACACAGCACAAAAAAAAAAGGAACAAGAAGTAGACGGGACAGCGCTGCACTCACAACTGGTTTATTTTGAAGAAAAACATTAGTAATATGCATAGATCAGTTTCCCACCATTACTAATTTCCTTCAACTTTCTTTGTGCTGTGTTTTTGCCGCGCTGATTTTCAACGATGTTTTTTTTTGTAATTTAGTTAGCCACAAACCCGTACACTATTAATATGCACGCCAGTCGAGAATAACGCTGCTACGTCATCACCACCAGTGATTTCTAAATCACCACACCGGTAACACTGTCAATCCGCGAGTTCATTTCGTTCAGTTATTTTTAGTTATAAATTTCTCCAATTCGGCACCCACGAAATGTGCAAGAAAGCACATCACACTGGCCAAATGGAATGAGTCAAAGTAGGCAACTACTGGGCGCCATAGTCTTCAACACCCATGCGACCTCGCCCGAGAACAGGCCAACAAAAAAACAACGCTGTGTTTTCCCATCACAAACCATACTCCGCTGCCCAAGGAATACCCGCGGAATATGCACCGCAGTAGCAACTTTAGTTGACGCAACGAAATTTCGAAACACCACCCTTCACGCCCACAACAAGAATGTTGTCGGGTACTCCCACCAAGGCGTCTACGATAGCAGCGCCGTCATCCTGCCTCGGTACAAAATTAACATCAAACTCCCTGCCAACCGTCGATACAGACACCGCAGAATAATACGCTAAAGCTCCTGAAGCCACCGCCGGAGCTAACGAAGTCACCTTAACCACCGATTCCCAAACTGCCTGCTGGTATTGACAACTACGACGCATCTCCGCTCAAGCCAATCGTGAACTTTAAACTATAAATGATTCCCCGACAACCAATCTGGGGCCCAACCCACGCTTCCATCCAAAGAAGGAAGCGGTACATATCGTTGCCTTGTGCACATGTCCGCCAGGAACCTCCTCACGAGAGAGCCGGCCCCACCATGGAAGCCACATGCATTCTAAGTTGTTGCTAAAGCGTTTTCACTTAATATCGATACAGACGACAACACTGCCCGCTATCCTCAAAGGAGCAGAAAGCAGCCAAAATCCCCGTAAAGTCCAAAATAACCCTTACTCCGTGGAACATAACTTCGCGCGATACACTCCCCACCCATCAGGTCCATATTGAAAACAGCGACGCCAACCATGCACTATTCACCGTATAGAATAGGAGTACCAACTACCCACCTTACCCCGTTCTTCTTCCGTGTGGTCGAGCTACAAAGCTTCCGCCTCAACGTTCTGCTACGGCCGATGAAGTGCTCCCTGACACAACGGCGCACTCGTCAAAGTCTGGCTACTTGTCCTACAAAGGTCCCTCGTTTGCAGTGTCTCGGGTGGTGGCTCGTACACTCTATACGCATACTTCCGTCAGTCCGTCGGTTTTCATACTATGGTATTAGGCGCGCCATTTTCCTTCAACAACTGTTGTATCTAGAAAGCTCACTTGTTTATCAGAATTCATTCAGAACTTAATAGTCGAATGCGAAGCATCAGAACTTAATAGTCGAATGCGAAGAATTAGGACGCGATACGAAAGCACCATGTATAGAACGTCCGTGCTCCGAAATGAAGAAGGTACCGTTCATGCAGCAGAAGGAAATCTGGGTTTTATAGGGGAAATAGCTTTTATTTGCGTACAACAGTGCTGATTCGCAAAAGTTGTTCGTAATAACATGAGCGACATTAAAATGGTTGACAGTTATAACTAACCGTACTGGAACAAACTTTCGCATAATTTCTGCTAAAGCTTCTAAAAAGAGCGTCGTATACCTTCCACCAAAGGGGTTGTTCGTATAGAGGGCAGCAACGCCGAGAAGAACTAGGAGGGTGTCATCAGGTAGGAGCCGGCTCTTACTTAGCGTATATATTATAAAAAAGAAATTGGCCGCGTATCTGCTCACTTCGCGGCAAATGTCGACGAAAGACGATAGTCTTCTGTCGCCCCTGCCATGTAAACGCCTCTCTTCTCTACCCCGCCCACCTTTTCCGCTCTTTTTCTCCCGTTTCTCTCCCCCTACGATAAACACAGCGGAGGTTTGCTCAAGTCAATTCAATTTTGCGCTGTCCACTGCATGCGGGCCACCTACTGGAACCGTTTCTTACTTTTGGGTCCGCCCCAAGTGGGCTACGCGAGAGCTTTTCTTTTTTTTTTTACCAAGCAAGACTTTTCCACCCCAACTTTGGGGGGGGGGGGGGGGTTGAAACATTTTTTCAAGGCGTATTTCTTTTTAATTTGCTATCGCAAAAATCAGGCAGCCATGTATTTTTAATTAAAATAACACTGCAAATATCACTTACGTATTGATGTCTTCCCTCAAATATGCTTAATGTTTTCTTTTTGCTCAAGAATGTTGACAAGTATGAGCATTGCTTCCACATTCAGTAGTTTGGAAATGTTTTGCCTATATAAAGGCGCCGGTAAAGATTTTTTAAACTTTTGGCCGGGCCGTTGAACCGACAGACAGACAGACAGACAGACAGACACAGACAGACAGACAGACAGACAGACAGACAGACAGACAGACAGACAGACAGACAGACAGCAAAATTTTCGCTATTGAGCAGCGCCATCTTTAAAAAAAGTTTGCGGGGGGGGGGGGGGGGGTCCCACGGAATGAAATAAGTGGCTTAATGGTTCGAAAATCGATAGTTCATCAAATTGGAGTGTTGTTTTAGAAACCAGAGGCCTGCTAGGAATGTCGGCTGTAAGAAATTATTCTCCGCAGATTCGATGGATTTTAGCGAGAAGATAAAAATGTCCAGCGTGCTAATTAGTCGGTATAATACATTTGAGGTCAGTCACTGTAGTTAGTTCCCTAGACAGAAGGTCAGCGACGGTATTATGGGTTCTTAGCCTGTACTCCTGACTGGGATCACAATGTCAGAGCTTGTAAAGGCACTGGTGGTAAAGCCGCCTGCAGGCTTCATTTTCATACTTTTCCGTTTCGGTACTACGCCACCAGCTTTATCGGCCGGTTTAATGATTGTGTCGGTTCTGGCTAGAGGGTAATTCGGAGTAGTTTATTCGGAGAGAGTTAAGTGCTTGCTTTTACTAGATCCCTCTGATGTGCAAGCTTTTGCCGTTATTGGATGGCTTTGTCGTCACCGACAAGGAAGAACCCTATTAAGCGCGAAAAATGAGCCCATCTAGTGGTAAGCGTTTCCTCTTATTGGGTTGCTGCGTTGTCACCATTAACAAAGCAATTAAAAAATGCGTAAAAACTTCACCCCCTCGGACGTAGTTACCGTGAATTGCCTAGCCGTTAGAACCTAGTTAGTTAATTAAGGTACCGACACAGCGTTTACTACAAAGCAATCTAATAAGCGCGACAACTTAACTACCTCAGAAGTAGTGTGCTGGACAACCTAGACGCAAAAGCCGCCATAATCATTTAACCTGCCGAAAGATGTTGTAGCCTATTGTCCTAACAATGGAAAAATACCAAAACGGAGGACCATAAGCAGTTTAATAACTAATACCATGAAAATCATTTTGAGTATGACGCAAGCCAGACGTACACTTGAACAATCCTTAATGCCCTCAAGGACCTTCTAGGTAGGTAATTAGGTAGGTCGACGCGCTGTCGATTTTCGATCCGTTGTCGTGCTAGCTGTCGAGCTTCCTCCGCCTCTTGCACAAAGTCGTCGACGTCACCGCTGTTTTCGTCTTCGTGGACGGGTAACACCTAGTCTATGATAGCGGTGACCGTGCGACCATAAACTAATTGCAAGGGAGTCAGCCCTGTAGTTTCCTGCACAGCCGTGTTGTAGGCGACCGCCCCATACGGTAGCGTGTCATCCCATGTTTTGTATTCGACATCAACATACAAAGACAGTATGTCGGCGAGGGTTCTCTTTAATATATCGGTCAAGCCGTTGGTTTGCGGGTGGTATGCTGTCGTTTGCCTACGGGTGGTTTGAGTTGAAATCATGACGGACTGCATGAAAGGGGAAGTGTTCCTTCTCTGGCACTCACGGCAGGTCTTGGCCTATTGCTGGACCGTTTGCAAAAGTTTCGGCCAGTAGTATTTTTCACAAATCCTGGCCACTGTACGGCTGACACCCAGGTGCCCCGCCGAAACTTCGCCGTGACAGGCGTACAAGATTTCCGCTCGCATGGCCGCCGGCACAAGGAACAGAAACGCGTCTCTCATGTTTCCGAAATTGCGTTTTTTTTTGAGGCTGAAGGAATCGATGTTCCGGATAAATGAGGGCGGGATACGAACGTCTAAACCTTCCAGATGCTAGATAGTAAGTAGCAGCTTTGGGTCAGCTCGCTGCAGTTAGGCTATTTCGGAAGTGCTGCAAGCTTCAAGAAGCGGTAGATCTTCTACCATTTCATGGCATGCTGAGTCGATGGGCACTCGGGACAAGCAATCGGCGTCGATGTGAATTTGAAATATTCGAAAGATAGAAAGTGGACAAAAAACATGCTCACCGGGTGGGATCCTAACCCTCGTGGGTTCGGATCCCACCCAGCGGGCATGTTTTTGTCCACTTTCTATCTTTTGAATATTTCAGAAACACTAGCTGTTTCCAGAAGAATAAATGACCTACCCCTTTTTTCCCCTTTTGCCTTCTTTGGCGTTCTTGACTGCCTACCCGTCTTTCTGTCTTCATTCAACGAGCCCCTCATTTCCTACAGGGCACCGGTGACCAGAAAAATGAGATCATCGCTCAGTGACGAGAGACCCCGATGCGAAGGGTGCAATTCCCTTAAGTGAGTATGTGCCCCAGTCGTATGGGGCTGTATCAGCTCTAGCCGGCCGACGAAGAAGATGAAGACGATCTGTCGGACGAGCGCCTGCATTAGCGTTTACTATTGAAAGCTAGGTCGCGCGAGTGCAGGGGGACGGGGACGAGCTTTTAGCTCCATCTCTTGCCATGCCTACCGTTGCTTCGTAGCATGTTTTACCTAGGCTCATCCACGAGGGCGTCTCCTATCGCCCCGCACCTTCTTGCTCTGTCCCGGAACCAATCCCATGAGTTGAGTCAACCACCACAGATTGTTCCCCGCGAAGACATCAAAAACCTTTCTTATGTAGAACGAACAAGTAGAGACAGCAGAATATAATGCGGAGCCCAGGGACAACGTCGGTACCGTTGAAGGGGCCGGTGTTTGTAAACATAGGATGCACAGGAACGTCTGGCAACTGTGATGACCATAGCGGTGGACACAACGCCGACTGGCGAGGATAAAAGCTGGGCCGACCGGACAACACGCCTAATGGAAAACACACACGGCGCGGCAAACCGCTAGCTCGAAAGGCCGAGGAAGCTGCCGGTCGACTCTTACATTTCGAAAGCATTTCTTTTTACGTGATGTTCGGTTCGTACTTCCTCACTGTGTTCTTACGCCGGCACTCGACCAATTCTACCAGGAGGAAAAGCACCGTCGATCCTTGTTTAGGGTGAGTGAATGCGCGTTAGCGAATGTATATCCACGCGCATTCTACAGTTGGCACCGGTTCAATCCTCCGAGAACGCTACGTGCTTGTCGCGGCTGGCCGTGACAAACGGGCGCATTCCCTTCGCGCCACGCGCCCGTCTCGCGGCCAAACATAAAGGACAAAGTATATTGCCTGGCTGCGGCCCAAAGTCCTAAACAGTGCACCTCCTGTAAACATCTCGCGCTGAGGAAATGCGCGCTTTTACGACGTCCGAGAGCCGAGAATATGGCCCAAACTTTGGCGTCGTTAGTCGCTTCTCGTAGCGCGAGAATCTGCGGAATTCTCCCGTTACTCAGCAGCAGTAACACGAGAGCTCGTGGCGGCCAACAGCCGCTTAACGTAACCCAGCTTAGTGAAACACCGCAGTGGCATGCGCCCGGGGTTCGTGGCGAATATTTTTAACTCGGAGTACTTGTAATTATACGAACACAATACCATTACGGGAGGAGCAACGGTCGGTGTTTTAACAGAGGATCTGTTGTAGCTGGTCGTAATGTGTGTCAAGTAACGCGTTAAAAAAACCAAGAAAATGCTGAGCGCTCGTAAGCGCGTGCCTCCCGGCGACCGCCGAGCGTCCTCGCCTCGCGTTGCCTAGCAATCAACAACACCACAGTTGGCGCAACACCTGCTCCACGGAAACTCGACGTGGCTCCAGGAACGCAGCGCATGCGTCGTGCACGTACGCGCCGCCGCTGCGCCCCAGCTCTCGTCCAGCGCTACCGCGCATGCAATGCTTGGCATGAGGAACACGACGATATCGATGCATATGACGATGACTACTACTAGCATAGTGCAAAGCGACGACGGAGCATGTAAATAAAGCGAATTTCAAACTGGTAAAACTGCGTGGTGATGCGTCCTTCTTCAGTGCTCACATAGAAATAAATCCCGCAGCTTCGCTATGGTTCAAGGATTGCGCAACTTAGTGCAAGCTTCGCCAGTTTTTTTTCTTACCACTAAACTGACACGTGGGTTTGCCTCCTTGCACAGTTTTCAATTTGCGAGACACATCTCGGCAACCCGCGCAAGGTTTCCCGGGACGTCGATTTAACATAGCTTCTATGGAGCCGATTTTCGGCCTCGCTTCCATGAAGCCGATTCGCATAGCTAGGACAGTAATGTTACAAAAACAGCCTCAGCATTAGCAGTGTATATTAAATAGCACAATATACAGGCCTATAGACTTTGTCCCCACAAAAGGATCGTTGTAAGACTTCGCTCGTTTCAACGGTTTTAAACCCTAAGGCGACGACCCTGACATGTGTGATGTTAGACTTTTCAGAACTGCTTTGCAGCAGCTCAGCTCTCTAGTTTTACCTGGACTTTTCATCGCGAGAGCACCGCTCGACTGCCCAGGAACTGCTCCGAACCACTCCTGAAAGGCAAATAAAAGAGGCCACCTGTTTACATTTGAGGCAAGGAATACTGCCTACCTGACGTTAGCAGTGCCCTGTTAACTATAAAATTAAAGCAGTTCCCCTCGACAGGAAAGCTGTCAAGTGCGAGCAGTGATTTGCCAAAGGGGCTGTTGCGCCCTCTCTGGAGTAGTTTAAGTATCAGCCTGGCGTTGATACCAAAAGTAGTCAAGAGCGGGCGCCGAAGCCCATGAACAGGCCTATAAAGAAACACTAAATTGAGTTTTCGTAAATTTTGGGTACTAGTGAACATTAATTCATAAGTTGTTCCTTACTTTATATTTTACGTGTACTTATGTGCGGCTTAGCAACGGCCGTCTCCGGTCTGTGTACGTTGTTCTGCTGACACACACGCTCGTCACGTGGGACTGTGGAAAGTTTATTCGCGCCACTTTCAAAACTTCAACAACGGTTTTCTCCAGTTCAGTGACCTTTCTGAAAGCAAGAGCACGAATGTACGCGTTAGACACAACAAGGACGAATAGCACGGATAGCGGCTGTAGTTTTTTTCAGCAAAGGAAACAGAACCCTGAACATTTTGTAGACGCCTAGTGCATTAAAGAATCGTATAAAACGCGCTCACTTATAAATGCAAGACTGTAACGGTATTGCGTGTGCGATAATTGATGAGACTGGCTGCGGGCCGGGACCTTTACGAGAGCGGCAGTCATTAGCCCTCGAATAATATTGGGACATCTGCCGTATATGCGTTAGCATGTACGACCAAAGGTTTACAAGTACCGCACTGGTTCATGTCCAGCGGAGCAGAAGCAACATTGCGTCCCGCCTGCCGTTAAGGTAGACCCCGGCTGCCTCAAAATTCAATTTTCCCGCTAAAAAATTAAGACGGACGGAGTGGGAGCAAAGTGCCCAATTCTGAAGCGCGCCGCCAGCTGACAAGAATCTCTCAGGGCGGAATTTAGAGCCACTTCGTCCACGTCACCCCTAAAATCCTCGGCGCGTTGAAAGTTTGAGGACAACTGAAAATGAGGCCGCCGACGAGGCGGGGGAGGCGCTCTGTGCAGCAGCCACTGCGTTAAAGAATGGGAGGTCGCCGGTATAAGGGGGCTGCAAGTTTAATGGGACACACATTAAAGTTGCAGCGTGCGCAGCGTTGGCTTTCTCCGCCCTTTCTTTTCGTCTCTTTCTTCTGCGCACTCTCATCCTACATCGCAGCTTCATCTGAAACGCCCGGGGCTAACAGCCACGACCCTTACAAAGTAACGCGAAAAGAGAAGCAAGCTCCAACGGAAAACAAAACAAAACAAAAAAAAAAGCCGGTTTTCAACGCCTACCGCTACACAGCTGGGGAGAACAGGCTTGTGAGAGAGGGCGGAGGACACGAGAGGAGCGTGTGAGTGGTTGCCGAGAGTGTGGAGGACCGGTTTTCCGGGAACGACGCTCCCGTCTTCCTTCCTCCTCCCCGAGGGTGGCGAACGCAAAGCCGGGAAAGAGGGCATAAATAAAGATGACGCATTAATAGGAAGAAGGGGGAAGAGCGCCCGACGGCCTCGACAAGTCGCGGTCAACACACGCGCCAAGAGTCGTCGACAACGACCACAAGCCGCGCGCTGTCAGACAAGAGGGCCGCCCCGCTCTCTGGCGTAGCTTCCCTGCTCGTCGTAGGCCTTTGCTTAATTGATGTCCGCTTGTCACGCGACACCGAGGCGTTGTTGCATCCGACAAGAAGGAGAAGACGAATAAGAAGCAAACAAAGCCAGGAACGGAATGGGACGACGAGAGTGTGGACGAAACCGTCGCACCGCGAATGCAATCTCGCGCCCTGGGAGTCCCGAGATTCCTTGGCGCCGACGTCTGCAGTTTGTTGTGCACACCAGCTCAGATTGGTTGTAACCTTTCGCTTGCCAGGCGATGAAACCAGGCGACGGAAATTTGTTTTTTATGTCAGCTTTGTCAACAGGAACGAAAGACGTGGTTCTTCCCCACAGTGCGACGAAATATACAAGCACGGACGCAGGACGAAATTCAGACAGGCCTTGACTTGTAACTGATTTCACCCAAAACCGTTTATGAAACAGCGACTACAAGCTGCCGAAAGAACAATCAAAGAGAAAGAAATAGTGAATGTGCGTGTTTCAACAGCTTGTGGCAGAATATCAGAACAGACGCGTTCTTTGAAATGTGGTTCAGGCTTATCGAGATTTGCTGCGGTGATGCGTACACGCCAAGTGTGTTCAAGATAAAAGAGCAGTCAGCGGAGCTTTTAGGCAGTTCCCCTCCTTTTTCAATTTCGATCGCTTCGCTGAACCCATGTCACTATACATGGCAAAACAAGAGGTACTACCCTGTAGAAGCTCTACGTCAGCGCACTTTGATCGTGAAAAGACTTGGCGTAGCACTTAGGCGTTGGGAATGGAGTAACGCAGCCGCAACAGCAAGCCTATCTTGATAAACGATAACCTTACTTGGAAAACGTGTCCATTTTGACACGCTTTCGCGAGTTGATCGGACGCGCATGTTTACTAGCCGTATCCTGTTACTTTTATAGTTTTGTTTAAAGCTTGTGACCGCACCTTCATGGGCAGCGCATTTCCTTGCTTCTCCAATAAAATGAGGAAAGAGTCAATGCCTGTCTGCCGCATTTTCTGTTTATTTCCTTCTTTATTTGTTTGTTTGTTAATATTGCGATCTCAGCACAAGGTCTGTTCGTCCTTCTTCTTTGCGTTTTGGTAAAGGTACAGATAACCGACAAGCCACTACCCTCACGCTTCAAAGAAAGGCGTGCCGCAAGGTGGAAGCCCCAAGAGTCCGGGAAAGCTTTCGTCCCGCACTGTGCGCCAACTGGCAAATAATGATAACAAATACAGTTAGTCCACAGTCTACAATGGGTCCACAGCTACAATCATCCTCCATAAGGAGAGCAGTAAAATACCTATAAGGAAGGGCGTCAGACAAGGAGACACAATCTCTCCAATGCTATTCACAGCATGTTTACAAGAAGTATTCAGAAGGTCGGATTGGGAACAGGTGGGGTTAGGGTTAATGGAGAATGCCTCAGTAACCTCAGATTTGCTGATGACGTTGCCTTGCTGAGTACCTCAGGGCACGAATTGCAAAGCATGCTTTCCGCACTGGGCGAATAGAGTAAAACCGTAGGCCTGAAAATTAATATGCAGAAAACTAAAGTAATGATCAATAACCTCGGGACAGCACAGCGGTTTGAGATAGGTGGTGAGGCAGTGGAAGTGGTAAGCGAATATATCTACTTAGGCCAAGTTGTGACCCCGGATCCCAACCATGAGGCAGAGATAATTAGAAGGATCAGAATGGGGTGGAGTGCATATGGCAGACATTCTCTCAGCAGCCTGCCATTGTCCCTGAAGAAGAAAGTGTATGACAGCTGCATCTTACCGGTACTCACCTACGGGGCAGAAACTTGGAGGCTCACTAAGAGGGTTTAACTTAAATTGAGAACGACTCGGCGGGCAATGCAGCGGAAAATGATAGATGTAACATTAAGGGACAAGAAGAGAGCGGAGTGGGTCAGGGAACAAACACGTGTTAAGGACATATTAGTAGAGATTAAGAAAAAGAAATGGACGTGGGCAGGGCATGTAATGCGAAGGCAAGATAACCGTTGGTCACTAAAGGTAATAGAGTGGATCTCTAGAGAAGGCAAGCGTTGCACGGGGGAGGCAGAAAATTAGATGGGCAGATGAGATCAAGAAGTTTGCGGGGATAAATTGGTCACAGTTGGCACAGGACCGAGGTAATTGGAGAATAATGGGAGAGGCCTTTGCCCTGCAGTGGGCGAAGATAGGCTGGTGATGATGATGATGATGACCGTTAGAATGTTTCGAGCAGGTAGGCTCTCCGAGTCAACTGACACCAAGCGGGGCGGGAGATTTCAACAGCCACTATTTACGCTACCTTTAGCTGAGAGGTCACATAACGCAATATAAAGGAAGCCGGCTAAATTTGTTACAGCTCGCTTGTGTGGATCGGGTATTGGCAAATCTAGCGCTAGATATAAGAGAGAATGGGAAAGGTTTCAATAAGTTTTACTCAGCCCATGACACCTTCTGCTGCAGCAGCGCAAGACGACCCTTGTCGCAGTTGGTGGCGGAGGCTTTGATGTAACACGCAAGCGGCTCGCCTGCTATTATAAGTAGACACCGGCATCACGCAGCCTGTGACGACAAGCCGGCACAGCCGTAAACACTGGCTACTAAGACAGAGTAGGGAAATCTCGTGCTGCTTTTAGAACAAACCGAAACAAATGTCAAGTCATCACCTAGGCGGCACTGAGCTTTAGCAAAAGCTACGAAACAGCGCACCAAATGCAACAAAACAGTCATCAGTGCCGATAACTAGCAACTAACGAGGAAACAGGCACATAGCTAACGCCGAGCGGAATACCTCTCGGAATTCCACCCAAAGGGTGCCCAATATCTTTCTACAGCGAATGGGAAAAGCAGGCCATCAATTTTCGCTTCCCCAATCCTTGATAAGGCAAAAAGGCCTAATCGTACGCGAATCGCGTGGAAAGGTCGCCAGCGCCAGCTCAACAAGAAAAGAGATCACGAAACGCTGTGGCTTACGGGATAGGAAACGAGGGTCAGGGGGGAGAACGGTTACGTAAAATCAAGAGAACTTATTGGAGTTGGGCATGAAACGATGTACGCGCTCTAGCGTAGACTGCGCGAGCAACTGAATGGATATCGTGGGTGGGAAATATACCGGCAAACCATGTAAATGTTGGTGACGATAAGGTGATCAGTCCACTTGTAAGGTAATTGGGGAATTTGGGGTGCAGTGTAGGGTAACATAGCAATACTACCCTTTTTAACAGCGAAGCTGTTTGCGAATTGCTTGTTAAGGTGCCCGCAGTTAAAAATAACAACTAAATGCCGAGCGCTCGCGCACGTTCGTCAAGCCATGCAAACCCACTCAGGGAGATTTGACTCCAGCGTTCGCCGCGTTGTGGCAACCCTTGCTCACCACGAGAAAGACACGTCATAGCGTGCGCCCCTCGTTCGTTCGTCCTCGTGTCGTCATGCGCATGCGCTCTTTACCGCAGAAGAGCCGCGACTCGAATGTCGGAGCTGCTGTAGGTGACTCCACATGGCCCGGCCACGGATAGTTCGCACTTCCGAGGAAGAGGCCGCGGCTCGGAGTGCACAGCATCCGGTAGGGACGGTAAGTCTCGCTTGCACAGTGACGTACGAAAACGTCGACCAGAATGACGAGCTCATTCTCGCTTTGCTCGACATACGGTAATTGCGATGCCATGCCGCCGACGTCAACCACGACACCACAACGATACTAAAACTCAACTTTGTGTCCGTCACTGACCAGCCACAACAGTTTCGCCATTCAAATCTTGCGCGTGAATGCGAGCTTCCCCGAAATTTTTCAATTCAATTCAACTCATTTTATTTTCTAGATAGATACAGATGGATTCCTGGCCAGAAAGCTGCTATTCACAGCTTGACTGAGGTCCAGGAACCAACACAAGTCAAGGCATGACATACAATGCTAGACAGAAAAAATACAATGGTACCAGAAATACGCAGGTTCGGAACAATCGATGCTATCACTGTCAATTTGTAACGGAATATGGAACGAAAAGCAAGCAAGTACAATAAATTCCAAGATATCATCAGACAATAGTGTAACAAAGCATTAGAAACAATATAAGGAATTTACACACCCTTTAACACAATTTTTATACAATAGTTAATACATGAGCCAGCAACTAAGGACTAGGTAGATATACAGGAGCGTAATTACGAATCATAGCAACAAATTTTAGCACCAAAATATAAAACTACAATTCAAACAGGCCTAGTGTAGGTTCAAAAGTCTTGCTTGTCAATGCGTCAGCAGTGACATTATTCTTTGGTGGCGTTTTGGGAACACTGAACGCTGACTGAATACAGTTCAGAAATACTTCGAGGTAGTACCAAATTGGGCAATTTAACGCGCAGAACCTACACCAGTATTATGAGGCAAGCCGTAGTTAAAGGCTTCCAATTAATTTCGACCACCCGGTGATCTTTTACGCGTGCCCAAATCAGTCTCGACACGGGGGAAGTTTCGCTTTTCGCTTCCACCAGAAACGCGACCCGGATAGAACCTGCGTCCGTGGACTCAGCAACATAACGCCGCGGACGAAACCTGAGAGGTATAAACGATTACTCATATGAAGTGCCGCAACAACGTGTCAATGTATATGCGAATTCGCTTTTTCCAAAAACAATTCGTCAGTGGAATGCTTTGCCATTACCACTGGTGCATTGTGATTCACTGGATAAATTTGAGGAAGGGCTCAAAGATTTTTTTTTCTGTAAGCATGGTCTACTATTATGATTTATTGTAATTTGTTTGTGTGCTTACTACGACTGCACTGTTTTTTCTTTAACCTCCATGTCGGTGTTTCCAATGTATGCCATGGAACATCTCAAGATTGATGTGTTGATTATGATTTCAATGTGTTGATGTTTGACATTCTTAATATGTCCCACCCCTGTAACAGCCGAAAGGCTAACAGTATTCGGAAATAAATAACGCCTCAGTCACTCAGCCACGACAGCAGGTGCTGAGGTTGTATCAGGCTTATAGCGCCGTACTCGTGTCTACAAACGAGTATTTGAAGCAACGGGATGCAATTAGCTTAGCCGTGGTATACGCCCAGGTTTCGATATGCGGCCGCTTATAGGGACCCTGCAACACCTTTTCAAACTTTTTCGAAATCCCCAATGCTTGCAGAACATAGTCCCCCAACGCGTCCCGCACTTAGATTAGGGGGTCGCATTGCACCTCAGCGAAAAAGTAGGGCTCTATGCCCATGAGGTAACTTAGAAACTTGCTCTAGAGATTTTTCTCTCTTTCCCCGTCTTGGTGCTCTTCGGCCGCTGGAATTGCGTCATTAATGTGGAGTAGCGGCTACTGGCCGGATTTTCTTCAGTTGCAGCAATGAATGCATTTGATAGCCACTATTAAAAGAAGGCCACAAAAGCAAAGTAGAAAAGGAAGGCGTATCTCCGGCGACGAGCAAGTAACGCGTGCGCTCCGTGCTTGCGATAAGTGTAGCTTTCCCAGTGGTTCCACTCGCAAAGGAAACAGCGAAAGCGTTTGTCAGAAGTGTTTCAGACCCCCTAAAACGACAAAGCTTGTCACAGTGCCGCATTTCGCAGCGAATTTCCATTTACCATAGAAGACACTGCATTTGCTCGGTATCCCTTACAGCCACTTATGCTGGATCAGCATTTCTCCAGTAGAGTGAAGCAAAGAGTGAGCGTCCATCAAAGCCCGAAATTCTCATATCGTGTACCCAGAACCGCATGCCCAATATGATACATTCCATGAAAGAACCGCTGTATCAAAAAATAGAGAATAGATACTCGTCGATACGTTCTTGCTTATTGCATTTTCACGTGCGTAACCCTGTTAAAGCTCGTGTCATGGTAACATTTCTTCGTTCAATAGATTCTCGGATAATATGCTTAACGTGAACCTACGCCTTAATTGAACAGTTCCCCGAAAAGCAGGCAAAACAGGTTCTGCGGCATATTTGTCGTGCCAAGTTCGAGGCGAAGATGCTTTCGGCACTTACAGCACGACTGCACACGAGTCTGAAGAATGGTGTCTAATAAAAAATATCTTCGAGATATTTTTTTTATACCTCTGCACGCCTTGCGACTCCCCAGCGATTGTTTATAGGAAGCGGATTCGTGCAGTGTCGATGGCGCAACGTTGTTTGCTCTCTCTCTTCTGCGCCTTGTTCTTCCCCGCTTTTTCTTTATTTCTCACCATATTATACCCTCTCCCCTGAGAATAAAGAAATGAAAATCTGGAATAAACACTCCCCTGCGCCAGCTGCACCCTCGATAGCATCTGCTATCGAGAGTATACCGATATATTTAACGCCGCTCTCTTCTTAATGTCTGTTTTGTTGTTGTCTTTCTTTTCTGCAGCTTCGCGCACAGTACCCTGTATATTGCCACATGTCATCGCTACAGCGCCCCCAACCCCCCCCGCTCGAGAAGGTAATCAGCGGAGCAAAGAACACGTCACGCTAATTACTTCCCCGGCTAATCTTTATCGAGTTACTTCATGATCTTTTTTTAACTTCTTCCCTCCGTTTTTTTTTTTCCTTCGTTTGATTGAACGGCGGATGACAACGCGAGAAAAAGAAATAAGGGCGACGCGTTACGAAAGGAAGACGAAGCAGCCTTCTTCGAGTTTCGTCGCGATGCTTTTTATTTTTCGATTTTGTTTCTTAGTATTCGTGCGTGCTTTCGCTTCACATAGAAAGTGCCAACGCTTTTTTTTTCTTCTTCTTCAAGGAAAGGAGCAGTCCCGCTGTTGAGTGAAATAGATACTGGAAGAACTTTCTCCATCAAGGTATTATGATTCGCATAGTCGGCCCTTTTTTTTTTCTTCCATTCTTCACTGGCTCGTACTCTAGAGTTAAAATTACGTTTGCGACTACGCCCTAAATTAACGAGCGAGATTTGCGACTGTTCCCGTCTTGCTAACTGTTTAGTTCTGCAGATGCTGTTTTACGGCTGGTCACACTTCTTTCAGAACTGATTGATACTCTGGAGTTCTTCTGTTTTATGCGATGTATTTTCACGGCGGCTTCCTCAGCGCGCCGTTTTTGCCTTTAACAGACGGTTCTGCGAGGTTACAGGGACGCTATATAAGCTTAACTCTACAGACAGCCACTTTTGTCGACGAATTGTTAAAAAAAATATTTTGCGTTCTCTGAGGTATTTTAAAGCGACAGCTTCATTCGTGGTTCCGATGGCGTCCTTTCAAAACGCCAATGCATTTCCCCATAAACCGGTTGTTCGACCGAAAAGCTCTGGAGCTCTATTTTTGAAGCCGCAAATTCAACGTGAAGTGTGAATTCGACAGACGTTTTTCCTGATTGGCTTTCACTTTTGGTCACGTGCTTCCGGTTTACAAAGCGGTTGTGAGTGCTTTCGTCCTTTTGACGTTTCACGACTTTTACTGCAACAGTTTTAAAGTTTGCGTTATTTCTCTCTACGTAAAGTGCATAAATCTTCTCCGGCAATAAAAAACTAGACGAAATGAGGCAGAGACGACAACGTATGTCCCTCTTTCCTATTGAAAAACAATACGGCTTGCATGCCACGCCCTCTCTGTGATTGGCTGAGAAGACGTGACGTAATATGAACAGTTGGCGGGAACGCTCACGTCACACATTGGACACTTCAGCCCTGCGTAAAAGTGACGGAATGTTATGTAACAGCTTGCAAATGGCGGCTGCCGTCGCCATGAAATAGAGCAAAGCAAAACATTTCATGGACCTTCGGCGCCGTGAAATCACCGTGAATTCCTAGCAGGCGCTGTTTCGCACAACGCGCGATTTGAAACCGTTATATAGCGAAAGAAATTGTAGTTTTGACTGTTTCCGAGTCACCGATAACGGATCATAAAATGACGTCTTGTATTTTGTTTTTATGTTTCGCAGTAAAAGAGCAATTATTTGAACATAAAATGGCAGTGCAAGCCTCTCCGTTACAAAGAACCCAACGCATGATCCACACTTCTCCTAGTACGCTGGAGGGTCACATGATCGATTTCAAGAGAAAAATAACAAAGAAATCTGACTGTTTTATTTATTACTGTGCTGATTGAGTTCGAGCTTGACGAATGAGTGAACCGGCGGCAACGGTACACTCCGCCGTTATCAGGCGTAGCGTTTCGCTGTCCTTAGCGCGTCGTACACCCGACGGTCACTGCCCTCTTTTTCTGTCATCACGCCATAAATTGCCATAAACTTGTAACACAGCAGCAGACGATAGCGTGGCGGAGTTGACGCCAGGGAAGGAGATAACGCAACGAAGGTCGCACTGAAGCAGACAGCTCAACTATGTCATTAAAAGCGATAGAAAGGAATAAATACATACGGTAAAAAAGATTGTGTGATGTTTTTTGGCTCAACACCCGCCTTTCGCTCGCTTTTGGGTCAACGATACTTCGTCGCCTTGTGGCGTTGACGCCAATGTTAACCTGCAGAAATGTATTTCTCTTGCCAACCTCAGCCGTCGTCCTAATCTTATAGTACATGCCAAGTGTTTTTTCACATCTTTACGCGCAAGATTTGATAGTTTGGTCGTCATCTTTATAAGCTAAGCTTCAATTACACTGCATGTCGTCATGCCTATGCGTGCGTCACGTTACTGATTGCTCACGCTTTGCTTTCGGAAAATACATGGCGAATTCACCGTGAATTTTTGCAGTGGAGAATACCTCCCCTGATGAGATCGCTGGACAAAAGGCGCGTGTGTGAAACCAGACTTATACTGCGTCACAATCGCCAAAATGGCGAAAAAAAATAACTGTTCTGGATACGACAACACACTGCATCGATCACGAAGAAGGAATACAATAGTCTAGCTTTATCTCGTAAACCACTTATCTGTGTACATGTAGATAGTGTTTTATTGTGAGGTTTAACGCGCCGATGCTAGTCAGCGATGAGGCGCGGCGGGTAGTCGAGCGCTCCGGATTAATTTCGACCACCTGGGGATCTTAAACGTGCGCACAAATCTCGAAAACACGGGCGTTCTCGCTTTTCGCCTCCACCAGAAACATCTATATCGTTCGTATATGCGTTTAATTCGTGTGCGAAAAATTGTGGCGTGAATTCGCTTTCCCACGGCGATTTGTGTCTTTGAAAGTTTGACGATCGATTGGACGCACTTATAGCGATGGTTTTGACGCATTTTTGACGATCTTTTGGTGTTATAAAGCTTTCGCGCTTTTCTCAACTTTCTTTTGGAAGGGATGGCAACTTTTTTGGGCTTTGAAAGACGGTTCTACGAGGTTAAAGGAATACTATGAAAAGAGTAACCCTACGCACGGCCATAAAAAACGACGACACTTGCTAAAACAATTAGCGTTCTCTGAAGCCTTTTTACGTGTACGTTTTCAAGTGAATGCTTGCTCCACGTCAAGCACAACCTTTCTGGGGGATTGTATTACTGGGTTCTGGAACGGTCTCCAACTTTTAGGTGAATATGTTAGGAATTAGAACGTAATTCTTTTCGCAGTGTCTAGAGTGCCGTCCGATGGCGCTCTAGCTGATCGTTGCAGGCATGGCTAGAGGGCCGTCCGACGACATTCGAAATATTTAACCACTAACCGGCGAGACTACGGTGAGACTAAATTTGTACTAGTTCGCTTGCTAGCACCGCAGGGATTTTGTTTGCTTGTAGTACTGCAACGTGTCGTTGTAGTGTAGAGGATCCGTCTTACCTTCTTGATCCCAAAGTCGATGGTTCGATACCGGTTGTTTCCTGTTTTTTTTTTTCAATATTTAATTGCAGTGTAATTTTTATGCCTTACGTTAGTTTTGGTGTTTTAAATAATTTCTTACCCGCCGCGGTGGCTCAGTGGCTAAGGCGTTGCGCTGCTGAGCACGAGGTCGCGGGTTCGATTCCCGGCCGCGGCGGCCGCTTTTCTGATGGAGGCGAAAAGCAAAAACGCCCGTGTGTACGAGATTTCGGCGAACGTTAAAGATCCCCGGGTGGTCAAAATTAATCCGGAGCCCTCCACTACGGCGCGCCTCATCGCCTGCGTTGCGTCGGCGCGTTAAACCCTACAATCAATCAATCAAATAATTTCTTTGTGTGCGTTGGCTAATGTTATGTTTAGGTTAGGTGGCCTACCTTTGCGTTATCTAGTGCGATGTACTGCCACACGCGGCAATTTCGTTATAAAACGCCGGTGGACGTCGATATAGTGGAGTGCTTATAATACCGTCGGACGGCACTTTAGACACGGCCAATTCTTTTCCCCAGGTTTCTTAACTTGACCCAAATATTGGTCATGCATTTCCTGTCCGCTTCTGAACGCTACTTTACACACAAACACAACATTTGGCAATATTCAGTCTCACTAACACCGCGCCCAACGTAGCTAACCGAACATGGGCGAAACGCACGCACTGGCCGCGTACAAGAACACATCACACGAACACCTCTGGTTGTGTAAACACATCAATTATGGACTCGGAGCAGCCACAGTATAGAGAGACCATTCGCGGTTCACGGGGAGCCTAAGCAGCCCGTTTTCGTATTTCGTTCATTTGTAATTCTCAGCGAGCGCTCTGGCCTTCATGAAACACGCGTACGAAATTCCGAAAAGGCAACGAAGACTCGCCGCGGCCACGGCTGTGTTCGGGCAAAGGGCGATGCGGCGGCGGCGGCCCGCGCATATTCATAATTACGTTGTTGGGAGCAGCACGTGTGTTCCAGGGCAGGTCAGGATCCAAGGTACTTAATTTCGCGCGGCACCCCGGCGAAGAGGGGCTGCTTTCAGTCACGCTAGAAGAACTCTATAGTGGAGGAAGGCGTGGTGACCCCGAACAAATTTGCACGAACGAAGCCGCGAAATGCTAATGCGAGAGCGTAAGAAAAACTCCCCCCTCCCCTCGCGGGAACCCCTGTGTAGATGCGACGCATAGGGAGTTCACGTTGCAGCGTTGGACAGCGGAGAAACGGCGCTGGAACGATGGAGCGGAGCGGCGCAGGCACTGCGTTTTATAGCGCGCATAACGGTGAGGGGACGCGCCGTCGCCAGTGCGTCTGCCGCGGCTATGACGCAGCACAATCCAATACAATCCACCCTAATTCAATCTAATCCAAATCTAATCCAATCCAATCCAAGCCAAGCCAAGCCAATCCATTCGAATCCAATCCAATGCCCCTCGCGAGAGAGTGTTCGCTATCGGAGAGGAGAGGGGATGAGCGGCGGTGAGCGCAGCTCATGCGGCGAGGAGAATGGGGGAGGGGCGGACGCCGACAACAACGCCGACTACGCCGGATGCAGGGACATGGCGAGTGAGTAGGGAGTTTAAGCTGACCGTTTTTCACGCTCTGCTCCGCTCCGATAGCAAGCGCGAGCGCCACCGCATGTGTGGTGCGCTCGGCGGCGAACGGCATTGGCTCCGGTTGCGCTGAGCGGGACGCCGCTACCGAGAGCGGACCGTCAAAAACGGTCAGCTAAAACTCTCTAATGAGATGCAGTCGCATCTAAAAAACTTAACACGGCGGGCTCGAAAGTTGCGCACGTTCGCCGCATGCGCGAGATAGAACGAACGCTCGGCGCAGTGGAAGTTCTACGGCCTCTCGGGCATGCCACAAACAACGGCCGTATATTGTGGGCTCGTCGAGGTTACCAAATCTGACAAAGATTCCGAGTGCGCTCCAACCAGAACAACAACAAAAAAAATCAAGACTATGCCGTCCTGCGAAACTCCATGTCTAGCGTAGTTGTATAGCACATGGGAAGGTGGACGCATCCCTTTGTCGTACAGAGCCCCAGCACAGCACTGTGCATGAGGAATTTTCGCAAATACCGCACACTTCCAACGTCCACACGAACACGTCCACCCCACGTTCCCCCTCCGCGATACCTCGAACGCTACGAATCCCCATCAGATCGTTCTCGAACCGTAGTCCTGGCGCCCACCGTAACACTGAATTCTAGATGTCTGTCCAGAAAGTACCTCTGAAATTTCGCACGCCCAATCTTGTTAGTGCTAGCCAGTTTAATAGCATCCCGTCTGCGTCGCTTCTCCCCATTCTCCACTTCGCGTAACCGTCTTTCCTGTCGAGCCCGCAGCTTACGGGCAGCTTGTGGGGCATCATCTTTGCGCTTTTGACGGAACTCCAGTTTAAGTTGGTGGCGTTCGGATCCGTAGATAGATAGATAGATAGAAACTTTATTATTCATGGGATGGTGGGGCGAATCAGCCGCCTTGGTCCAGGCAGCCGCTGAGGGCCCTGATGATGTGGGCCGCCAGTTCCAGTTGCTGTTGCAGACTCGCCGCAGCCACTCTCCGGTGTAATTGTGTGGTTGGGTAGGGTTGTAGGGGCACTCCCACACAATGTGGTCCTGGGTAGGGGGAATAAGGCAGTGGGGACAGAGCGGGACAGGGGTGTCTGGCGTGCGTTGGAACAGATGGAGCCGAGTGGGTGTGTGCAGTGAATATGTTTGCGCCTGCCGAATTACTAAGCGACGTCCTCGTTCTCATAGGCAGCCGAATTCACGATCGGAACGATCGTGGAACGCTATGTAGTATGGATGATTTGCTATCTTTCCTTTTCCTACAGCCGGCGTAATTTCTACACCTTACTGACTTCATCCTGCTCCTTATAGAGGGCGGCGTTATGTATTATCTCAGTGGTTTCGTAGCTATCTTCCTGCTACGCAGAGTGCCAGCACTTGCTTTACTGGTTTGCTTTTTTCTTCCTCATAAAGGGCGCTCGGGGTTTTCGGACACGTCTACAAAACTTCCACGTGAAGGTAGCCATACCAGCTCCGCTGTAGAAAGAAAAGCTCATCGGCAAAAAAGAGGAAAAAAGGAAACGATATCCGACGGAAGAATATTGATGCACGCTGGTCACTAGAGCAAGGCACAAGCTTACGTTACGGCACCTGCACACAACGGGGGGTCTGTAAGCCTTGCAGTAAGGTTGAGCTAAGGTGGCTGTAACATAAGCTGCAACGAGTACACGTTCTCGGAAGATGAGGTACACGTTCTCGACATCACCCAACCACTGTTGTTACGGAAGAACCTGCTGGCAACCCATAAATAACCACAGAATGCGCGCGTCTCGTGCCACACAGTCAAGCGACATACTTCAAATAGTGCATAAAAACCTTATTGCGAACTCCAGCCCCCGTTTCTGTGCGGGCGCGACTAAAGTGTGCGTCCATTCAGCGCAACCTGTTCGGTACCAACGCCGCGGCGCTGTTAGCGCGATTGGCCGACTCCATCTCTTGACAATTACGATAATGGTTACTGCCTGGTATTGGCTTCCGAAGGACGCTTAGTTCTGCCAGAAAAAAAATGCACGGATCCCTCAGCATATATCTTAAGAGATGAGAGGGCAAAGCATTTCTTTTGGCTACGCTGGCCTACAAGTCTTTTGCCGATGTCGCCGCTAAGCCTACAATTTTGAGAAGGGACTCCCTGCAGCCATTTGCTGCAGAAAAACTTTTCATAATGCTACGACACCGCCTCTACAGAACCGTGTAAGCGACACTTCGGCCGACATTTCTGATACGCGCGCGTTTCTTTGTGTTGCATTTTTGTGACGGGCACAGCGTCATGGATTGCGAAGCATGCAATGGGAATTAAGCGCGCGCTGGGTGTCTTTTTTTTGTATGTTTAAATTGTTCCTTATGCACGCGCCGTTTCGATCCGCGCCGCAACCAATGGGAGTTCAGCGCACGACGAGAGTTCTCAATAACGGACGTTCTGTTCGGACGCTAACCGGGTGCGCGCTCCCGTCTACCCGGCCAAGTAAGGCTTCCGCGTTAAAATCAACGTGAGTGATGCTCCCGTGGCGTTGACCTAGCGGTGACGCAGTATCCTTTAGAAGCTGCTCGTTGTGTTTCAGATTTGCATCCTCGCTTTGGAGTCATGTCCGTACAACGTCATTGATACTGCACAGCTGTCTTGGTAATAAAACTGTCTGGGTAACGGAGCGTACTAATTACTTTAATTAATACCCGCAACTTCGGCGAGATTTCCTAAAGAGCTCGTCAATGGGCAAGGTTAATGGCCCACGAACCCGTCACGTGTTGAATGCGTGCGTTGTGTCACGCTCTTGTTTGTCTCTTGCTTCCCACGCCATGCACGTTCAAATGCGAAACGTGATGAAAGAGGAGTGAACCCAAGGCCTGCTTTCGTAAGAAGGGGCGCCACTGGAGGAATGCAAAACGGGGGTTGCACGGCACTACACGGCGTTTGCGTGCGTGTGTGCCTGTGTGGTAAATTTCTTATTTTACCGACGGAAAGCAAACCATCGATTGTACCGACGTCCGCATTCAAGATGGACATGGTTTACACCAACGGATGAAACGGCGAGGCGTAATTTTTAGCATTCTGTAAAAAGGGGAGTGCATTTTTTACGCATTTCCATGCGGCAGCTACGCAGAGCTCGCAAATAAACGCGCAATGCATCCGCAGCCGGCTGAGACCTTCTTAATGCGGTAGACATCAAATGGCCTATGATGACGATGATGACGATGATGATGGTGGGGATTGTTATGGGTATGATGATTAAAAAAGCTTTTAAACACGGGTTCTGCACAAAAGGATTGGATGCAGCTGAAATCTCAATAATATGATCGCGTATCACTACTCCCCATCCGACGGCGCGCCAAGTTGACCAAATTTTCTCCGGTGTATCGTCGAAGCACAGACACACACAAATCCCACCTCACCGCGCGCTCTTTTATTCGTCACATTAGCTCCGCTCAAAATACTTCCTCCTTTTTTGTAATATGAACATCCGAATCGCGGTGTAAATATCTCCGAGATCTCGAAAAGGGAATTTTCCGACGCCTTGAGTTGAGGCGGCGGCATCCGGCGTCGCCGTCTTCCTATCCATGATTTTCAATTACACGTAGCATGAGATGCCGCACCATCGCGCTCATATTTCCAATTTCCCGCCAATTAGCAGCAGAGCAAGCAGCAGCAGCAGCAGCAGCGCCCCCGCATCACCAACCTGAGCGGCGTCGGCGCGATTGTAAACGGGAAACGATGGGGGGGAGGAGGAGGCGGAGGAGCAGATCGCGTGCATGCATAGTTGGACTCGCGACTGCCTCCTCGATATGCTAGAAGCCTGCCGCTTGGGCCGGCGGCAGAGGAGATCATTAGGTCGGCGCAGCGAGAAACCCAATAACGCTGAGCGCGGCTTGATGGCATTGCTAACCGCCCGCCGCAATCGATCTCCGCCGCCACCCCGCCAACCCGAGGCAGGCACGCGCGTGCCGCCAGCCTTGTGGTCGTCTCCTCTCCCCATGCGTCGCCATTCGCGCCCGCATCGCAGCGCTTTCTCCTTTTTCGCCCGCTCGCGCGTGTTTGCTCCTTCCGCTCCCGTTGCTCCCCATCACTCTCCCTCCTTCCCCCTCTTATCTTACTCTTCCAAACGACAGACGCCACCCTGCGCGCGAGAAGCGAGAATTTAAATTGCGGAGGAGGAGCCTGAACTTCCGCGTTCCGCCTGGGGAACGAAGAACGCCGCGCGTAATGGCGGGAGGGGAACTCGTCAATAACTTCCGGCCACTTCCGGCATCCCAACAGAACCAGCCGACAGAACCGTTCCCGCTGCTGCTGCTGCTGCTGCTGCTTATATGCTCGTCGGGTCGAAATTCTAGTCGCGAGGAGCTGAGAAGCGAAGTGAAGGTGTTCGACTCAACGAGGGAACCTAATTTCGAGCGCGGCCGCAGCCAGTTTCTAAAACGCGCGGAGGAAAAATGAGAAAGTCGACGGCGGTGGCTTGACTTTGAATGTCGATCGGCGGCAAATCGGATTCGGATTCGAAGGAATTCACGCTGCTCGTGCTTTCACTTCAGTCATTTGTGTGGAAGACAAGAATAAGGAGAAGAGTTATTGCTCTCATTTCATCGCATGCACGGGTTCTTTTCGAGCATACCTAGATTTTTTTGTTCGTATTTTTGGGCAAAATTCCTTTGGGCAAAGGCCTCAAGATAATGCCACCAAGCACGCAAGCTTTCGGGGCCGCAGAAATCGAAGGGCTTCGTCTTGACGAGGAAACTCACCGCCGCCCCAATGAAAGACAACGAGGCACCCATTGGTCTCACGCTGCTGGAGCTATCGCCAGAACTTTTATGTCGAAACAGAAGGAAACCCACCGAGTTAGAACCTCTCCCTGGCGGTATGCGGTTATGACCGAAGGGTTGAGAAAGAGGACTACTGAAAATAAACCAGCCAGCCCAGAAAATGTTCCAAGAACGATCGCCTGTCCGTCCGTCCGTCCGTCCGTCTGCCTGTCTGTCTGTCTGTCTGTCTGTCTGTCTGTCTGTCTGTCTGTCTGTCGATTAACCCCCCCCCCCCCACCACTTCCAAAAATAAAACAGGCTCCACGAAGTATGTATAGGCCAGACCGCACTACTAAACTGTTTCCGTGGCTGACACATGTCGACAGAATTCAGCGGAACGAAGAACGAAGAACGAACTCAGCGGAATCATTCGTTTAATTGGGAACACACGTGAAATTGGCTTTTCCGGCAGGACTATAAAAAAACACCATTTTTGAAAACGGCGTAGAGGAGAGGAGAGATAACGGTAGGCCCCAAAACAAACGATGCCGACTCGAGCTGTTCCAAGTGCAACCGAAACTGATGTTACAAACACATGGCGCCCGAGCAGTACAAGCGCGGGAAAATTGAGTTACATTTGGCAGCCCTTCATTACATTCCTAATAGCAGGAGCTAGAGAAGAGGCTAAGAGCGCGAGAAATGGTGTAAGGAATAAAGGAAAGACTGGTATGTGTCCGGGGTAGCGAAGGGCTATCGTCGTCCGACGACATTTGCAGCCGAGATAGCAGATACGCGGCCAACTTCTTGGTAAGTTGGTTTGTAAATGCGCTACGGATAGCGAATATTTAGTACATTTCCATCCCACGGAGTAACAGTGACAGGACAGCCGCAGACAAGAGCACAAAACGCCGCTTATCGCTCAGTATCGAGGCCATCGCGCGTCGACGGAGTTAATGATTCGCGCTTTCCTCCGCCTCACATAGGCTCACGTAGCGATTCATAGGTTCCACGAAGCGTGCTTCACCCCTCAGGCGCGTTTCGCTAATGCGACTGGTATACCGTTGCATAAGCCCCGAATTCCCAAGTGCTTAAGCCCGGCTTTACCGCGCTTCAGTGCAGGGTTGCGCTACAAACGAGCCAAATAGCCCACTGAGTTGCATGTGCTGCATTCGCCGTAAAACATGAGGCAAGCCGCAGTAACAGAGCCGCTAATGCCGGTAATCTGGTATTAACATATGAAGAATCGTTTGCGGCGTCGGCCGGACAGGCTACATGTAAACTGAACACAGGCTCTGTGTGACGGGTGGCAGTTGTAAGAAGTGTGCGCTGAAAGATGACATCGGGGTGTATGAAAACTGTCCAGAGACGGCTTTGTCCGTACTGGGTGTGGCGGGCAGAGTAGAAGCAACTTTCCATTGAAAGGCAAAGTTGTCCTTGCCCTGCCACCTCCACCTCGCACGTGACAAAAAAAAAACGAAATGCGCAAAAAAGGAGTGAGATTTAACACTTGTAAACCTAGTTATCAAGAGCGAACTGTCCGTTTTTCTTGGTTTTGCAAACACTATGCACGCAGCGGTTGATGAAAGTTAGGCTCTGTACTAAATGATTCAGCCCGCGCTGAAGCGCGCGCACAGGCGGCTCAGCCGGCGCACCATTCGTGCTGAGAGCGAGCGACCAGGCGCCGGCGAAGCAGCCGCGAAACCTTCACCTAATCACGTGCCACTGCATCTCCGCCGCTTTTCCACAGCGGATCACGTGTCGTGACGTCACACCTGCAACACTTGCGCTCTGGCGGCTCAAGGTCAATACGACGCGATGACTGACCTTGCGAGACAAGGTGTAGTAGAGCTTTTGCTCTGCAAAGCTTTCCAGGAATAGGGACATATTAAGATAAACAAAGAGGCGCAAGGGTATCGACAGAGGGCGACACAAGATTGAGAGATAAAAAGAGAAGAGTGCGCGGCAATCACCACTAGTGGTGCAATCACTGGGCAAATTAAAGTTATTACTACTACTACACTACTACGCGGCAGCAAAGGGAAAGCACGGCTTACACATGTTCCGTTCACAGCTACAGTGCCCGTGACGAAGTTATAAAATTAGCAAACGGAATCACGACGGATTTGAATCCCGACGAACAATAAATAAAATCTGGCAAAGGACGACACTGCTCTCAGAAAGCGCGACAAAAAAGAAAAAAACAAAACAAAAGGAAAATAGTGTTTCATAACAGCAGCGTTTTAGTGCGATCATCGCGGCGTGTTTTCAAACAGACTTTCGAGACAAATGTAACAAGAATATTGATCTGGTCCGCCTTTCTTTCGCGTTGCGCGTTTCCGCAAAATATGTCTGCCGGCTAGAAGCAGAGGATACCCGAACCGAACCGAACCGAACCTGAAGTTCGCTTTGTTTGAACCCGCATGCACTGCTGTTCTTTTTCCTGTTTGCTTCAGAATTTACTAAAGACGTAATCAGACTTCTTGTTACAATGTGTCAGCATGAGTACTGCAAAGTACGTAACATCCATAAATTGAAAGGATTTGGAAGAAACCTATGTCCAATGAATGAATTATCAGGAGCACATAAGAAGAGATCGGGAGACTGCCATTGGCGTCCGTTCGCTGGTTTATCAACTTGTGCCTCAACTTGCATTTGATGTTTTTCTGCCGACAACAGCGAGCCGACTAGAAGTGGTCAACTGCCACGGCCGATGGTTTAAAAGGTAATACAACTGTAGTTCTCTTGGTTTTTAGGGTCTCATTACCCAAGCACATAGCAAAAATAAGGAAGCCTGTAAAAAACTGGCAAGGAAAGTTCAAAAATTCTAGCCTCACATCTTATAAGCCGGTTGATTAATATCCTCCACGACAGCGAGCCGACTAAAAATGGTGAAACACCACAGCCGATGGTTTAAAAGATAATACACCTGTCGTTACATTTGGGTTTTAGGATCTTATTACCCAACCACATAGCAAAGACAAGGAAGCCTATAAAAAACTGGCAAGGAAAGTTCACCGACTTCAGGCTCACATTCTATAAGCCTGTTGATTAATATCCTCCACGTAAAACAGTAGGAGGCACATCCTTAATCATTTGCCGCTGAAAAAAAACAGCCGAAACACCCACAAAAGGAAGCTTGGTAGGTCCGAACCCCCGGTGTAACTAGAACCCTAACAAAGTTGAACGTGAATTATTGACCCGTACTTAATCATAGCGAACTCGGGTCAAGACGAGCAGACGAGGAGGCAACAAATTTTTATAAAAAAACTAGACCAGAAACGTGATTCTTTGAACATCCAATGTTTAGCGGATACCAGCACGGAAGTAAATCGAATACAAACAAAATTAACGTGGGCAGTCATTTATTTCCAAGCGATTGTGTTTTCTGTTTCTCTCCTAGGAGCATCGAAATAATAAACGTCCACCCGGAAAAAAAAAACAGAAGGAAAGAAAATCAACACACTTCCCCTTTGCACATCCCACACAGACTCAAAAGGCTAGTAATAATTTTCCAAGAGATAAAATGAAGTGCGCGATTATGCAGCTGTCGCACTCTTTGCGAAAAGCGCGCCTTCCGCAAGGCTGCCCAAGAAAGAACCGAGCCGTTTCCCAATCGCCTCTTGTTTTTGTGCCTATCGTTGAGCGCGTTGAGAACTGGTTTTCTTTTCTTTTCGCGTTGTTCGTTTTGTATGAGCAGCTTGTACTTCCGGTACCAGCATAATTACGCAAACACAAGACGAAAAAAACTCGAGCACACTACCAACCTATGCTGTTTGGTTCATTCATTCGCCTGATGTTTGATAATCTTGCGCCTTTTTCTATTCTAAAACAATTGGGCTGGGGTCGTAGGGCGCTTCTAGGCAAGCAATGAGGCTGTCGGCCTTTTAGAAAAACGGCGTAGGACCATCCAGGACAGAGCCGGTGTTTCGACCAAATTTTTTCGAACGCGCGTTTCGCTTCGCGGGGGCCAGTGCACAAAGGGCCAAACACATCTGCGGAGAGCGACGCCTTTCCGCATCCGTTTTTAACACTAAAGTGTTCTATTCCTGGATAGACGAACATTTTACTGACGTCATATCCATCACGAAAATGACGCCAGTGCAACGAAGCAAGGGGCCTGTAAAGGGTGCACCCCTGCACACAGGGTCTTCTTGCTGGGAAGCAACCTTTAGTAGTAAAAAGTACGTTATACTTAGGGTTGTTCATTTTAGGGTTTTATACTTTAACACGAAAGTGTTTATGCCGGGGTACACAAATATTTCAATGGCGTCATATCCTCACGGAAATGACGCCAGTACACCTTTGCCGGAGCCATTCACCAGCAGAACATCGCTCGCCAAGCCCACCCACAAGACAGCCGCCGACCCCCCAAATCATGCCCAGCTGGAGATTTCGCTGCACATTTCACTTTCGTGTTTTGCCGATTCCAATGACAGAGGAATGTTTTTTTCGTCTCTCCAAAACAGGTTCGGTAGCCATCGGGCGTGTTCCTCGCCGCTGCCGCACCGGTTTCCCGAGAGAGAATACGCGTGCGAAAACGCGTCGTTCTCCGCATATTCGTTGGCCCTTAACTCACAAAAAAAAAAAAAAAAAAAATTCCACATTGCCAAAAACTCTTGTTTCCGTCTTTAGGCACACCCGCGAAGCGACTAACGACTTCTGAACAGGGGGAACGATGATCGCCCTATCAAACTGCCGCTGTAATTCGAGATGCCTCCAAGATCGAGCGCCAAGCGACGAAGTAAGCAATAAAAAGCTAATCGCTGCGTCGTCCCAGCTTTGCTACATCGTTCGCTATGAAAACATTAAATACAAATTCCTGCGGTATGGCTGTCGTTGTGCGATGAGCCATTTGAAACGCCTTAGCTCCGTATTGTTAAGGCGCAATTGTGCCCCAGGCCAACTTTATTGTCAAAAGTGCACTGTGTTTCCCTACTCTGTACACCCATAAGGTTTCACCATAGTGCATGACAACGGAGTGATATCAGTGATAGGGCGCTAAGCTTCACATGAGTCGCTCCACCGCCGGCCTAGCTCCCGCGGCCTTAATGCCTGCGCAATTGGGATTTGATGATGATGGCTCATGACAGTAGTAAGATCCCATTACGGTGCCCATCAGCAGTGTGGAGTTCTTTTGTTGACGGTGGTGGTGGAAGAGCGCGTACGACAAGTAGATGTTCCAGGCCTGTTCAAAAATTACACACAAAACCTTTTGTTCCCGTTTTGCATTTCGCAATTTCCTAAAGGTGACACATTGATATTTTTTTTTCAGCGTAAGCGTCGACGCAGTATTTTTATACAATAGGTCCCTGTTGTATTAAAATCCCTTTATTCAAAATAACCCGCGGGACCGAATACACCATAACTGCCGTATTCTAATGCCTATAGCTGTATATCACTACCAGCTCTCTGGCTACATCAACGACGCAACCGTTGCGAAAAAGCAGTTAATCGGTAAAGGCTTGTTTGTCTAGCAGTACAAGGAGCGACGTAACAGCTGCGTATCAATTCTTGCATGCCTGTCAGCGCACATTAAACTTCATTGCAAGAACTTCTAGGTGTCTATCTTTTCTGCTAGCCCTTGATTCATCTTTTCGGTCAAGTCGTGCAAACAAAGCAGATGGATCGTGGAAGAAACTTGAACAGAAGACATCATAACTCCACTTAACATACAGAGAAAGTTTGCATAGGAGAGGAATTCAATGACAAATCATTGGCCGTTCTAACCGCGAAGACCGATGACCAGCGAAGTATTCTAGGAGATGAAATAGAGGTGACGCAGAATAAAGGGCAAAGTTACCAGAAATATTTATTCTCCTCGGCCGTTGACGGTGGTAGTGCTTAAGAAAGACAACATATGCACGCATGCACGCGCTTACATGTTGGCTCTACGATCATGAAAATAGTGCCCTATTCATGAGTAATGTACCCAAAGGCATATCCACCTGATGAGACGTATAAGGTGTCTGAGGTGACGTATGATGTTTTGAAAGGCGTGTGACTATGGCGCTGACCACGTGGTAGTAGCACACGCACCGGGCACGTTCGTTTCCCAGCACCTCGCGCTTCAAAGAGAATCGGAGACTAGGAAGTTTTCGTTCACGCACACGAAAAATACATCAAACCCCAGCCATTGAAGCTTCGCTTGAAATTACAGGCACAATTCATCGCCGATGACTACCTTTAAATGCTGAGACTTCTACAGCATCCGATAATCAGTCGCTACTACCTTACAAGCATCCACAGAGAAGGTTATCCGTATACTTACAGGAAAGAAATGGTGCATCGCATCAGTAATAACGTTTGCTTCACCGCCGTACAATTCATGACGCGGTGCTGCACCCTTTACAGGCCCGGCAGTAATGAATGGCTCGACTAATAGGCTGGATAACAAGGCTGGAGTTCCTGGAATCTATTTGTGAACGAATATCTGGTGCATCTTTCAAACTGGTTACAACAAAAAAAGCTGCGATTAAATGCCACAAAGACAACCTATATAATTTTCCGCCCTTAAACGTAGATATAAATCTCAAATACGAAGGTCATGTTATTGCAGGGGTACATGAACCAAAAGTTCCTTGGTGTTTGGTTCCAAGAACAGTTAATTTGGTCAGAACACGTAAATCCTTTAGTTACGGCCTTGGCACGAACAGTTGGATGCCTTTATAAAATATCACACTTAATACCGCTTTGGTTAAAAAGAAACACGTATTATTCTCTATTTATTTATCTATTTAAAATACGTTACAGGCCCCTGTTGAGGGCATTGAGTAAAGGGGTAACAAAGAGAGGAGTTACAGATCATTAATCGCGTGTTAAAAACACTAACACGCTAGTAGGTAAACGACCAAAGATACCCAAATATACGCAGACGAAGTGAATATGCGAAGAGAATATGCGCATAAAAAACAATGTACGGATTCTTGGTGTGAGGAACAACCTCACAAAATAATTACAAGCTTTTTGTCCTGCAAAAAAAATATATTACGGTGTTTAGAAAATTGTCAAGGGAAATTCCAAGACCTGCCAACTTCCCCTTCATTTTCAAAACACGTCAATACTAGGAGCTGACCAGCCTGCAGTACTTTAGACTTGTACAAATGGTACACAAAAACAAGTTGTACGTAGATGGAGACGCAGAAACCCGTTCACTACTGTGTACGGCGACCAATAAGACGTACCCTAAAACTAGGACTAATTACGGCAAACAATCGGCCACCTATCAAGACCACATGTCTTGAACATCCTAGCGGATATTTAAAATTTAACACTAGTGCAAACCGTATTTAATGGTCTGAAACAAGTTGATATTTATAGAAAAAGAGAGTGAGATATGAGCCATCACTAGCATGTCTCATGCTAAGGAATTTAAACTGTAATGTGTGTACGCGTGATTTTTTCTAATAGACATAACGGACAATCAGTCAAGAAATGTGTCCTGATTCTATGTATCTGCTAGTAAAAGGTATTGCAGAAAAATGTTTTATGTATATTGTATAACTTGTGATTCTCATTATTGGAAATGTACGATTTTTTGTAATTTCCCTTAATTACTTATTTTTTTCTCTCTGTATATTTGGTTGAGGCGTGTCGTCTGTTGTGAACTCCTCTGTTGTGAACTCCAGAGGGTCAGGAGCCCTCGTCAGGCACTCAATGCCTTTTAGCTCCTGCCCCGTCAGCAGGCATTGTAACACCGTCTGCTGAAGAAAAAATGAAGTCTTCTTCTTCTTCTAAATAGCATGCGGAAAATCTTCTGGAATAGGCAGAAAATAACTTTCATAACAAGTGTAACGCGGTTAACCATGTATTTCTGAAAAGTTATAATAAGCAGACCGCCGCGTAAGATGCTGACAACCGAACGTCGGGGCGAGAGGTAGTGATGGGATGGTACTATGGAGCAAATACCTAGATGAGGCCAGAAAGTAGGATTTAAAGTTTATATGGCCATAGCTTATGGTGATGATTGTTATGGTGCGACGACGACAACAATGAAACAAAGCCCTTACGCAAAATCACATCGCTTGCTTTGTAGTACTAATGTAGTGGGTATCTTGAGTAGTGGTTCACAATACGAATTCTGGACATAACATTTCCTGGACCACCATTGGCCTGCGGTAGAGTGCACGTGCCCGGCTGCTACTGCACTCACGGGTGGTGGCTCTCCAGAGGACTGACAGGCAACCATGCCTTCAAGGGCTGCATCTGCGCTGTTTGTGCACCTTACCGCGAAAGATCCGGGATTGTTGATTTCAGTACACCTATTCACAAAAGCAACGCCGCCGCCTTTGTTTCCAATGACTGTTCTTGGACTTCACCTCCAGTTACGGTATGATGGAAGACTTAGCTCCCATTGTAGATCGTACAAGCAAAGAGACGGCTGGTACTTATGGTCGTGAGCTCTCGGTAACTTGGTAGGCAAATGCATTAGTTCGCTCCTACCTCGTGCAACATTTTCTGCCAGTACTATCGTATGTTTTTCAAGCACACCGCGAGTAAGGCAGAAGAAAGACATCTAGCGTTTCTTGAATGCGCTAATCAAACGCTGACGCACAAAACATCGCACTTCTCTTATGTTTACGGGATTCTACAACTGACGGAAACTATTTTACACCACGTACAGTCGTGTTAAAAAAATCTCGCTCCATCTCCACTGACGTGAAACCTGGGGAGGGGCGAAGCATGCAGCGTATAAGTGTATTCTTGGCGCCTTACTCCTCGGTCCACGCCCCTTTCCTTCAGCTCAACGCAAAGCACTAGCAGCATTATTTGAATACCTGGACGAGATCGGCGTCACTGAACTGATTTAAAATACTACTGAGATCGTGATGTTCATCGAACTGTTCCCACAAACTCCACGATGTGTGCTTTTTTTTTTTTACTTCTTTTCTCCTCGTTCTTCCGCCCTGTTATATATAGGGCCTTTTCTACCCTCCTCTACCCATTCCTCCGCCGAGTAGCATTTTAGTGTTGAGATTCTGGCAAACCTCTCGGCTTTCTTCTTTAATAAAGAGCGTTCTCTCTCTCTCTCTCTCTCTCTCTCCTCTCTCTCTCTCTCTCTTGGTGCCTTGGCATTTTTTCCCACGGAGATGACACCGTTGGGGGACAAGGGTATACAGCGTCGCTGCTAAAATCTCGTGTCTTTCAAGCACGAAGCGCTCTAGCGCGAGGAGTAGGAATAGCGAGGACCCCGGTGTGTTCTTTTGGCATCCGTTTTTCCTCACGGAAATCAAACGTTCTAGTGCAAGGCGTTGGAAATCAAATGTCCCAGTGTGTTCTTTTAGCACCCGTTACGTTATAGCGCGAGGCGTTGGAAAAGGAGTGTCCCGGTGTTTAAGTACCGTAACTACATGAAACGACGACGACGACAGGAGACGCCGACAGCCCGAGCCCCTCGGGGTTTCGCCCCTAAAAGAAAACTAGTGAGCTTTTAGCATATCAGCAGTTTCAGACCCCACTTCCACCTCCCAATATAACATCTCATCGTCATCCGAGTGAAACGACGGCATCACACACAGCGTTAAGCGACAACTGGCGGCAGCGGAACTTTTATCCGAAGAGTGAACTCACTGAAACGTGACTCATCCATCAACTACTTAGACGGACACTTCGCGCTCATGTTATCGGCAGCATGCAGAGACTGCAATATGACGCATCAATCACACCCGCGGTATCTTATAATCGGACGAGTGGAAAGACCCAATTGGCAGCGTCAAAGCTATAGCTATACCCCCAACCTCAAAATGTCCCCCTAATTGGACGCAGTGCTTCTTGTGTTATACTCTCATGCTTTCACTACAACACTAGTGAACACCGTTCTATGATAGGGAGCTGTGTGTGGGCAACGTCATATTTATTTATTTATATATTAAGTTGTTTGTTCATTCGTTTATTTGTTTGTTATTTTGTTGTTTTTTGTTTGTTCGTTTGCGAATTTTAACACTCAAGGCCAGAGGCATTTTGTAAGGAACTGGTATAAAAATGTATGCATAAAAAACACTAAACAGCAACAGTTAAGTGGTAGGCAGATAAGCGCAGGCTCAGACGGGACCTAATCGTACAATGCTTGCTAGCGCTGTGCCAAACTAATTGCCTTCGATGGCCGCGGTAAATATTCTACATGTAAGCTGTTTTTTTTTTCAAATAAAGTTTATTTGTACATAGTTCTCGCCAGTGTAGTGTGTGCGTTTTTAAACACTCATTCTTGCCCTAACTTATTCGTTGCTTTCGAGCACGCCAAACGATCTGGTCCATCCCTCTTCGAAGAGGGGGGGACCAGATCGTTTGGCGTGCCCGGTTAGACCTGTTAGACAAGGCCCGGTTATACAGGGCCCGGTTAGACCTGTATGATCGACAGACAGGGCCTGTTTGATCCTGTATGATTCTCAAACGGGTCTGGTTTGAACCCGCTTAACCTGTACGGCCGTCAGGCAGGTCCGGTACGACGCTGTTTGATTTTGAACAGGATTTTTCAATAGGGTCGCTCCTACGACCTACGCGCAGTCACGCACACAACAGAGTGGCAACCTGAAACAGAGTGGCAGCCAGAGTGGCAACCTGAGTGGCTGCAGGACGAAGGCCTCTCCCATCGACCTCCAACCGCTCCTGTCCTGCGCCACTCCCCTTTTAGCCACCGAATGTCGGTATTTAATCCCTCCATTGTGTTATTGGCCTTTTCCTCCTCCTTTTAGACCCGTCTCTTCGTATCCACTCTGTTACCCTAATTGTCCACGGGTGGTCGGTTTGTATCGCTATGGCCAGCCCAAGACCATTTTCTTTCTCTTTACTTGATATCTTCTTTTCTTGTGCCTTGGCGGCACCACTGCTAGTACACAGTTCTGTGACGGGGAGGTGGGTATGCGCAGCGTTATATATTTGTCCCCAAAGCGAAACCCGGTGTCGGATTAGGTAAAAGAACTTCTAGTTCCTCCTCTTTTCAGCTAATACATGCTTCGGCCTCCTGCGACAGTTCGTCTATTTGCGTCCACAAATACCGCGAAAGAGCAAAAGAAAGCCGCCCACACTCCTGTTCCCACATGGCCCGGCAGCCGTTGCCTGTCGTTAAGGTTTCAGAACGCCTCTACATGAAATTATAAACATGCCCCGCTATTCAGCAAGCCAGGAACTCAATACACTAAATATATACCTTTCCTTGGTCGCCGTACTAGTTCCTATAAAGATCCCGTTTTAGTTATTCGCTCTCTTTTAACGCTTATTCAGTAATTTCGTTTTTTCGCACGTCTGTGCCAGTGATCATGTACGACATGGACAACTCGCTGCATCTGCGACGAAGTGTGTGACGATCTAGATGAACGGTGAGTTGTTTCGAACGTATTTATTAAGGCGAACGCCTTAGGCGTCTCATAAAATGCGAAGAATAAGCGCAATCGTAGTTGTCGTCGTCGGCGGCGGCGTCAAAGGAAACGCTACAGGAGTGGTCGCTGCTATAAAGAGAGAGTAAATTAGCTTCGGTGGGATTTCAAGTCGCCGGAGCAACAGCCAATTGCATCAACCACAGCGCTAACCCGGCTTCCCGCCAAAATAAAACAAGACTTGGCGTCAAAACACGGAAAAAAGATCGCGAATAAAAAGAAGCAAAGACTATGCACTAGTAAACAAGGCAGTAATATTCGCTATGGTTTTGCAATTAAATAGCACGTAAGCGGAGTTAGGTTTCCGAGAAATTGTTTTTATTAACTCGATAACTGGTGTGCATGACAGCAACTTAAAAGGACTCTGCAAAACTTCGGTAAACGCTTGCCCTTTTTATTTCGCGGGTTCGATTCCCGGCCGCGGCGGCAGCTTTTCTGATGGAGGCGAAAAGCAAAAACGCCCGTGTGTACGAGATTTCGGCGCACGTTAAAGATCCCCAGGTGGTCTAAATTAATCCGGAGCCCTCCACTACGGCGCGCCTCATCGCCTGCGTTGCGTCGGCGTGTTAAACCCCACATTCAATCAATCAAATCCTCTTTTATTTCGCATCTGGAAGCGTTGTCAAAGCTATATACTTGCGGCCAGCACGGAGCGACACTGCGTGATTTGCTCGCCGCCGCAGATCCGCTCTCCGTTTCTGCTTTCGTTTTTTGGCTTTATTTTCTAAAGTTTCTATCGAAAGCGTTCACTGCTGCAACTCAAAGGAAGCGAACCTGCACTGCTGCAATGACATAATTTGGGCGCTTGGAGAATACCACGACAGGGAAAGAGGGAAAATTTTTTTCGAGCTAGTTTCTAAGATACTTGATGGGCACAGAGGCTTATAGGAGTTTCCCAGTCAGCACAGCCAAGCGAAGCATGGCGCCATATAGGGGCAGGTTTGAAGTGCTATGTGCTTGCGGCCCTCAATATAACCGCTCAGAACCGCTTGCTCTGTAGTGTAGTAGTTCCGCTCCTGTGAAGAAAACATCCTAACCCGTGTTCAAATCCCCTTATAGCTTATTTTTTTTTCATTTTGAAGGGTTGTCATAATTGAATCATTAACATTTGTTATCACGCATATAATCTACTTATGACATCTTTATGCGTTATAACGGGATTTGGGGTATTTTCGTTGCCTTTTGGTCATTTCAGCTACTGCTTCTGGTACGTTTTTGTGGATTTGCCCCTTTTAAGGTGGTTTCGGCCTATTTATGTTCAATATTTTTCTACTCCGTGGTAAGTCCGTTTTGGTTGTTATTTATTACTCTTCGGCTGGTTTTGCATGCTTTAGGTACGTCTATGCTGTGATATAACCCCCATGGCAAGCCCAGATGACGGCTGGCTGTACTGACTAGGAAACGCATACACACAGCACAGAGCAGTAATTTTTGGCTGAGGTAGTCTCCGACCCACTATTCTATGTACTGGATGCGATTGTTGACAACGTTTTGAAAGCACTTAGGATTTAGAAAAAAGTTCAAAAAGTGTTTCAGGGTCCCTTTGATATCCACAGTGAGCCTGATTGTTCCTCTTCTGTCTTTAGTAAAGGGCGGATCGTAATGACGGGTTGATTTAGATGCCGTGGCTCAATTACGAGCGAACGGAGAAATGTTTGAGGGGTACCAGACAGACTTCACCTTCCAGCATTACGGCTTTTCACGTGGCATATTCGAGAGTGTCGCTCACAAGCTGAGTCAAGGTTAGTGTCCACTTTCGTTTTACTAAAATAGCAACGTTGTCCTGCAATATTGCGATGCGAAGGTTTCTTTTTGTTCAGACAGGCAACATCACAGCATAGTATCTTCTTTCTGGCTTTTTTTTTTTGTTCACCGTATTCTTCAGTACGTAACTCGGTTTTATTGTAAAGATTTGCTGCTGCGCCACCAAGCAAGTCATAGCATTTTTGTGCGCGTGAGTTGCTGTTGAAGACCAGGAAATAGACGCGTGTTAAAGGAGCAACGGTTTATTACCACCTTCGGGGGCGTAGAGTAATTTGATGGACGAAGAACATGACCACTGGCCATGAAATCGCGACTCGGCTCTTGCTTCGGGGTCGTCGTCTTCCTATCTTTCTGGCAATTTTCTACCCTACAGCGATAGATATAGGCCGTGTCTAGAATGCCGTCCGACGGTATCTTAAGCACTTCACTATATCGACGTCCACCGGCGTTCTGGAGCGAAATCGTCTCGTCTGGCACTAAATCATTTTAGATAACGTAAACCTAGGCAACCTAACCTAAACATAACATAACAACGTGACCTAACGCACACAAAGAAATCATTCAAAACACCAAAGCTAACGTTAGCCATAAAAAATAGTTCAATTCAAAAATGAAGAAAAAAAAGTTCCAAGGGCCGGTCTCAAACCACCGACATTGGGATCAAGAAGCTAAGACGGATCATCTACACTACAACGGCAGACGCTTAGGCCGGTGCTAGCCTAGTCTTAAATATTCGAATGTCCTCGAACGGCACTCGAGACGCTGCGATAGATATATCCTAAGACGACAATTATATTTCTTCGCTCGCTAGGCGGGAGTTTTGGCTTGTAGTGAGTGCTTCAATGGGAGCTGCGCACGCAATGCGAAATCCGTTTCGCGCCCATCCACTCTTCGTGATTTACTGACGCCGTTAGGGAAACGGCGCGAAGACGCAGCCAAAGGAAGGAGACAAGACCTGAGCGCTCGAGCTTGCCTTCCTTTCTTTCCTCTCCCCGTTCCCGCCGTTTTCTTAGGAATGCTGCAGTTTAACGAAATAGCCCAGATCCAGAGATTATTTATTGTCACCGCACTCCCTAAGGAATTATTTCTTTTCGCTTCGCACCCCGGAATGTTGGAATAAATTTTCCGCGTAAAAACGCCTAGGCATTTTTATTGGCCGTATAACTGCCTCCATTCCCTAAATCACGCCGACGCAATCACGTATACCGGTGACAACAGCTTTATTCATATCTCATCACAAAGACGGCCTGAAATTTCGAATAACGTAGGGGATTAAAACAGTTTACCAGGAATAGGTTGTATTCACTGGCGTGGCACGCATGCGGGCAACCATGTGTGCGCGCCGTCACTGGTTACGTCGAGCTCCGCGAGATGGCGGCACTTGTCCGCCCTAAGCATACGACGTGTGTTTGATGTTCCAAACTGTTCCCCACCGAGCGCGAATTAATCCCTCGACTCCAATGTGAGTGCGAATAATATCATTTCTGCTGACACCACCGTTGAGAATCGGGTTGAAACGGGGCAGACGACACCCGCCGTTTGTTTTCTCCTGCGAGGTGCGGGCGAAGTGGCACAGGAAAAAAAATAATCAGAAAGAAAAATAATAGGCACGAGTACACTTCCCTGTGGCACACCGAACCTAACTCACTTAAACGTTTTTTTTTAATTACAGCATATTACTTCTTTGGCTTTAAGATACACGTGAATTCACCTAATCTCAGCATGAAGAAAGCGCGAGTTTTGTTAGTTGTAGGACTACAGTGAACTAGAATATAGCCACGCCATGTCTGTGCCGCTTCGGCACAGACATGGCCGTTTTCAGTGTTGCCAGGCAAAGAAATTGACAGCTAACCTTTTCAGTGAATACCATCTATAAATAAGTTCGCAACATTTAAAAAAACGTGATAGCTCTTTTTTTTCTGAGTGCGAACAAGTTACAGAACAGTGGAAATTATAACTACGAAATACGACTACGCAGTAAGGCCGATTATCATAAATATTCGGGAGTAACGATTGATAAACCGAAGAACTCGGCACTTCGCGGTGAGAAAAATTTGCAAAAGATGTATCTTAGAATGGGAAGCAAGTGGGCTGGTGGGTGCATTTAAAAACGTCGAAAACAGCGCGAATTAACGGGACGCAGAGTAGAAGATGGTCGTTTTGATTCTGCTCATTAAATAAAGCACGCAAGCACTTTCACATGAAAACACTAGCAACTATTTGATACAGTTTTTTTACCAGCCCCTTACTGTGTCGAGTATTATGAACATCGTACCATTAACACCGAAACAACTACAATGCACGTAATCGCTGTAAGAACTTCGTTTGGATTGCTTTTACAAATACTATACTATCGATCGACTAATAGTCACATGGGCTCACGATGGAGATACTTATCACCTATTCTTATTACCTATGGTTTTACTGTAATAAAAATTCTGATTTCTAATTCTGTTTGCTCTTCTCTTGCCACCAATACGCGCCACGCGCACGTTGATAAACATTGGGTAGTAACGCAATTTTATAAGGGTTTGTTTATTTGTTTACACAGACGGTGGGTTCAGAGCTATGGCTTGCGCCGGACCGGCAACATGGTAGCACGTACAAAAAATAGAACGCATCGCAAAGCAAGCGGGAGTAAAAAATCTCTGGAACAACACCACATACCAACTCATTCACCAATTCGGATTGTTGCGAAACGAAGAATAAGTTTTTGTTCAACAAAAACATTCCTGCTCTTGCATCAAACCGGTAGAGCTAAATACACTGGGGAAATGGAATCACAATCTTGCAGAGCTTTTAGGAGAAAAATATGGTTGTGTGAATCTTTGGCGCAAAAACTGGATTTACAAAATGGTCATAAATTTGACATATTCCTTCTCGCGTTGCGAGGCCGACCCACCTGAATAACTTCAGCTTACTGTATATCTTAAACTCAGTTCCGCAGAAACACAATGCGCACGATCTTGCGGTGGTTATATACTGTTGAATGTTGTTGTTAACCACTATAGTGAGAGAGTGAATAATTTGTTGTTAATTTGCCAAGATAAAGCCGACTGCTTGTTCTTTATTCGCTCAAGTTGTACGATATATTCTTCAAAATGTGGTTCACACAAAACGGTAACGTATCCTAACGGATGTAACACGGTATTCCAAGCTAAAGTTATTGCAGGTGTATGGGCCTTTTGAATTCACTTTTGACGATCAACCACTTTCGCAGAGTTGGTAATCAGACCAACGGAAACGAAGTCATTGGTAAAAATTAAGAAAGAAAAATAATAGGCACCAGTACACGTCCCTGTGGCACACGGGACCTAACTCACTTGAAGGTTTTTTTATTACAATATATTACTTCCTTGACTTTAAGATACACGTGAATCCACTTAATCTCAGCATGAAGAAAGCGCGAGTTTTGTTATTTGCTTTATGAGCTTTCCGTGTAGGACTTCGCCGGGTGCCACCGACAAATCAATGAACGCTCCATCGACGTGTCCGGATACCCCAAGAACACCGAAGGAAACTCTGCACTGCTCATACGCGTTGCGTAAACGCCGATAAACCGGTTCCGAATCCACGCTGCCGGAGTACCAAAATCACGTTCCGTTAATTAGTTTGATAACAGCGCTAGGACAGGACACAGAGAAGGGGACACGAGACCAGCGCCCAGTCTCGTGTCGCCTTCTCTGTGTCCTGTCCTAGCATTGTTATCAAACTAAGTATGTACCAACAATTTTGCAGTTTTTCACGTTCCGTTAAATATGTCTGTGTACAGTTAACAAAAATATGTCCGAACATTTTGCAGCATGCCCTAGTAATTGATGTAATGCAGTAGTTGCAGACCGATAAACGATCGCTTTTCTCGTGGATTGGAAATGACATTTAAGCCAACCAACGAGAATGCTGTCACACATCAAAAATACACTAAATTTTTGGTCAGACAGCCAGATAATTCTCCGCATAATATCTTTAGAATTCGTAAGACAGGTCACAGGGCTATTCCTAAATAATTTTGTATATAATTATCAATAATGGGTTACAACAAGTTCCGGACAGATTCGAATTGCGGAGGTAAACAATCGCGTTTCCTGGGTAGCGAAACAACTATGAGGTTTAATCCAGTCAGCAAGTGTTTTATTAGACATCAAGGACGTAATAAATGTTTCATCGTACAGCCAGATAATTGCCCAGCATAATATCCCAGGGATAAGTTGGGGATGTCGTACGGCCATGGGTCTTTTTGTACAGGCACGTCCTCAATGGGGCTCGGGTAAACTGGGTGGTTCCTAAGCATTCTTTCGTCTGTAGTGCTTTAGAAGATACCTATTGAGCAAGTCTCCAACTTTTGCAAAAAAGTTGTACCTACATCTTCCAACTTTAAGTCTAAACATTTCTTCCTGTCTTTGTCACTCCAACAAGGGCGGAAGAAATCGGGACATTTATTTTTTTATTATTCACTATCCACATGCGCCGCAAAGCTGTATCACTTTTTGACTGCAGCTACCTCGCGCTCAATGTGTTTGCTGGCGCTTGCAAACTGCCTCGATTCCCGCAGAAAAGAAGGCGTTTGCAAGTGCGCGGAACTGCTCGTGCAACGCGTGGTGTTCCTCTCCATCAAAACAGAAAAGGAGGTGTCAAACAATTTCGCACTTCCTGAGTAAATTCTGTAGCACACATGCGCCACCATAATGAACTTCCACTCTGCTACGAATTTCAGTATGTTCAATACCTTTTTTTACGCAAAAAATAACAGAAGGTTTCTTCACGTTGCGCAAACCAAAGTGCTGCCCTACACACGTAAAAAGGACCGCCTGCTTTTTATAGTTTTCGTTAGGAGATTTTACACTGCCTCGAATTTAGACAATTAACTTTGAGGTGCTTTTTTCACAAGATTAATTTCAACCCTCACGTCAGATGTATCAAAGAGACAGCTCCCTAGAACGTGAGCGCAGTTTAGTTTTCAGGATGTCTGGGGAATTCTGTAGCTCCGGGCCCTTCCTCAAATCACACTCAACTGCTTGTCATCCCGTACTGTACCATGACTAGGTTGACCGGAATCGAACGTGCAAATATAAAAGACCGGCTATTATTAGAATACAACAATGAACGGATTTTTGATCTTTCGATCATCCTCTCGACTCCAGTGCGGCCTTGTATAGAGGGCAGATGCGATAAAGCTGAACTTATCTTACCTTTAGGCTAATCCACGGGCAAGTTAGCTGTGGCGAGCCTCTTCGGTCTGGAAATTGCGCCGCATTCAGACGTCCTGGAACATTAGAGGCTCGGCAGAAGAAAATTCCCACCACCTCATCCTCGGTTAACCAGAGAAGAAGCCACCACTCTTCGGCGATTGCAGACGCCCCACAGCACCCTCCTCCATTCCATCTACCCGACTCAGTATCCCTCCCTTTGCAATTTCTGTCCGACGCCCGGCACCCTGTACCACCAGGTATGGGAGTGCCAACAAACTCCAAACCTACCCTCAACCCCCTTCTCAACTTTTGAGCAGTGGATGGCTCGTCTGGTCGATCCGGACCTTGGACACCAGCAAGAACTGGTCAGAGGGCCTGGACGGCAAGTCGCAGCCTGGGTATCCCGGAATAAGGATGCCCTCCACCGGGCGAGTGCCATCCCATCAGCACTTACGCTCAATAAATGTTTATTCTCCTCCTCCTCCTACCCGCATAAAGCCACAAGTCTGTGCCACCCTTTCGTTCCCTTCAGCTACTGACACAGGCACCCGCCTCTGTTCAGGCTTCAGAACACCTATTACACATATTTGGCAGAGCACCTATTTGGCAGATCACCTTTTCGGCAGATCACAACACCTATTTGGCAGATATTTTAAACAGTCAGGTCAACCTTTTAAATGCAGGCATTGAAAGAGCTGTAACTCGCTCTTATTTGCGTTGCATTGTCATGCTTATTTTCATCCAAGTTTAAGAGTGCTGGCTCAATTTCAGTTCACTCACTTAATTTGTCTCTTTCCGTGTAGTGTATTTACTGCTCATGTAGTGTTTTTTTTTTTATTTGCGTGCCAGCCCAAAGGCACATCGTCTGTCCACTGGTACGTTAATAAATTATTGATTGATTCAACGATCGAACGAGCGCTCCATTGCTTGAACTATAATCGAACACGTGCCAGTTACACTGACGTCTCTCTTTATTCGAATTAGTGTAGCTATATACCGACCTCGCCTTTGGCATATTCGCTCCCCTTACCCCTAGTCCTTAAAGCCACACAGTGGATGGCACGGCGGACCACCTCTGACGTGTCATCCAAGTGCAGCACGGTGTAGAAGGCCCGGATGGCCCTCAATTCGCGCAACGTCCTGCCACACCGATAAGCAGCTTTTTTCTTGCGCAGCGGAGCTCAGCAGTGAAACCACCTTCTGCGACGAACAAGCTGCCCTCCCGCATCTGACAGGGATAAAGGCCCGTACTACATCGAAAACGCGTCCGTACCTGAAGGGCTTCGGAAAGACTCCCGTAAGCGGAAAAATAATGAGCCACCCCACACTGTGAAAGTGGATCACCAGCGAAGTTGGAGTCTGCACTATGCGCTGACTTCGTGACTACGACGAAGGAAGAGATGTGAAATTCAAGATGGAGAAGGGCAACTTGCTTGACGATGGCACCGCCGCCCTTAAGAGCCGGAGAGTAAACTAGACACGCAAACCCTTGGAATGGCGGCAAAGAGAGGGCGGTGCGAACGGAGACATGGCCGACGCGGTTCGCATTGCGGCAGTGCTTCGAAAAACTTTTATTATCCACGCGAGCATCCACTAATCGCGAAAATGGGGCCCTATTGACAACTAATCTACTCGAAATGCATATCCAACTGATGAGAGCTATCCGATCTCAGATACAATCAAACATTTTTGCGTCAAATTCGGGACCTGCGTTTCTGCAGACAGAGAGCAAAAGTTCAGAGAACGTTACCCACAAACCGTTTCTCTGTAAAAATGTACGCCACAAAAATGAGTCAATCTTCTAAAGAGATGCGCCCGAGATGACAAACGGTAGGGAACAGGATGGAATAAGTATGGCAAATATTCAGCGGCCCTGTGCGCACCAAGCAACGATCCAGTGACACATCTGGAAAATGTAGTGGCAGCTTCGTCGACACAAAAGCAACAATATTTTAGCAGAATGACTACTGCAAGTTTCCGCCACTGTCGAGACACGTAAGCTAAGTTTTCAGCGAAACGTCGACGGGTAGGTAGCCTTCTTGATCGCGTTTTCTCGGGAAACAAAAGCACTGGCTCGCAACAACCACAAGAAAACGCGTTAGCTTAGGCGTTAGAAGCGTCCAACGTAAACAGCCCACGCTTGTCTAAACACACTCTGGGAGGTGTTATTCTTGCGCTCAAGGCTACTTGAAGCATCGTGGTCGCCTTTGTGCGACGAAGCAACAACAAAGGCACCAAACGTCGCTCAGTGAGGAGAACTTCTAACGCCGAGCGCGTTTTTCAACCTCTAGCGATAGAATCCTGCAGGCGCAGCTAAAAATACACCAAGCCGTTGCAGGGAGATACCCCTCCGGTCTCTCCAATGCGCAGCGAACATTCCTTAGTAGGACGAATTACAGATTCAAATGAGAAGCAATCTCATAAAAGTTCGAGTCAAACCCTGCCGTAACCGGCATGTAGTAAAAGTGAAACGATCCTGGCCAATCCCCCAAGTGGGTATGCGCCACAAACTGCGCAGGAGGCCGCCTGGTTCTTTCTGAGGCAGGAAACTAAACATCCCCCTCGCGAGGGGCACGATCAAATGCAGAGCATTTCCGGGGGCGCACGACGTTAAGTAGTTTGCGTTACGTTAATGTTGTTGCACTTGTTGCTGTTGGTTGTTGTATTGTAATTAAATGAGGAGACGTAATTACGTGGTCACGTGACATCATTTATTAGCAGGTGGGTATGACATCATTTATTAGCAGGTCGGTTTGATTATTGTGGCGCAGTGGGAACAGCACCATGTACCTCGCGTTCCGCCCTCAGGTAGTGAATGCGTTGTATCAGCAGCTTCTTGACGTAGTTTGAATGAGTCAAGGATATAAGGCGCGTTCGTAGCCCTCCATTCTGTGTCGGCTTTATGGCGCAGTGGGTAGAGCACCATGTACCTTGCGTTCCACCCGGACGGTCGTGGGATCGAAACCAGGCGCAGGTAAGTATTATTTTTTTTATATAGTGTAGGGGGAGGGGTGCGGACTACGATGGACAACTAGAACGGGTGACATCGTGAGTTAAAGAAATGCTCTGCATTTAAAAATACAGGAGAAACGCCTTCACGGCCACCAATACATAACCCCGGTGCTACACACCACACACACCACACACGCACACACGCACACACCACACACACACACAAACACACACCACACACACACACACACACACACACACACACACACGCGAACTATACAATGATTTTTCGAGTCAGCGTACCCTTCCGCCCCTCCCAGACTTATTTCAAAAACTAAGGACCCAAATACCAAGAAAGAGAGAGGGATCGGTTTAAACAGGATATGCAGGCCTGCCTTTCCTACGACAAGTAGCGTGGCAAATGGTGTCAATGTAGATCACCCCCGCATCAAACTACGCTACTTATTACACTGCGCTAAAAGGGAAGGCCTCACTTTGTTGTCTTTATTTGGCCGTATCACAGGTATGAGACCGCCCCGGAACACCTAAGATCACTCTATCCACCCTTTTTGAGGGAAAATGTAATTAATACGATGATGTAAGCGAAACATATATACGCGCAAATCCAAATGCAGGCGACAAGAATATGGAATTATAACAATATGAGAATGAGGCTGTAGCCTGTCCTGGGAGCGGCGACAAATAGGAACCAAAATACAGGTGTTACGTTCAGTGTCTGATACAGGAACACAAGAAATAGAGATTTTTATTGTGCCCTCTGCGCTTGAAAAGGATGCGAAGGGACTACGAAGCCGTGCTAACGAAACACGCGATTTTCTGCTTAGACACAAGTTCACTTCCATCGACATTCTGGGCACCGAAACTAACGGAAAGCTAATAAAGACAAAATGTTCACAGAAAAAAAAATACAGAGTGCGTTGGACGTTTACATGGAACTTCCGTACAAAAACAGCGACAGAGATGCAAAAGGGATAGGCGATAAGGCTTCAAGCTACACTGTCGGCTTCGTTCCGTAGCAAGGCAAGGAGAAAAACATATTCTCACTAGATTAATTGAGCATGCGGGAACACTTCCTGCAAATTCAGGCCAAAACTCCATATTGGGGGATCGTCATATAGTGCCTAGCATTCATAGTATAGTCGTGTTAGCCGCATTCTATTGTCAGCCGACCGGACGGATTTCACCGGTTCTGTGGCATTTAAACCAGCCGAGCGTACGTGTTGGCGCCGCCGGTCGAGATTAGTGTATTTGTTTTGCTTTTGTTGTGTTTTAACTCTCTCGCGACAGCTCAGGGACGATCTTTGTATTTTTTTTTTGTTCTTGCTCTGCTTTTATTTTGTCTCTCTTCGACTCCGATTTTTAACAAAGTTAGCGTCTTTTCCTGTATGTTTTGTTTCTGTTGCCTGTCGCTCCGCTTGCGACGAGACAAGGCTGGGTCTTTTCTTTATTTTTCGGTTTTTGTTCTGGTTTCGTTTCCATTCTGTTGGGGCAAGATAATAGGTTCAGTAGGACTTTGCTTATCACTAAAGACGTCGATTTTTTTTTCTTTTCTCAAATACCACAAACAGATGTCAAGCGAGAAGCAGTAAGCGGAGGCATGGCGCATCCTAGCCAATGTTGACGTTCCTCAAAACGCCGGATAGCTAGTACACCACCGATCTTCCCTCGTTACTCATAGATCGGCTTAGCCAATTCGATAATTGAATTTTGTCGCGATATTTCGAATCGCACTACAGAAAGCTAAATGTGAAGTAATTACAGCGTGCCGAAAAATGCTTCGTCGGCCGCTTCCTCTGCGACGTCTGACTTCGAATTGCTACGGCTTCTTGTCTCCACCAGTAACGGTGGTTGGCGGGGCGACCTGCCGGGAAAAGAAAATTCCTCGGTGCACCTAAATCTCCTTACGTTCTTTCAGGGGAAAAACAATGTCGGCTTGCCCTGGCGTAACTTGAACTCTGCGCTGCCGCATCGTGTTTGCGTCTCTTTCTTCGCTTTCGTTTCTTCCTCGTTTGTGGCACATTACTTTGACAGGCTCACTGGTGACACATCACGCCACAGCTTCGCGACAATCAGAGTTCTCAGTGGCTGAAGCGCACCTGTTCTACTCACGCGCCGTCACGTTTCCCTGTCACGCGATATGACGCCAGCGAAGCACGCGCTGTGCAGCCTCTTGCTCCACCGTTCGCAACGGCTCAGGTAGCACAGTTGAAACGCACTCAGGCCACTTTGGTTCAGTTTCCGTGCGAACACAAAATCAGTTTATTCACTCTTAACAGGAGGGACCGTTTTCATTACCGGGCAGCACCAACAACAACTGCAACGCCAGATTTACGCTAAACGGGAAAGTTTGAAAATTCAGACGCGTGGTTCTACTTAAGCTAGAACGACTGATGTATCGCCTGCGCTTGGCGTCATCGTCATTGATGGTTTTCCCCATGATCAGCTCACAAACTCTATTAAGTAACAAAAGCTTGATCAGGGCTAGTTGGTTGAACATGCGGAATAAATTTGAGGCGCTAAACAACGGGGACCAGAAGAAACATGCAGACACAGACAAGGCGCATTGTCTGTGTCTGTGTCTGCGTGTTTCTTCTGGTCCCCGTTGTTTAGCGCCTCAAATTTGTTGACAAACTCTAATGTTACCAGATTTTCCAAGGATTACAACCCCTTCCTTCCGAAAGCACGCACTAATTACGGCAAACAAACACTTCTGTTTTCAGGCAATGCATTCTAGAACAAAATACCGGTTGAAATTAAATTGTCTCGTAGCGCAAGTTCTTTTAACTATAGATTAAAAACTTTTTATTTGATAGATATTCGGATAACGGCACTCAAAACATCAGTGTGTTGTTTTTATTATGTAAGTAGTGTACGCCGCCTCAACCAGCCACGCATCCTACCCGGTACCACGCTTTTTTTTTTCTCTCTTCCACGCTGGTGCTTTTTATTGTATAATTTCTACTACACAACTGTAAAAGGATGCTGCTACACCTCTGTGAATTTATATAACGTTGTTACAGGAGGTCTCCCCGACAGTGTTCCACTATGAGAACTCTTTGTGTAGGGACCAGTTATTGTATTTCAATGTAAAAACTACATTTTCAACACACATTCAAACCTTCAGGTTTTATTACCTTGAAACGATCACTTAGCAAATGAAACACTTCAGGCAGGCTAAAAATTCGCGGCGCTTTAATTGTAATCGTGCAGTCTCGTGGCATTAAAGTTTGCCGCTGCCAAGCGCCGCATAACCTAGACGCCGAAAAGAAGGAAGTACACCATAACACCGCTTCCCGTAAACCTCTAGCGACACGCAGTATTTTATGAAAACACAGTAAACGTGACGCCCGAGAAACAACTACTGCATTGAAATTAACTGCCTTCCTTTTCTTGGGTTGCAGAAATGTCGGGCACGGGGCTTCCCAAGAATATTCATACGTAAAGCTGCAACTGTACACTCAGCTTCATTAGAATTTATAATGACCAAAACAGCCGAGGAAGCTTAGTAAAAAAAAAAAAAAGAAATGTTCACCTCACTAAACTTCGCGATGTATACACGTGTTGAAACCGAAGTTTGTTTCGTCGGTGAATACTTTCGTTGCTACGAGTACTGAGAGCTCTTGCGAATAACAAAAACATGTTTATGCGCAAGTGCTTGCTCTGCGATCAAAGGCGAACTTTAGAGGGAGCGTTAAATTTAAGGAAGCGCCCAGGGCAAATGGAATCGCGCAGCTTCTAAATAAGCTTGCACACTGCGGCCAGAAACGGCGAAGTAGACAAAGAAGAAAGGAGAAATCCCAGGCGCCCACGCCGTTTGAGTTTGGATTACAAAAATGCATACATAAAGGAGATCCTCGCTAAATTTGGCGAGCTTTTCTGAAGCATTCGAAGGAGAAATTCCCCTCGGGGGCGTTCCCTTTGAACGCGCACGCTTTGGTTGGCACAAACCGCCCAATTATTAACCAGATCGTTTTCTTTGAATAAAACACTGCTACGACGCTTGAATAGCTGGTATCTACACACAGTGCCATGATAACATCCGGTATACATTATATGTATAGGGGAGAACTTGAAAAACAGCTTGCCTTCCTTTTGAAGCTAAGCGACGCCGCTAAAAGGGAAACACGTTCGTGCAGACACGAGAAAGAACGCTAATTAGTACGCACTTCGCAGGAACAGCGTTACGAATCCGGAGCCTTTCGTCGAAACAAAACTCAGCAAAAGTCGCTGCCGAAAAGCGTTAGTTAATGTCGTTCCGCGCAAGCTTCAACGGGAAAGCGATTTCTGGAGGAAAGTTGAAGGGAGATATGAAGGAACGCAGAAGGAAAGACACACTTGAATAATTATGAAAAGGCTGGAAGGTTTCGGTGTGAGGAACGCGCCCTCGAGCCTGAGCGCCGTCAAAAACATGGCCCACCTTAATGATCCCCAGCCGTTTCTACATACATGCACCGCCTCCCTGCGCACGTTTGACCGAACATTCTTTCCACGCGTCGATAATTTAATCTGACGCCGCATGTCACGCATCCCCCAACAAAAAGATAACACTGGATCGCATGCGATATGTTCATGCACCAATTGAAAAAGACTACAATATTCGACGTTCACAATACGATCCGCCATACAAGAAGTGTGAGAGAGACACAAAAGGAAAAAAAAATTTGCGCATCTCCACGAAGTGAACCATGACGAGCGGGTGAAGCACTGGGGATCGTTCTTACCGTAAATCACCCGTGGTATTGCCCACTCGCGCATGTAAATGAGTGACAACGCGTGTGTACAGCATATACAATTCCAATCCAATCCAATCCGATACAATTCAATTTAATCTAAGCCAATCCAATATAAACCCAATCCAATCCAATCCCATCCAATCCAATGCTTCCTCGCGCATGAGCAACACTGTGTACACGGACGCCAAGGGACAAGCCATGGACAAAGCGAGGTCCTAAGGTGCTTCGCCCCTAAAATGGCAGTGATAACCTTGACGAGCTGAGACGTTTGTGTTGCATCGGAGAAACGCCTGAAGGATAACTTCTGAGTGTCATTCTGTGGCACGCGGGCCACAGCGCAAAGAAAGATCATTGCAAAGGCAATAAATGGCCCATTCAGCGAAACTCAGGCGCCTGGCGTCCCAGAAGAAAAAAGGCCCTCCCGGAAGCGATTCATAGCAAGAGACGTTTCATAGCGTGCGCTTAAACTTAGCAGTTGCGAGTGCGTTGCAAACAGATCGAAGCCATTCGAACGCGCTACACCGGAGTACCAAGCAAAGCGCTGAAGCCGAAACATTAGAAAACCCTTCGACAGTGCTCAAGCGGAAGCAATGCGTCTTGGGGGTTCACTGGACATTCATGCATCGCTCGCACACACATAAGAACGGCGGCGTTTGCATCGAGGTAGGCGCCAGTTTCTAAAAAATGCGATATATATATCACATATATACACATACATACATACATACATACATACATACATACATACATACATACATACATACATACATACATATACACATACATACATACATACATACATACATACAACCATACATACATACATACATACATACATACATACATACATACATACATACATACATACATACATACATACATACATACATACATACATACATACATATTACACTCCACCCCATAACTTTGAGTGACGGCATTGCCTGAGAATGTTCATACTATTTTCGCGGTTATTTTTTCTACCTAAACAGCAGACGAATACCCGGTGGCAACACCTGCGCTGACGTCCAACGGAAACAAAGGAAGCCTCCACAGATCAGTGGGCTCCTTTCCCGCCACGCGCGCCAGCGGCTCGGACGTATCTCGGCGAGAAATGACAATAAGTAGAAAGTTGCACTGTGAGTATAGCGTATGAAATTGCAAATTCCAGTCTACACTCCTGGGGAGCCGAGTAGCTTCTCAGCGTATTACCATTCTTCTTGTCTTTAGGCCACCAAAACGTTTAAGAGCAAGCCTATTAAAGAGACAGCTGCTAAGCTTGCAGTGCAACGTTAGAAGCTCGAAGTACTAGACTTTGCATTTTACCACTCACGTTTATTGCTGGTCATTTGAGACGTGGCAATGCAAAATACCCTCTGGTTTCAGCATAGCTTCTCTACGTTATTCCACAGCGTCCTCTCGAAGTGAGAGGGGGTACAGAACTTTACTCTAACCTTAAAGCCTTGCCGATTTTCGAAGTCTCCAGAACAGTGAATAGAAAATATGGTCCGGACTGTCACGAAACACCAAAATGCTTGAGAAATTTTAGAATTGTTTTCCAATAGGCAAGCATTTTTGCAGCTGCCCATCTATACAACCAGTCGCTTTATAGTCGGCATCACTACTGTTTATGAAGGCCCTGCTGGTACGCTATCTTGCCAGGGGCAGTGTAACCACCCTTCCATAAGGGCCTGAAGGCCCAGTGTATCCGTATGGAGGGCTATGCACCGGGTCCCTCTGAAGTCGATTTCACTGCTGCATAATCGAAAAGCCGACTTCAAAGGGACACAACTGTATTGCTATCGCTTTGTAGTAGTAGTAGAAAACTTTATTATAAAGTCAGACTATTTAGCTTTGTGTAACATTTTTGTAGAGAGAGCTACAATGGCCGTATTGTCGCCGTTTCGTTGTGGCCGGTGGCCGCATCGCGGGCTGAGCCAACCGCCGCAGCTGGCAGCGCTGCTCGACGCGCCATCTGGCATGACGTCAGAGGAGGAGCCGGTGAAACCGCGCTGCAACAACAGAAGAGCACAGAGTTTCATACTAATATATACTAGAGGGAAATCTGGCGCCACTGTCTAGGGGAGCCGCGCCTCGGCGAGCGTTCCGTCATGTACCGGGCAGGCACGTTCCACTTGTCCTTGGCATGGCTCATGAACAGGCTGAAAAGTTGGCTCTGGCTGCCAAAAAGCAACAATATTACCGTAGAAGATTAATCAAATTTGTTTTGTCACGGTAAAATTGAACCTTCAAAAAGATTAATTTGTGAGTGGTTCTGTAGAAGCTTCCGGCACGATGAACAACAAAAAATGCTACCCTTTTTTTGTTCATTTTGGCTTCTAGACGGAAAAGAAGCCATATGGCTAGCTAAGCCAAGTAGGCGAGGAACATCGCTAGTGGAAATGGCGCCGCCCACGGCGGCCCGCGAATGCAGCGACAGATTTCCCTCTAGTATATATTAGTATGAAACTCTATGCAGAGGAGGAGCCGGCGTTGCATCGTATATATAGAAGGGGCGGCCGCCATTCGTCGGGTGTCATTCGTCGTCATATATGGCAAGTGAGTCCGTACGAAGGTAAACGATAGAGATCTAACCGTACAGAGAGCCAAGCTAAACAATAACATTAACCGTATACCTCTCGCTACGCACACCCAGGCATAACTGAGTTAAGCCACAGCCAATTTTTAGAACTATTTTGCTTTTGCGCTCACTTATTGGTTCTGAGGGTATCAATAATCTACAGTACCACCATTATAACAACTGAATATGTAAAATGATCAAACACACCTTCCTTTTGAAGAAATAAGACATCGCACTTTTTCTCGTTACAGAGAGATTTTGCTGGGTACCTTTGCCACAGAATGTTAAAGATTGCAAAAATCCATAAGAAAATGGCTGTTACGCCGACCACGTGACGTCAATGAAGTTCTGAGACCACTTCCTGAAAAATAAATCGAAAATCACGCTAGCTATAAAGTGCGACTTCTCCAGAATATCACTGTATGAGGTATTTGTTTTTTTCCTTATTATCTAACAGCATATTGGAGAGAACGGCGATGTGCTTTCTATTCAAGCGGAGACATTTGGAAGTTGGTTAGCCAAGCATGAACTTTTTCGGGACGTTTTTTAAGTGTAATAGGTATCGACACTGGTAATTTTTAGCCTCCGCACCGAGTTCGGAATTAGCGCTTGTTTCCTTTTTATTTTCTGAACGCGCATCCGGTTTTTTTCGAAGAGGATTTTTTTTAACACTACAGTGTTTTATTCCGGGATTCACGAAGATTTCCCTCGCGTCATATCCGTCACGGAAGTGACGCCAGTACAACGAAGCAAGCGGCCTGTAAAGGATGCACCCCTGCACACAGGGTCTTCTTGCGGGGAAGCAACCTTTAGTACTAAAAAGTACATTATAATTACGGTTGTTCGTTTTTAGGTTTTGCATTTTAACAGGAAAATGTTTTATGCCGGGATACACCAAGATTTCACTGACGTTATATCCGCCAACGAAATGACGCCAGTACACCTTTACCAAAGCGACCCGCCAGCAGGACGTCGCTCGCAAAGCACGCCCACATGACAGCCACCGACCCGCAAATCACGCTCAGCTGCAGATTTCGCTGCACATTTCATTACCGATTCCTATGACAGAGAAATTAACCACAGTTTCTTAAGTATAATAGGTATCGACACTAGCAATTTTTAGCCCCAGCACCGAGTGCGGAATTAGCGCGTGTTTTCTTTTTGTTTTCTAAAAGCGCATCCGGTATTTCATGAAGACGATTTCTCTTTTAAAGGTATCCGCTAGCATTATTTGAACACTTGCATATGTACGTTATAACCTAGATACAGGACTTGACTTTACAAGTTCCTGTAGTTGCTAGAGTAACGACGCACGGTCAATTTTGTTCGAAGTCCGTGACTGCATATAAGAGTTCCAATTTCGAGGCACAGCATGAATATTTTTTTCCCCGCACCAGGCGTTACGATTTTCCATCCCATTTATCACAATTTTTGCGCCGTTAAGAGAAAAAAAAAACAATTCAAACCAATATTTCTGTTTTTTTCACTCGTTCGGCCATCGCCCTGGAGAGCATTTCCTTTACATGTGCCCAGAAGCAATTACGAAACAATAAGGGGCGCAAAACATAAATCTGCGCTGCTGAGTTTTACAGATGGGAGTGTCGCTTGGCGTCGAAACAAGAGAGAAAAACGATTTGGCAGTCGGAAATATTAAACGCCTGCGCGACGGCTGGTGGAAGTGACTGTGCCGCGCTTCCGTCCTCCGCACTTTTCGAGGCAACGCGAATTTCAATTCCGCTCTTAATGGGGCTGCACCATCGGCGCTTTCGATTAAAAAAAACGCATTTCGGCGGCGTATAACGGACGACATCACCGTGCGTTTGTTTCCAATCCTCGTTGTGAAGGGGGAGTACAATATAGTTAGCATAACCAAGCGGTGCTGACACGTTCCGTAGTTGTGTTAAGTCACCGTAAGAAATAATACTGACGCCACCACCGGGAATCGAGCACTGCAACACTAGAAAGAAGAGGGGACTAATTAGCCCGTGTTGATTCAAGAAGCTCAGGAATTCTCCCTATTCAGCACATTCGAATAGAGAGGGAAATGCAACGCTTTGAGAGCTGAGAACTAGGTTTCATTCGAATCAAACATGATTACCCGGCCAATGCTGCCCATCCAGTGGATGAGCCCACATGGCATTCAATTCGATAAGATAAATGGAAGGTTGAAGCAACGTATCATGCCTCGCGCCTATGTACATGCACGAACATTGATGGAGGTTAAGACATTGTTTTAGGGGCGAAGCCACTTAGGGGCTCGGGCTGCTGGCGCCGAATGTCGTCGTCGTAACCATCGTCTCATGTAGTCACGGCACTAAAACACCGAGAAAGTCGTTTACGCCTCGCGCTAGAACGCTTTGTAACGCGTACTAATAAAACACCGGAACACTCTTACGCCTCGGGCTGCAACGCTTTCTAACGCGTACTAAGAAAACACCGTGACACTTCCTTGCCCTTCCCGCTGGAACGCTTCGTGCTTAAACACACCAGACATTTCGAGCAAAGCTGTGTAACCCTACCCCCCAACGCTTTCATCTCCGTTGACAAAAACCCCAAGGCGCCAATAATACGCTTATACACTGCATGCTTCGCGCCTCCCCAGGTTTCACATTAGTGGCGATGGCCTGAGATTTTTCCTTTCCTTAAAATGACAAATCGTCCTAGGTCTTCAGCTTTTACTCCCACTTTCAACCACGTTAGATAGGCCATAATAGGGTCCCGAAGGCGGCAATTTTTAAACTTCACATCTGCGGTGTGTCGATTTAATCTCGATAAACACTAAATGTAGCGTCCACGCCACACGAACATGAAATCATGCGCTACAATCATAGGACATTTTTGTTGGTTGCTTTTTCCCTGAGGTGTCCTTTAGATGGGTGGACAGAATATTTCGCTCCAGTATCGGGTACAAAAGTCGCTACCAGCCCTAAAATGAGGCGTTGCACGGTGAAGTGCACATTTTATTGACTCCTGCGGTGCTTGGTGGGCTCATAAAAAAAGCGCATGAATCCTGGCGATCAACGAAGCAGCTTGGAACTTAAGTTTATGTATATATAAAGTGATATGCGTCGCATAACGCCAACTGCCCGTCGACGTTCAGAGAATACGTCCATGCAATGGTTTAGCGTAACGAAATACACTAACAGATAAGCAGAAAAACACGGTTATGTTGTGCGGCGTTTGTAAGTACGCTAGAGAAAAAGTCGGAAGAAAACTGCTTTGAAATTTAAAGCTAAGCGAGAGCAGCAAAAGCACGAATATGAACGCTTTCTTAATTCCTTTTCTACGATATGAACAATGGCACGGCGTGGTGATAAAGGTCATGTTTGGCCACTGTACGCACGAGAAGAGACAGAATTCTACGCGCACCAAAATAACAGCCCTAAAGTATGCTTATCATCATATTTGGTATTCAGTCAATTCCAACGCGACTGCAACCTACCTTGAACTGTCGCAATGCGAAATTTGGACTCGTCTCGTGCCAATGATTGACGCGTCTTCTGATGCGGGGTACCCGCATGTGTATGCTATAAAAACCTTTTAACTCGCAAGCAAGGCCGTCGGTTTATGCAACTTTGCATGGTGCGAACAGCTACCGGGTAAAAAAAAAAAAAAGGTTTAAACTTCGATTTCAAGTCCCGAGAACCAAAACAAAAGTAGTACAGGAGATTTATATTACTGCTTTTGTTGGTTAGGTTAGGTTACATTGGGCTATGTTAGGGTAGTTTAGGTTACGGTAGGTTAGGTTAGGTTAGGTTAGGCAAGGTTACAATTAGATATTGTTAGGGTAGCTTAGTTTACGTTAGGTTAAGCTGAGTTACATCAGGCTATGTTAAGGTAGCTTAGGTTACGTTAGGTTAGGCTAGGTTACATTAGCTTATGTTAGGGTAGGTTCGGTTAGCTTAGGTTAGGTTAGGCTACGTCACAGTAGGTTATGTTACGGTAGGTTAATTTCTGGAGAGCAAGGTACTGCCAGACCAGATGCAAGAAACCGCAAGCAGCCAGATTATAAAACGCTAATATTGCTGTTGGGACCGCACTCTAGGCGCAGCGATTAATGAAACAATGGGCGGTTTATTTCAGGACCTTAAATGCTGGAAAATAATTAAATGGCCAAATCCATTATTCCAAAACACCAGTTACCTCGGTATTCAAGAAATCAGCCGTCGTGAACAAGAAATGGCTCGAAAACTGTTTGTCAGCTCAAACAATAATAATAAAAAAAGAGTGAGCATACGTTCGCAGCGACGCTACGTTTCTTAGGCAAACTCCTGTAAAACGTTTAAGGTAACCCAGCTGAAAAACAAAATTTTTACCGGCCTACCGAAGTGGCGTCCATTGCTGCAACCTAAATGATGCCGGCCAATAGCCCCTCCATCGCTGTAATGACGAAATTCCGGTCTCTGTGGTCTGGAGGTAGAATTCTGGGTTCTGGTTCGCTTACGGCCTTCGTTCGAGCCCTAGCGGGCCTAACAATCAGTCGCATTGTATAAATGTAAAAACGTTTTCGAGGATCAATTATACGCGTTTGTTTTCGCTTATACGGGTAATTTGCTATCCTTTAGGTCAGGGATAGGCACGGGGCGCAGCGTATGACCTACGTTTAATTATCGTTCCGCATTGCGCTGTAAGTGCCGGGCTTGAACCTACATGCGAACGGAATGCCGCAGTGAGGAGAAGCATAGACGCGAAGGGAAAAAGATGTCGACAATAATGAGGGACACCTTCGGCGATTGGACACTAATGGTTTCGCAATCACTACATCATTAGGAAAGCTTAGGGGTCCACGAAATCTTATTGGGTCCAATCATTTGCGACAGAAGTGCCTCAGCCCCGACATTTTGAAACAAGGTTCGTGAATGCTCGAGCAGGCTGCACACGCGACAAGCTGCCGGCCTATCACGCTCCTCAAAACAAAAAGGAGCTGGGATGCAAAATTATACACAGAAAACCGCGCAGTAATTTTTTTATGTTTGCACCCCACACAGAGTACATGCGGAGGGAGCAAATGCAAGACAAATATCTACAGCGTGAAGAACAACTCGCGCAAAATGGCTCATCAGCAGAGCAGCTTGGTGGCGAAGTATGAAGACAGGGCAGGGCGCCTCTACGGCGGCAGGTGCACGAAAAAAGAATAGAATGAGCCGTGTTAGGTGCGTCTCGTCTGCAAAGAGGCGACAGCGGCTCTTAAACGCATTCACCCGCTCGACACTAAGCGCTCGCCTGGTGCTCGCAAAATTGAAATAGATTCGTGCCGTTTTTCACACGGGGTCTCTCCCGTTTGCGAAGACGGAGACGATGTACTGTGCGCTATTTTTATTTTGATTAATTTTCGGGTACTCAAATCTAGGCTTAACGCTGCTTTTACCCAGAATCTCTTCGTGTCAAGGAAAGTTAGAGAAATCGCCGGCATTGCTTAGCAGTTGGAAGGGATTTCATATACACACAAGGTCCACCGAGCAAGCCCAACTTTTACCACTGTTTCTCTCTTAGAAGACTGCAACTTCCGGTCACGCAGCGAGCACCGGAACTAGGGAGTGACACGTTGGCGGCTCGTATTCAGCGCTCCTCTCAAATTTTCGGAGGAATGGTGCTTTTTTCCAAGGCGGAAATTCCTTACCAGTTTTGTCACACCTCATTTATAGTCGTCCGTGAATCTAGCACTGGCGATGCTTGTGCAGTCGCTATCTTTGCTTGATTTGATTGTAGGGCTTAACGCGCCGACGCAACACAGACCATGAGGCGCGCCGTAGTGGAGGGCTCCGGATTAATTTTTACCACCTGGGGATCTTTAACATGCGCGGAAATCTCGTCACACGGGCGTTTTTGCTTTTCGCCTCCATCGAAAAGCGGCCGCCACGGCCGGGAATCGAACCCGCGACCTCGTGTTCAGCAGCGCAACGCCTTAGCCACCGAGCCAACCGCGGCGGGTCGCTATCTTTGCTGATATTCGAATAGCGCAACACAAATAGCAGCTAAGACCTCCCTCCCAACCCCCCCCCCCTTCTCCCCCACGAAAAAAAAATAGCAGCAACTTAGTTGGATCGTCTTACCAATAGTGGTACTGCGCTGCGGCGCCCCGGAATGAAGAGCCCGCTACTTCTGTCAAGATGGGGAGACCAGTAAAGCATTACTGGTGGATAATTATGTTGAGTTAGGTTTGGTGATTTACCACACTGATTGAATTAAACCCCTACACACACCTTCCTCGAATTATTCCTGAATTAATTCTCATACAACTTGTGTCAGGACACTTTCGACTAAAGAAGAGTTAAAGGCATTTTCTGTAACCATAATCCCTGCGTAGGCGGTCCACGTATTGGCAGCAGGCGGGGATTCTGTGATGCTTAAATATTCACTGCGAACTAACTCCTTATTACGAGTAATTATACAGTCGTCTGACTTTTAACTCTATTTTAGTATGATTTTTCCCAAGGTACTTCAGCACATTAGATTGAGAGCTACAGAGCATTTTGCACTAGATTTGGAGCGAGAGCGTGCGAGTCTTTGTCGACGTGACCCAATAGCCACACACAATTTCGTTCAGAAGCTATCGCAAGAGAGCTTCGCTGAGAAAGACATCTTTCGTTCTTCATCTACATCATGCCAATCTTTAAAAATAGATTACATGGCTCTACAGCACTGCGGCGCGTGCATTCCGGCGAGAAAGAGGCTGCTCCAGCACGCAAGAACATTTCTCGGTACACTCAGGTCTGCTTACGTGCCATGAATGCGCAAGAAATATGACTACCCCTGGCCATACATCAGCAGGCGTGTGTGCCCCGAGGAAGATTTTGTTTTGTTTACTCTCCCATTTCATTCGGTATTAAAATAAGCGCCGTCACCTTTACTTCACGCAAACTTCTTCCCCAGAAGCAGCGCTGTCCGTAAGTGCGGCGTATCTGTTCTCCTCACGCGCCGTCACGCGCACTTCAACACGTGGCTCCGAGTTGGTTTCTCGCTACCATTTCCTGTAGACGGTCAAAAACGCCGAATTGTTCAGCACGTGAGCGATACAAGGATTTCGCCTTAAAATAAATGCACATTCTGTGTTCTGCTGCGCGGGCTGCGTTCACTGGGACTTTAACAGTCGAGCCTGTTTAAGCTTGAGCTTGGTCCGTTGGCGTTAGAAAAAAAAATACAAAGAAACCGACCCGACTTCCGCGCAGTGGTTTCACCAATCAAAAATACCGAGCGCGAGCGTCCAAGGACGTTGTAAGTTTTATACAACCTCCTTGGAGCGTCCGCCCCGTGAAGAGCTGCCGGCGTCGTCTAGGTTTGCGCGTGGGCTTGGACCACGTAAGGAGCTCCGCCTTCGTCGTCGTCTTCTTCCGCACGACGGACCCGTGGCTCGGCGGTCGCTACAGGAACCCCCCACCCCCCGTGGAGCCCAGCGGCCCTTGCGTTGCCCATGTGACGGTTTTTGGTCAGCTTAGCTTGGGAATTCCGTGGTGGGGTCGTTTGTAAGGGGAAGCCCAGGGTGGGTCGGAGGAAGGCGACGTAAGCAGGCTTGACTCGGTGACACACCGTGCATAGAGCTCCCTCTCTCCTGGGATCCGCTGTTAGTGTGGGGAGAAGCTAGGTCGATCCCCAGCTCTGCTGTCTGTCGCCTGTACCACTAGTGCAAGGCTACGCCAGTTTTTTTAAATTCCACCAACGAATCGTTTGTATTACTGTTTCGATCCCACCTTCTCAAAAGCAGCTCCGAGGAGCAGCTGAACGTCTTAACTACGATCTTTCACCACATTTGTAGGAAAAATTCCTCACGAAGGCGGGTCAACGGTTCCACCAGACGACAGCAAAACGCGCTCATATCTAAAGAAAAAACTTAAGGTGCTTAATAAGAGCCCGTGCCCGTAAAGAGCCCGTGAACAACTCTAAAGATGCCCTAGTGCTGCGTGCCAAAACGACGATGAGCTGACGATGAACAGGTGCAGTTCGAAGGAAGGACGAGGAAAGTTTGGCGCTTACGTTTTGTCCTGTGCGCTAGCAATATTCCAGGGCGCCAATATAACGGAATATTTTACGCCGTTTTACTTTTGCGTTCTCGTCTCTTTTTGTAGACGGCTCTCCGAGAGTCATTTTGAGCTTCAATCCCCTGGCTGAGTGACGCCGATAGAGTACTTTCTCGCTGACAGCTCGCGCTAACAAAACAAATTACTCTGACTTTTTTTTTCCCGCGAAATCTCTCCGACACCTGTTAAAGAAAAGCGGGAGCCCAGAGAGGAGGCAGCGACGATCACTTCTCCGTCCCTGGCTCCTGGAAGGGAAGTGGCGGCAGCCGAGTAAGCCGTGACCGGAGAAGGTCATGCCGTGATTGGCTCGTATTAGGCGAAGCGGGCACACCTAAGAGACCGGGGGGAGCCCGATCGCGTTTCCACGGCTGATATTAGGGCACGCAATCTCGCCCACGGATGTTGGCTCACACGCGCAGCACGACACCGCGACATTACTACGCCCCCGGAAGCGAACCGGCGAGACGATCGCGGATGGGGCGCCGAATCAGCAATCCGCGAGAAGCCGAGGCGAGCTATTACTGCCGTAATGACGCGACCGGTATTACCCCGAAGTTTTGGTGGGCGTGAATACAGAGATTTAGGAATGATGTATACGCCTTGTTTTTTTTTTTTTTTTTTCTTAGTCTCGGCCCCAGCCAATTTCCTCGGTCATAGGCCGTTGCACACACCTGAAAGGAGGGACACTTTCCTTATTATCAGGAGTTTGCAGTAGCCGGGAATAAAGTTCGCGCATGCGCAGAAGGCGTTTTTGGACCACGATAAGCATGAGCCCATGCCCAGAATAGAGTTTCGGAGGTAGCCGGTTAAGATAAGGCGGTCAGAAGATAGGCGATGCGCTAGGTAGAGTCACTGCTAGAAGATTTCAGCCTTGTGCAGCATTAAACGGTGTATTTATGCATCCAATCGTTTGTTTTGTTTGTGTGTGCGTGCGTGCGTGCGCGCCTGTGCGTGTACCTGTGGGTATGTATTACAGTGGAACGGCATCGAAACCACACATTTCGCTTACTCCACGCGCATTGTAGGAGCAACGAGGCAGGATTTCACTTCTCCGGTGAAGCCGCCGGTATATTTCCGGTGAAGCCGCTTTACTCGGTACCGCTCCCCACCCCTCCTCGTCACCGCCGGCGCCTCTTTCACGAGTGTTATACTCCTCACCACCAGCGATGCCTCTTGCGCAAACGGCTGATAACGGCGGTAGCGCTTTTATCAACAGTTGTCCTTTCACTCGCTATTGGACGAACGCGTGTCGTTAACTTTGAGGAAGCAGATCGAAAACTTTGAAGCAGCGTTGGCGCGAACAAAATTGCGAATGAGCGCAAAAACAACGAAAGCCGCTGCCGTAGAAAGTGCAGACACCACCTTTGCCGTGTCAAGTTACACCTCGTCGAGTAGCTGCGAATCCCTCCCGGATGAAGAGTAAACTTGGCCGCTTGGAACGATGACGTGAACCAATAATTCTTGCTGAGTTTCCGTCCGTGGTCGAGCGGTTATGGGTATGTTTGGTACAAAAACAGTCAGGCCTAGGAGCGCTCAACGGAAACGGACGACCCGATGTGTGTTCGCTAGAATTAAAGCTCCCGTCCTTCTCGCGTTCTAACTCGCTCTTTTACGGACGCGTGTCGTTCATTCGGAGGAAGGACAGCGGTAATTCAAGGAGCGTCTACCTGAGTCACTAATTCTTGTTCAGCTTGCGCGGCTTTCAAAACGACATTTTCACCGGTGTCTCTCACGTACTAGCACACGCGAATCACCGGTTGCCGATTTATGCGTATCGGGTGAGTGGGTGGGGCGTGCACGCACAGATAGGCTTCATGCCCTCGCCGACGACATTCCCGTCGGTTGTGCTGGTGAGAGATTTTAACGTGGACGTCTCACGGTCCGCTGCAACCTGTCTGCTGTCCTCCGTGGTCGAGCGGTTTGGGTTTGTGTGTCGAACAGACAAAAAGATGCCTACGACGCGGGTGGGAAATGGACAGCCTCATGTTTGTCCCCTAGAACAAATCTGGAGTCCTTTCAAGTCTCATTCGGTTAATTGGCCAGGAACATGTCAATCGCAAAGCATGCTTACCGCACTGGACCATCCGAGTACAACCGTGGGCCTGAAAATTATTACGCAGAAAACTAAAGTAATGATCAATAACTCGGGACAGCACAGTGATTTCAGGTAGGTGGTGAGGCAGTGGAAGTGGTAAGCGAGTATATCTACTTAGACCAAGTTGTGACCCCGGATCCCCACTATGAGGCAGAGATATTTAGAAGGGTAAGGATGGGGTGGAGTGCATTCGGCAGGCATTATCAGATAATGAATGACAGGCTACCATTGTCCCTGAAGAAGAAAGTGTATGACAGCTGCATCTTACCGGTACTCACCTACGGGGAAGAAACTTGGAGGCTCACTAAGAGGGTTCAACTTAAATTGAGGACGACTCAGCGAGCAATGGAAAGGAAGATGATAGGTGTAACATTAATGGACAAGAAGAGAGCGGAGTGGATCGGGAACAAACGCGTGTAAAGGACATATTAGTAGAAATTAAGAAGAAGAAATGGACGTGGGCAGGGCATGTAATGCGAAGGCAAGATAACCGTTGGTCATTAAGGGTAACAGAGTGGATCCCTATAGAAGGCAAGCGGGGCAGAAAGCGGCAGAAAGTTAGATGGGCAGATGAGATCAAGAAGTTTGCGGGAATAAATTTGTCGCAGTTAGCACAGGACCGGGGTAATTGGAGATAAATGGGAGAGGCCTTTGCCCTGCAGTGGGCGTAGATAGGCTGGTGATGATGATGATCTCAATCGCAAACGAGAAACCAATGCATTTTCTGCACTCCTTCGACTGCGCCCAGCTTCGCTTGTCATCCTCTTCCAGAGAGTGGAAAGGCAGTAATTTTTTTTTGAGCGCAAGAGTAAATTTTTTTGTAATCGCTACCTCGGACAGACTTCGCGGGGTGACCAGTTTTGCCCTTGAGCGCTAGAGGTCAAACCATATCGCCTTCCGCAAGAGCCCCGCACGGAGCAACAGCCCAATAACGGGGAGAGATAGGCGGTAGGGGAGAGATAAGCGAGGAGGGAAAGTAGACGTGCGCGGGAGAATTGAGCAGGACGTGGCGGAGGAAAGAGAGGAGGCCGTCGCCGCAGCGATAAACGCGCGCCACGAAGGAAGGCCACGAGGCCACGTGCGGCGCAGAACCATGTGCGATAGAGGAAGACGAACATCGAGCTGTGGTCCCTACGAAATCGGCAAGGCTTAAACAATGCCGCGAGCGTGCAGCTTCGCTACCTTCAAGTCTTGCACATTAGTCTGAGCTTCCTTCATTTTTTACCTTCCCGCCCATCACGGGGAAGTACACCTACGCTCAATACATCACCCTCGCAAATTTCCCTTCAACCGAAAGGCTGCTGCCATCCACACATTGACACGCACACGGACGTACACGCAAAAGTGGTCGCAATTTAACGGCCAACTGCTTAGGAACGAGCATTCTCATTTTTAAGACACCATGACACTTCGGAGTAGAGAAAGCCCACATACGTTATACTGTATCCGTTGCACATTCTCTTCATACCCACAGCGTGTGTGAACGGACAACAGAACATCACTTCCGGTAGGATCTATTCAAACCGACGGGCTCAGCGGCTCATTCGTCGTTGTGCTTGGGAAAAATACCCGCAAGAATAAAAGCACACGAGTTGCCAAGTATGTCTTCTTTTGGTCAACACTGTCGAATTAAGCTCAGCGAGACAGTGTTCGTCCACCCAGTACCACGATGGTAGCTGTCAGCAGTTAGCTTGACGCACTCTAAGGGATATCGCCCACATGATTGCCCGCCCAGTCCAGTGCTGAGAGAAACAATGAATGAGGTGCTGCGTCATCCGAAACCCCTGTTCTCGTAACCTTCTCGCTTCACAATGCAATCTCACCAAAAATGGGCTTCTCTGCGTCAACTGGGACAATTCACAGAACGCTGTCGCAAAGGCCAGCAGTTTCAGCGAATGCCCCAGTTGCCACTAAAGGATACGCCAGCACCTGAATAGTATAGGGCCCTCCCACGCAGAGGGTGCCCAACTAATTTACTAGGAGCCTGCGCACCAAACCGTATTTTCGCCGATGCCAAACAGCGGGCCGTAAAAGGTTCGTCGATAAGGCTCGCCGCACCCGGAAATTGCCTCAACTGGCTCATTGATCGAAGAGATTGTATCGCACCAGAGACGCGTTCTGAAATGTTCAGCCCGGTACGAGTCAGCCATGGCGCTGCGCCAGAACCTTTCCACGTCACCGTGACATGCGTGGTCCCTCCGCTATAAGACACGCGGCGTCTTGACGTGGACATTTTGCAGCGCACCTCTGCGCGCGTAGGCTTACGCTCTTCCCCAGATTGAGGGACTCACTTTGCGAGACAGCGGCCCTTGAAAAAACTACAAAGATAAGATTAACACCGGCAAAGAGAGTTTTCAATATCCGGGAAGTTTTACGTTCAACGTTTGTCCGTCAACGCACAACGGGTAATTTGAGCCAGCAAACGTTCCGTGCGTGCGCCGGTTGGTGTACGTCAGTTGGCGTCAGCTGTCCTGCTTCTGAAGGCGGCGGTGATTGAACGGGGTCTGAAGGGAAAGTTTGGTGGCACGCCCTGTGGGTGGCTGAGTTTGCAGCTTAAACCACGCAAGTCCATTATTTGACTGCTTGAGCGGACGTGTGGGACCTTGGTTTATCTCTAGTGGGCGGAAGACGGGAAAGCAATGCGTTGCTGGCGTCCCCCGCCCCACCGGCCGTAATCAGCTTCCCAATGCTTCGCAATGCCATTTTGAAGCTGCCTTAGGATTAACGATTCCGATTTTTACTGATCACCCTGTGCACACCGAGTTTTTGAACGTTCGCGCGCAGATCCGACGCCTAAAACGTGCTAACAACCCGAGAAATTAAGCCACGGGGACTTGCCCATGTGCTGTCATAGCCAGCGTCGGCAAATGGGTAGGCAGGGTGGAGTGAAGGAAATGGTATAGTACTACTTTCGAACGCGTTTGACCAGTTTAAAGGCGGGTGTGCACCGGCACAGAAAAAAATGTTAGAACATGGGGTATGCATTCGGGGCTTTATTCGTTCAAGGTAAGTAGACAACGTTGCCAACTTACTTCAGTGTCTCTGCAAGTCGGTTGATTCAAATGCTGGGCGGCCTAATGAAGTATCAGCCCGTGCTTTGCGATTATTAGTACAGGGCGGGCACACCGTGAACTGATCGAGGCGCATACTCGTATTAATTTTCCACACGTATTGCTATGGCGAGGGAGAACAGTCGACGGTCTCTCCTTCCCACGGACTACCCAAGACAAGTCCACGGACTGTCAACAGAAGAGCCCGAGCGACACGTCTTCTAAGTGGGGAAAGGTCACAAGGCCACCATTTGCTTGGGAGAAACAACATAAATTAAAATAGCAGATCCTGCCGTCTATAACTCTATGGAAGCACAAGAGGAGTGTTCTACGTGCACATGTCAACGCTCTGGGACGGCAGAGTCTCCAATAGGTGGCGGACTGGCCGGCAGGATCAACGCACTGTTATTGTTCGGACGTAAATAACACCACGACATGGTTTACTTATCACTTCAATTTCGTTCTTTCATAGGAGCTTGAAAGCCCACTTGCTCACAAATGAAGGGTCACCGGACAGAAAGTGTGGGAAGAAAAACAAATCAACGCTGACATTTACTCGAGAAAAGCTATCGGGTGGCTAAAACGGAAATGAAACCATAAGCAAGACAAGCTATTCCGCTATCAATCAATCAATTGCTACAATTGCTCAATCACGAAAAAGGTTGCCATTACGAGCGCAAAGCTTGGGCAAATGAACCTAAGCAAGAGAGCTATCGCAATGAATGAATGGAATGAATGAATGAATGAATGAATGAATCAATCAATCAATCAATCAATCAATCAATCAATCAATCAATCAATCAATCAATCAATCAATCAATCAATCACAAAAAAGGTTGAAATTACGAGCTTAGGCTTTGCACATCCGATCAATTCCGCGCATCCTCCACGAGGATGTGCGGAATTTGCTGGCGCACAGCGGTTTTGTTTTTTAGACCACATGACCCAAAGAAGAATTGTTTTGACAATGGATGCCCGTTGAAATCTGTGTGGCCATTCGGTGAGCCCTTGGCAACCCTTTTTAGGCGACTGCCCAGATGACTTTGTGCGTCTACTAGGTACTAACGTCATGCATTTAGCTTCTCCCGTTCTTCTCCGCTTTTACGCGGCACGGACATCCAGATTTACCTAGACACGGCCTATTTTTTCCCCGTTGATAGTTCAACAGTTGAGGCAACTTACACGAAGCACGAGGAGCTTCCTTTTCGTGGATTTCACAACTAGCACGAGCACGAACATCTCGTCCTTGTCCCTTTGCGCTGTTCGGAGAATGCTATACCAACAAGCCCAAGCTTATACCTTTGTAAATAACCTTCGTTCTTATCGCAACAAAGCTAATTTCCTCCTCTCTCCGTGAAGAAAATGGGGCCCCATTGGACAGGGGTCCCAATTTCATAAAAACAAGTAATGCGGACGAAAGGGCGAACGCACCAAGCAGCGAATAATTGTGGAACCCCTACTGGATGGCAGCCCGTATTGGAGCACGGAGAAAAATAGGGAACGCTGGAGTAGTAGTAGAATAATTTATTAAGTGGGTTGGTGCGAGGTCTACATGGGAAAGGGAAGGTTGGGAGGGGTTACGTGTGGCTCACTATGGACGCCCGCCAGGCGATAGTTAGCTAAGTGTCCATTTGGCGTCAGTTCGTGGCCGTACCCAGTGTTCGTAGAAAAGCAGCGACACGGGCCGCTGCTCGTCGCGGATTGACTTGAGACCGCGGCACTCGCAATTAAGGAGTTAAGGCCCCATGCGGAATTCATTGGAACTGGAACCAATCTCCGCTACTGAGAAGCGTGTTTTATTCGTGAAATTGTGTTTCACGCGCACAAATTAAATATAAAAAAATCGGTAATAATGACATTTCCCGCCTAATCTGCTCGATGCGGTTAACGGACTTATTTTACGCTATAAGTGAACATTTTCACGTAGCCCGCGGTGAGAACTACCTGGCGAAAACCCGTAAACGGTATGACAAAACACCCAAACTGCTCTCCGCTGTCAGAACCAACGATTAGGACTTCAGTATACGGAGGAGCCGTGGAGGGCTCGTGAACTCCGCTTTATGGCGCACGGCGATGCTACGCAATATCGAGGCAATAAAGCCGGCTTCGTTGATACTTAACGGGGCATTGCGCCGAATTCGAAAGGACATCGCAGCCCAGTTTTGCTCTGAGAGAAAACAAAAAATCTCTGTATATATCCATACAGTAAACGTCTGCTTGATTCCGCCGTACGACTTCTAGACATTTCCGCCGTACCACGCATATTGCCCCTTCAGTGTTGACTACGGTGACGACATGCTGCGAACCATAAAGTGAGAACAGCAGCCCGGTCGTGCGGCGATGAAAACAGGACCAGCAATAAAAAAGCTCAGTAAAGTAGCAAGATATCTTTTAGCACATTGAAAATGGGACAGCCAAATTATTCGCTTTAGAACAAATTGAAAAATGATAACCATACATAACTGACGAGAACCTTGACATTGCGAACGAGGCACATCTTCTCGAGTTGGTCTTGTCGGTAAGGCACTTGGTTCCGAAGGTTCGGAGGCACTGGGACTTAACGAAAGGTGTGCAACACGTGAAAGATGCCCCGTACAATTATTTTGGAATAATTATTTAAAGCCATCCGTATGCTACTCATAAAGTTTTATTCCCCGGCATTTCCTCGTTCCGAGGAATACTTATGTCCAACAAAACACTCGCAGCCATCCCTGCCCAGTACATGCAGAATACCTGCGTCGTCGGTCTTGCGGTAAACTTTGCAGACGTTTTGTAGAAATTTTGTAGAAATTTCGTCTGAATGCAGCCCGCAGCGTTGTTGCAAAGACGAAATTTCGCGCATTAAAGTTACACACCAAGATGGCGACTCCCAAGCCCTGCACAACGAATTCTTGAAGGAATGCATTTTACTTTTCTCAGAGCCAGGAATTTTTGAAGAAAACAACAGACAACCCCGTTTTAGTATCACGCTCCAGTCTTTAACGAGCTCGTTTCTTCGATGGGCGTTAGTTTCTCAGTCATGCATATTAACTGGGGTGCTCCGAGAAGTACAGTACCTGCAGTAAAAGCATTAAAGCAAATCTGAGCTTATTCACGTTTTTGAATGGGAATATCAAACAAAAGTAACGGCAATCCAACGCTTCATGTACGGTGTACCTATTCGAGGAAAAGAAGCTAAAACAGTTTGCGAAATAAAATACACAAGGGAGAGAAAACAGGAGGAGGCCGGATACCAAATATGGCTCTGATATGCGGCAGAAAGCCTACAAAACGATATATGGTGCGAAATTATATTGCAGACCATTGGTTAGGCTGATAGGCAGACAGACAACTTGTACGCTGCTATTAGGACTTTGTCCTTGTGCATCCTTACTGTACTTCGTCTTATGATGCGCTGTACATCTCTTTCACTATACTAGTAGAAGCTCGTTAATTCCAACTCGGTTAATTCGAACTTCCGGTTAATTCGAACTCACGCCCCGGTCCCGGCACAGCCCTGTATATTTCAAGGGGGGAAAAGTCCCGATAATTCGAACGCGTCGGTATCCAGAATGATTTGATTGATTGATTGATTGAAGGGTTTAACGCGCCGACGCAACGCAGGCGATGAGGCGCGCCGTAGTGGAGGGCTCCGGAGGTATCCAGAATGGTTAATTCGAACTATGATCCCCTGTTTTCCACCGCTCCTCGCAGAAGTTGGCCCAGAGTGATTACAATGTGTTGCAAATCCAAACCAAACCAAATTACTAGAGATGCAAAACAACGAAGCAGAAAAACAACAGCGTGGCGCGCGCGCTACGCTCCTGCAACAGCTTATTTCGCGTCTACAGAGGACGCCGCGCCTCCGACAACAGTGCTCCGGCGATCGCCATTATTATATACGAAGCATTATTTACCAAATCACTTGCCACGAACGTGTAGTACCGTCTAATTCGCGATAATGAGTCCAGAGGTAACTTCTTTGTCTTCTGCCCGCGCATTGTGGCGCCCAGCGGCCGTCCAGCGGCTCGGCCGTCCAGCCGTCCAGCGGCTCGGGGACGCCCTGGCCCGGCAGGTGCGAACGGGAGACCCTCCTCCTCCTAGCGGGGGGAAGCGGTCCCGGGCCAAGTCCAACGCCGGGACACTGGCCTAGGTTCCTCGAGGTCTAGATACTAGACAAGGGGCGGTGAAGCCCTGCGTGGCCTGATCCGCCCCTGCACGCTGGACTCCTCAATAAAGGTCATTTTCTCTCTCTCTCTGGCGCGATTTCCAATCATTCTATCGCCCGCCCGGTAATTTGAACTCCGATTAATTCGAACTCCGCTTAATTCAAACAATTTGACGGTCCCCTTCGAGTTCGCATTAACGAGCTTTTACTGCATTAGGACATTGAACACTCGTTGGTTGACGGAGTACGAGCAGAGTCTGTCGACGCTGTTAGCTGCGTCTGTCGCCTGTTAATACGAATGGGTGGTTATTAAAAAAAAGTGCGGACGTAATGAATAAATGATAAACTTGGCACGGGTGGAAGGGGAGAGAGTTATTACCGGCAAGAAGAAAAGAAGAATTGCCGTCCACGCGATAAAAAACACGAAACAGACCAGAGAAATATATGCGTCTCGGAGCACTGTAATTACGTCCTTCATTTCGGAATGAGGCCCAATGTGGTCCGATATTCCCCACCGAACGAAATTTACAAAAGTTCGGTTAAGCCTAAATTCGTTTCCAAAAATTCACCACGAACAATAATATTTATGGCCCAAAATAGGACCTCAAATACAATTCTTGCACAGTGACGCTCCACTGCATGCATAGAGATTACGACTAACCCGTAATCACTACCACAAATGTCAAAACCAGTTGATGGCTCGCCCGTTCAGAAATTGGGAAAGATTAAAACCATTTGCTTTCAATAGAGTCTCGCCGCCTAGGCGGGGCTTAAAGGGAATTACCGAAACACAACGGCAGAAAATTTCTAAATTATCAGTCTTCCGACTAGAATATGTAACTTTATCATGGCTCCGAAACTTCATTTCCATACGTCAGCAGTTCTCGGTAGTCAATAACGTTAGTTCGGGCGTTTTTCTCTGTCACTCCCAGTGTGACAATGCAGCGTTCTCGGTCCCTTACTTTTCCCAATATTTATCGACTACTTGCCATCTCACGTAACATCTTCCAGGCGACTTTTTTTTCCGCTGTCGACTGCATAATCCACAGAGAGGTAAACGACACCAGTGACCACTTTAAGCTTCAAGAAGACGTAAAACTCGTCTGCGATCGATGCAGTAGGTGGCAAACGTCCTGAAATTTAAATTAACGGAAAATAATTTACTTCACTTGAATGCGCTTAACCTGTAACTTATCTTACGTCTCAATAACCATGAAGTTTCGCAGGCTTTAACATATAAATACCTAGGCGCGTCATTTGTGCCGACCCTGTCGTGGTCCTCTCTATTTAGCGCCATATGTGAAAAAGCCTGCCCATCACTATTTTTTTATTTATACACACTAGCATACATAGGTGGAAATTCGCATACTTCTCCGCCTAGCATTCGTCAACTAGAGCACAAAACGTTTGTGCTACCACAACTAGAGTTTCCTTCTTGGATTTGGTCCGCCTATAAGAATTATTTATATTCACAAAATGGCAGGAGTCCGATATAGGGCTGCACGATTTATATCCAGATCATCTAACTTTAACGCAAGCGCTACCAAAGTAAAAGAAAATCTTTTTAGTTGGGCCATCATTTTCGGCGTCAAAACGCTCCCCTATGCAATTTTCACAAATATATGTACAGCGCAGACCCTCCCCTTAACCCTTTTATAAGCCCTGTTGCCAGACCCCGCAGAGTATATAATAAATACAATGTGACCAGCATCTATGGTACCACAAACGCACTCAATTTATCGGCTTTCCCATGCCATCCGCCTGTGGAACGATCTTCCAGATAATATGGCGTCCGTGACTAACTCAGAAACATTGCGCGAACATCTACAAAGCATTTTTGTTTGTTTCACACCCGTACAAATGAAAGCTTCCGCTCCTTGCGTAGGTTGCAGTATGGTCTTTTACGCTTCTTTTAGTTATTACTTGCGTGATGTTTGGTGCTTCGAGGTTAGCGATATTTCTAGCTTGTTGTTATTGCTTATTCTATAACTGGTTGTTTTACGTATATTGTGACTACGTTTTTTTTTTTTCATTTGAACATGTAGCAATTTGCAAATTGACTTGCTGAAGGTATTTTAAAGTGTTTTAGGTATTTTAAAGGTAATTGTTTTTTTTAGAAAATTTCCCGCGCAAGTCGCCCCGTACGCGTAATGCCCTGCGGGGCATGTAAGGCATTTGTAAATAAATAAATAAATAGATACGCACTGTAACATAAGCCTTCCGGAGGGCGCTACTAGACTTTTTACCTCTTACAATTTGAACCGGCCACCAGACGTTATATAACTAAGGCTTACTGCAAAAAAAACCGTAAAATTTGAGACATATCCTACAGACAGATCGCACTTAGTGGTAGACGGTAATCCCGCAGAGAAATCGCGCTTAGTGGTAGAGTGTTATTACCCAGAAAACGCCTGCAGAGATAAGGCGATTTCCAGAATCTGTGTTTTCGCAGTGTAAACAATTTTCGGATGAACGTTACCTGGGTCCCGTTTAGCGCCTCAATTATTTACGAGGCTTCCCATATTCTCAGTAATAAAAACAAAGCGCGAGTTTTCGAAAGGAAGCAAAACTAAAAAAAAAAACATTCCTCGTCGGTTAGCAGTTTTTGGGGAGCACCCAACCTAAGACGAAAATTGTGTAAATATAAATATAGGTTTATAATGTCGACGCGTTGCACTTGGAACGAAGCAATGCAATGAATACAAGTCATTTCGAGTACAGAGGAGTTTCGTTTCTTTTTATTCCAGGTTCTGTAAAGCGCACCGCTAAGTTAAAAAAGAGCGATCACGTTTAAATAAGTTCTTTATCTTTTTTCATTTCGAGCCTATGAGCGGGACAAAACAAGCAAGCATCGCGACATCCAGAGCAAAATAAATGTTGGTTATTTGCTTTACGTACAAAATGTTTAACGACACGCAACAGCAACGAAAAGCGTGCACACTGCAATGCGGAGCAATATGGTCGCGAATGCCCGCATTACCTAAAGAAGTAGCTGCTGGATTATTTACCAGCTTTCGAAGCTTAGCATTCGCTAAGCACAAACCAGTTAAGCGGCATCGCGAAAAATTGCAGGAATAAACATCCTATCGAAGTGTGGAGACGCTTTTCATACTGCACAGAACATCCATTCCACAAATGGTGCATCTTTCATTAAGGCGTCAGTGCGTGCGGTAAAAGGAACAGCCACCCGTGCGATAGATATTTCATTATGTACTTATTCATAGTCGGAATAATAATCTAACTGCCGAGTAATGACCATCAATCCCAACGAGTGCTCAGAAAAGGCTGGTCCGCAAAATGGATGGATAATGGTCGCCGCATTGTTCGTTCTTGCGCTCAATATGTTAGGACAGGGGGCGTTGGTCGTTAAAAGCTGCGTTTCATAACATGGCTGTAATAAAACTCCCTCAAAAGAATCATTAAACATCAATCTTTAGGGAAAAAAAAGGGAATCTTTACGAAAAATGCCAGCTGCACGGCATTGCATTTTTAAAACAAAGACCCGTCCGCGAATTACAAGACTTGGCAATGGGCACCAACACTCGCGGCTGCACAGCCCTAATGTGCGCCTTTGATGTTATGGCTCATGCGAGCGGTCGATGACTCCGGAAAGCAATGTTTGCCGGTTAAACACAACTATTGTAACAAGAAGATGAACTATTTCCACGTGCTGACGCGCATAATGACAGCTGCTGACTACTTCGGCTCCGTCATGCATGGCTGCAACAAAAAAAAAAAAAGCTTCGTTGTAGTATAATATATCGCTCAACATAACAGTAACGACGAGAAAAGTAAGCCCTGCTTGCACTGTCGGATACATAAGCATGAATTTGCTCTTGAGTCCACAGCTGTTTCGTCAGCAGTGAATACCGCTCATGAAACAGCAACCTTCGGGCGCGTTTAAAACAAAATTGCGAAACCAGGTGTCGGTATATCTTTTCAATGGGCTCACGTGCCGTCCTGATGTTGGGCGTCGACGAGCGTTGTGCACAACGCTGTTTACTCGTGATGTAGCAGCCCACTTACACGGAATGAATGAACGAATGAATGAAAATCGTTCGACCTTGAATGTATCCACGCATGTACCTGGATATCGGCGGCAGAGTGGCTGGTCAACCGGTTATAAGGGGGCCGTAAACAAGCCGTTTAAAAGAAAGAACGCACACCCACGCCCTAAAAGCCACCGAAGCTGGGTCGTCCCAGTACCCTCGCGTGGTCCAAAGATCTTCTTTTAAACCGGGAAGAGACAGCTGTGGTACGTCAGTCAACACCGCAACTTTTTTGCTGCATGCTGCTCCGTATGACCACAAACAGAGCGCAAACGTTGCAAAAGGCATACGACGGGATACAGATTTTTTGCTATAAGAACCAGGAACATACATGCACTCTCGCGGAGTGAGGAAGCGCAGCACCGGGGCACGCGGACCCACACAGCACTCACCGATGGTGGTGATTACGGTGAGCGAGTAGAGAAAGGCCCCCGAGAAGGACCACTGCTGGCCGCCGGTGCCGATCTCCTTGCCGTCGTAGCCGTCTTTGACGGCGGCGATGAGGCGCGCCTGGAAGTCTAGGATCTCGTGCGACACGGCCGCCGTCCAGTTCTCCTTGTAGAGCACGTTGAGCCGGTCGGTGATCTCCCAGAGGCGCGCCACGGTGTCGCGTCGCATGGCGATCACCTGGCTGGCCTTCTCCACCTCGTAGGGTGCCTCGAGCGCGCGGAACGCGAACGCGCCCAGGATGCTGTAGCCCACCACGAGCGCGCACAGCCCCACGTGCGAGAAGAGGAAGGCGGTGAACTTGCGGCAGCACGACTTGCACCGGTTCTCGGGCGGCGGCGGAGCCACGGCCGAAGCGGCCCCGCCGCTGCCTCCGCCGCCTCCGTGGTGGTGGTGGTGGTGCCGCCGCGATGAACGCTTGCGCTCCATGGGGCGCCCGGGCGCCGCGCGGGTACTCCTCAGCGGCCGAGGCGCCTCGGCGGCCCGGCCGTAGTCCATGAGCCGGCCAGCATGGCTGCGCACTGCTGCTGCGGACGACGACGCCGCGAGAGCCGCCGTCACCGCAGAGCGCCTACGCGCCTGCGCGCAGCGACGCTCCCCGCTCCCAACGCCCGCGGCGGCACGGCGGGCGCCCGGTGGCGGTAGCAGCTCTCTATTCACCCAAATACTTCCACGCAAGGGCCACAGTAGGAGCCAGGATGAACGAAATGTTTCTACGGGAACCTCGGCAGCAGCCAAGGATTAGCACAGCGGCGCCGCGCAGCGGGCGCCGATGGCGACACGCCGAAAGGGAGAAAATTACCGCGTCGTCTGCATCGAAGTCGATTCAAAAACAGCCACCGAGCGGCGCGTCGGGCGCTGCTTCTGACATGCTTCCGCAGAGAGAATTGTCCTCGCTGCGTTTCGCTTTGCTTGCTCGGGAGTGCCTATTTCGGGGGCCAGCGGAACTCTGTGCAAAGCCCCTTCGAGAACACACGCGCGCGCACAAACACGGCCGGCGTGCCCCTCCCGGGAGGAGTCCACCACGGAATCTAGTGAAGCGTAAGAGCACGGAGAGAACGAAGGGATGAGGAAGAAGACGCTCTCCGCGCACGGGGGCGTGACGTCAGAGGCCGTCGACGACGTCGTCCCCGGGCGCCGAGCCGGGCTCCCCAAAAATGTTCGCAGCCTCCTCCCCGGGCCGCCCTCCCTCCGCATCCAAAACCATCTCTTCCCGCTCTTATGGGTCGCGGGGCCGTGCAAACAAACGGAAAGCCGTTCGCGGCGCGCTCCTATATATCGACATGAAAGGCGCACCCTTGAGCAGTCTTGGCGCTGGCCGGTCAAGGGAGGCGAAGAAAAAGCGAGAAGGAAGAGAGCCCGGGCTCGAGGATAAGGAGAAGAAAGCCGCGGTCCTTTAAACGCGCCGGGAGGGCATCAGGCGCCGATGGAGGCGCAGCAAAAGACGACCGGCGTGTTCGACGCCGCACGCGGCGCGAAGCTTTTTTTGCGGGTTCGAGAAAATGACTGCGGCGTCGCTCGGCCGGCAAGCGCGCGCGCTAGCGTCGATGCGACAGTCTCTGTAACGCCCTCGACTGGCCAAGCGTGCGCCGGGCTTTGGCGATAGCTCGAACGGAAACTTAATTACAGCGCCCGGACCCCGGAAACGAAGAAAGACAATACGCGCGGGGAGAGGGGGGCGGGGGAGCGAAACTCGTGGTCACCTGGAAAAAGCCGCGGAACGCTGCTCCCCGTGAATGCCGCTTTCCTGCGTGGACGAGGTGCGCTGGTACGCAAAGAAAAGAGGCGTTTAATTACGGCCGTTGATGTAACGACAATGGCGCGATCGCGAAAGTCCGCGGCGCCAGATGTGCGCCGGAGCCTGTCCTAGCTTCAGATGGCGCGAGGGGTTTCTTTGTGGAGCGACGCAGGGGCTCAGCCTCCAGAGCAAGAAATTAACGCTGGACGAGGAATAATTGCTTGGGAGGGGAGACCTAGCTCAACGGCTATCCTTCTGAGAGGCGTGGTGTTTTGCGCGATCTGAAAAGCAGAAAATTGCTTGGGTGGCACATTTGTCGCGTAATAGACTCAGGAAGGATCGAGCCCTTGCTTTAAAGGCGTGACATTTCACAGGCGGACACGCTAGTTTCGCCTGGTTCGCTTGCTTACGTTTGGCATTGGAGGCAACGGGTTTTGCGGAAACCGTGCGCACGTCACTACAAAACGAGCTAAATGATTTATCGTCGACAGAGAGTGCCTTTTGTTCTTGCAGTAGAGCTGTATAGGCTAGGCTCCGACCAAAACTATTTGCGTCGACAGGGTTGTAGAAAAAAGTCTCGTGGATAGAATTGTATCTTGCGACATAGGCAACTTTTTTGTGAGCTTTCTGTAGCTGTAAATCTAACTTAAGTATATTAAAAATTAAAGCCGTTCCACTCAATGTGAATGTTGTCGGAAGTGCAGAGCAGTGATTCGCCATAATGGGCTGTACCGCCGTTATCCGTTTACTGATACCACGTCATGCAATTCAAATTTTCCGCCTTCGCAGTGCTTCGCGTGCCCCCTGCCTTAAACTGCGCCACGGGGAGTTCTGTTCTCTTTGTGGTTTTCTCCCCGCACGTGCCGGCGTTGCACTGACACATTTTGCGTTTACTATCGTAAAAATCCACCCAACGGGCGTTATTAACTAAAGGAATGCGGGCGCTGTCGGTTAATTACGTATACTTTTTCTCAAGTGTACCTATAGTTTTATTTACGGTAAACAACGGGAAGGTGTATGACAAGCACCATCGGTTCACGGATTTCGAAACGCTTCTGGCTATATAAACCGCTTAGGCTTTCGAAGGCCTCTTGGGCTACGCCGAGAACAACAGCGTTACCCAGGGGACGGCCGCATTGGTGCTTCTATATACTTGTGCGTCGAGCGAGCGAGCTAGGGACGACAAGACAAAGGGCGCCTCTAAAGTGCTCTGCACTTAAAAGGACACTGAAGTGAATTTCTCACGCTCCCGTTTTTGCTTGCACTGCGTAGACTGGCTCAAAATAGCACACTTTTCATCGTTTATCCGGTCGGCAAGTCGGTAATTATTTTACAAAGCGCGAAGAAGAAAACTACCATGCGCGGTTTGCGGCAGCCGCACCAATAAGGCTGTGACGTTGAGAGGAGGGCGCCGTGATTGGACATGCCCAAGGTTAGCAATCACACAAGTTTCGGTTCGGTTCTGTAAAACATAACCAATGGCTTTGTTGATGGGCATTCTCAATATCTCAGTAATCATCGACCGCGCTTCTGTCCACGTTGTCGGCTGTAAATGCACAAGATAAGCCTCCCAGACGGCTTGTAATCGTAGCATTCACTAGCCGAGGCCTACGCAGTGATGAACGCCCTCCGCGTACCCGCAGACGCCCAAATGTCATGCGCTTTTCCCCCTATTTGGAGCTTGCCTCCCCATGCCTGTATGGTAAAAAGCGTGTGCGCACCAGGCCAAGGGTCGTTTGATTCTGGCCTGTGCCCACTGCCTGCAAACAGTCTGCTTATGGAACAGCACGCCAACGAGACTCGCTAGCGCGCCAGTGCCAGCCTGCGCGCGTTTTGTGAACTAGTTCGTGTAGCCATGAACGTGCGGCCCCCCAAAAAGGTGACTCAATATAGAAACATCGGCGGAAACCAAAAAGTTAACCTACAAAAAAAAAAAAGCACGTACCCGCGGGGATTCGAGCTCGTGACTCGCAAAACATTTACGGTGAATTCCTAGCGCCCCAGACTGCTAGGCTACGGAGCGGGACACGAAAGCCTTGCTAATATAAGGTACATATTGTGAACCAGTTTACACTTTTAATTAGTTTTGGCATTTCAAGCGGCTTAGGTGACTATTTGTTGTACTGCGATCGTGCATAAGTGTCGCCCGAGTTTCCTCCACAGTAGCTCACGTCTAGCAATTGCATTCGTAGACGGAAAAGCGTTCGCAGATGCGTAGTCGTGCTGCTGACCGCTGTGCTTGTTCGCCCACGCAAAAAAGTGCTTCCCGCGCCCTAGTTTTACGCTGTACGGTAAAATGTCAGTTGATTTTATTTGCTTAGTACCTATATGACTTCCACTGACGCTCTTTCTCCCGCCTTCAAGAGCCTTATATTTTCCTACTGGCGTACCATCAGCGAAGCGTCGCATTGCACGCTTGTGCAGCGCTTGTGTAAAGCGACCTGACTTGGAGCTAGATACAGTGTACAAACAAACCAAGTAAAGAAAGGCACATTCTTCACAAACGTGTCCTGGCTTCGTTTCAACTAACGAACGAATTGCGACCAAGCATTTTTTTTTAACCTCCTTGATTGCGACGACCAGCCGGCGCCGGGCGGACGAAACGCTGGGCCGACTGACTCTGTCGGCAGGGGAGCCGTGCAGTAGCGCAGCCGTGGCGCAGCCGCCATTGCCAGCTCATCCCCTCCTGACGTCACACGAAAACGCCACGAAAATGGGCGACGTAAAGAGAGGAGGACAGCGTTTTCGAATTAGTTTTTCTACTAAATAAAATCGCGTAAACGCGCCTAGAGTGGTCGAAACATGGCCTGGGGACTCCGGACTACAATTTGCCCTAGTAATCCCGCAATGTTTACATATCACTTCAGTGTCCCTTTAAAAATCACACTAAAATGGGACGCTAGGACATGGTTACGCCGAGCTGTATCTGTTTTAAGAGCGAATGCTCTTTATAAGCGACCCCAAACCATCCACCGCCGGCGTCGGCGGCGGCGTCCGCAGTGCTCTTTAAAGAAAAAACAGCATCCGGCGCCAGGTTTCGATCCGAGGACTTTGCGGGCCGCAGCGCGACGCGCTACCGACCAAGCCACAGACGCGACGGTGATATGAGTGTTAGACGCGCCTTATATCTTTAACGCATTCAAACTACGTCGTCAACGGCGTGCGTTGGCGACTCAGCGGCGTTATAGCGGCTTGATAACTGCGTGGTGTACACGTGATACTACAAACCCGATGGAAGAGATGGAAGAGAAGGCGGCGAGGGGGTGGGCTGCGGGGACCGAGCGCAAGCGCCGCAAGCGGGCCGACAACCGTGCATTCGCACTTTCACATTCTCCCCCTCGGGGAAATGCGGGGGAATTTTTTAAGTGCGAATGCACTTTATAAGCGACCCCAAACCATCCACCGCCGGCGGCGGCGGCGGCGGCGGCGGCGTCGGCGGCGTCCGCAGTGCTCCTCTATATTTAAAAAAGAAACAGCACCCGGCGCCAGGTTTCGATCCGAGGACTTTGCGGCCGCAGCGCGACGCGCTACCGACTAAGCCACGGAAGCCACGCTGATATCAGTGTGAGTAACGCGCCTTATATCTTTAACGCATTCAAACTACGTCGTCAGCGGCGTGCGTTGGCGACTCAGCGGCGTTATAGCGGCTTGATAACTGCGTGGTGTACACGTGATACTACAAACCCGATGGAAGAGATGGAAGAGAAGGCGGCGAGGCGGTGGGCTGCGGGGGCCGAGCGCAAGCGCCGCAAGCGGGCCGACAACCGTGCATTCGCACTTTCACATTCTCCCCCTCGGGGAAATGCGGGGGAATTTTTTTACTGGTCGCCGCTGCGTTGTAAAGTAACAGAATTCCCGGCTGCTGACTACATATGGCCGTCTATGGAGAGAGCATAGTTATAGAAAATAGCTGTAACTCTTGCTTTTAGAAACAAAAAACCCAGAATAAAATATATTTCAATTCGGAGGTGCGACGACTCGAACATTACGCCGAGTTTCATCCCCTTTTCGTAATTGCGTAATTCTCAGTGAAGTTGCAAATACTGTGACATTCCCGTATGCTGTCACACTGGGTCTACTCCCCTTTATTCTGTCTTCTTCTTCCTCCTCCTACGGGAGGAAAGCGTGCAGCCCCGTATTTGTCCGCAAGAAAAAAAGCCTATGCTCCATCCAAGTTTCATTCAGCTAACCAACTACGCAGTATGCTCAACCGCAAATTACAAACACCGTGTTTGTTTCGCGCACTCCTTCTGCTGCACATAGCTCTGCTGCTAGTCATCCTTCTCCGCAGAGTGAAAAGGCACTTGCATCATGGGGAACTGCGCGAAATAACTGCGACGCAAAGAAAAGAAGTGAACCGAACAAGCGCCGACTTTCAACTCGTTTTAAATGCAGAGCATTTCAGTTACTCACGATGTCACCCGCGTTGACGTCCGTAGTCAGCACGCTCACTGCGCATGCGCGTCGATTCGAGGCGATAGCGAACACTCTCTCGCGAGGGCCATTGGATTGGCTTGGATTGGATTGACTTGGCTTGGCTTGGATTTGATTTGGATTTGGATTTGGATTGGATTGGATTGGATTGCATTAAAGTGGATTGTGTTGGATTGTGTTGCGTCATAGCCGCGGCACACGCACTGGCGCCGGCGCATGTGCAGTACTCTCTCTTCCGCGGTTTCCTCTCCTTCGGGTGTGCTACGCATATAACCGGAGTGCCGTTCTCCGGCGAAGCAACATCCGCGCTTGGCTCAAACACCTAGAGTCCACGCCGCTTTACAAGTACGCCAACGTCGTCGACTGGGACCGCCTTCCGCAGCCCCCGCAACGTATATAAGCGGCGGAGCGCGCGTTCGGAATTCAGTCAAGGGCGTCTTTGCTTGGCTTTCGCTTGACGTGACGCTTTGCTTGACTCGAGTAGATGCGACGCATTTACTCGAGTTCCCCCCGTGGGAAGATGCGGGCGGCTTTTTTATTTAGTCGGATGATCTGTTTCGGGAAGTTGCGCGGCCCGAAAGGCGGAGTTCATCGAAAACAACGTAGCGCCAGCGCTTCGCCGTAGTTCGTCCTTGTGTGAGATGCGGTGCGTGCGTGAAATAAACTTTTTCATTGGAAAACATCTTACTGCATATACAAACACAGTATCCTCTTCCCGAACACCACGTACCCTGATCAGCCAGTGATGTTGCCACGTGCGCAACTGTGAGATGACGGCGTTATCAAGTAGGACGGACATGCTAACGGACATGCGAATTCCCCCCGCGTGGGTACGTGTCGTGTGATGCGGCAGAGCAGACGACGACGAAGGAGCGCGTTGGCTAGCGGCTCGTGGGTTTGGTTTTGGTCTCCATATTGCGAACCGCCAACCGGTGCTCTCTCTCTCCGTGTTTAACCTGGAAAGTTAGGCACCTCGCCTAATAAATACTTTGCCCCTGCGCCTTCGTGAAGACAACTTCTCTGTGTCCCTGTTTGACAGGACGCCACAATATTTAACATCAGCGAACGCCATCATGGTTAGGTACTGTTTTATACTGACATACCTGTTGACGTACTGAAATTCTATACTAACATAGCTTTATTCACGTGAGCAGTACTGGGCTGTTTATACGTGAGTTCCGGCTTGCGACAGGGAATGTTTCTCCCTATCGCGTGGGAACGAGATGAGAGGATCTATCCCACTTTGGCAAGATCCCAGTATTGCAACGTCCCAATCTCCTTTCGCGCACATGGACAGCCGTTTCTACGGTACGGAAGCACCTTTCGATGTTTCCGCACAATTGCATTGGCTCGGAAGTGGGCACTGAATGAGCTTTTGCGGTGCTCTTTTTACATGTTTCATTATATTACCTCCTGCCTTCCTAGCATATTGCAGTAATCTGCAGTAATGGGTCTCTCGACCTCACTTTTCCGCTGTTTACGGATTAGGCTCGTGGTTGCTAATGGAGTTGTCGTGTTAGTTTTTGGAACAGCATTTAATGAAAGAACGTAGTCTGGCGCCGTTTGTATCTTTTTACACTAGGAACTAGACCGTCGCCGGAAAATGCCGCAACGTCGGCAAAATGAATTTTCAAGCTAGAAACTGAGTATTAAATATGACACCGCTGCGGGCAATCCCCAAAACAATTAATGCTGCTTTGGTAATAAAATGACGTATGCGATCACGTAGGGAAGCGTAATGACTGTAGAGTGTACGTTGGCGGTTTTAAATGTACAGATTATAGAGAAATAACTGTTTACGGGGTCATTGCACGCGACACGACCCAGCCGAAAAATCGGCCAGCGTCAATATCGTTGAAAAAAATTACACCATCTTCCCGTAGGGGAACCCTGAGTAGTATGCGAAGCAGGCATGGGGTCGATTCAAGTGCCCATTAGTTTTCAGTTCGTCGTTTCCGTGAGGTTGAGGTACGTAGCTACCGTAATATTTACCCTTTAGTTTCCATGGTAACTACAGCACTTTTCACTTACTGGAACTACGAAATGGGAAATTGCGTTGACCCCATGGTGGTTTCGCATACTACTCAGGGTTCCCCTACGGGAAGATGGTGTAATTTTATTGGGGGGGTGGGGAGTGTTAGAGTGGAGAGGCATTAAAGAGAGAGAGAGAGGGGGAGAGACGTTGTACGTGGTATGAGTTTGTCTTTATTTAGCATTATCATCATCATGTTAACGAAGGTGACGTCGAGCTGCGGTTTGCGTTCCGCTTTATGACCGCCTTATGGACTGTGAAATGTAAAGTCAACGGCTGTTGTCGTGGATGAACCCTAAAGTTGCAGAAGATGAGGTCGATGCACGTTCCCCGGAAGGTTGTGGTCTGCTTGTAATCACGGCCCGCCGAGACTCGTCGACGCACGCCGCTGCCGACGTCGATGAAGCGTCGAAGGCGCGTGAAGCGTGCTCGTCTCGTGCCGGCCCAGGTAGACACCGGCAACACTGTCGCTCCAGGAGCCCTTAAAGGGGAAGCGTGCTCGTCTCGTTCCCGCCCAGGAAGACACCGGCAACGCTGTCGCTCCAGGAGCCCTTGGGGAAGCGTGCTCGTCTCGTTCCGGCCCAGGAAGACACCGGCAACGCTGTCGCTCCGGGAACCCTTAAAGGGGAAGCGTGCTCGTCTCGTTCCGGCCCAGGAAGACACCGGCAACGCTGTCGCTCCAGGAGCCCTCAAAGGGGAAGCGTGCTCGTCTCGTTCCGGCCCAGCAAGACACCGGCAACGCTGTCGATCCAGGAGCCCTTAAAGGGGAAGCGTGCTCGTCTCGTTCCGGCCCAGGAAGACACCGGCAACGCTGTCGCTCCAGGAGTCATAGAAGGGACCGGGCGTTCAGCAAGCCGAGCATGCGCAGTAGGGGTGTGGATGGCGCAACAACGACGACGACAAGGGAGGGACATAGCCCCGACCATGAGATGCTTCGCATCTAAAAATTTGTGCTAGTTCCCGATTAAGTGTAGGAGATCTGCAAGGTGTATTTTCGTTGAAAAATTTTTTCCCGCCATCTGAGGGTTCCTTGCAATTTCTGCAAACGCGCAAACGTTGGTTGTAGATAATAAATTTTAAATAAAGAGAAAATATGTCGAATGACAAATATTATTTTAGAATTTCCGCTTGCATTGTTCTTTGATGTGGGACCATGATTGAAGCCGTGTAAAAATTTTTGGCGTTGTATTGTACCTTGGAAAGCATACGCCATGACGCGCCTTTCTCGTTCCGAGCAAGTGTCGCCACGATTACGGTGAACGCTGAAAATTTTTTCGGTCAATCTTGGCCAATCTCCCTAAGTGGGTGTGCTTGGCTTGACGAACGTGCGCAGGGGTCGCTGGGCGGTCCTCGCGAGGCACGTACACACGAGCGATAGGCATTTTCTTGGCTATTTAACTGCTGGGCGGTGGCCGCAGTCTTCGCCAATGTCCCTAAGTGGGTATGCTTGGATTGCCGAACGTGCGCAAGGAACGCTGGGCAACTTTCACGAGGCCCACGCAGACGAGTGCTAGGCATTTTCTTGGTTTTGTTACCGCGCTCACGTTCGCGTGCTCAGGCGCGCACGCTCGGCAATTTCTTGTTACTTTTACCTGCCGACACACAAAATTACGATTTGCTAAACGGCTTCGCTTTAGAAGGAGTAGGAAAAAGTACAAAATGGGGGGTTTTCTTCCAGAGCCCCGCGATTTTGTTCATTTAGCTGTTTACTTGTAACGCCCTCCATAATCCCTCCACCAGACACAATTAGGTAAAGTATACATTCTCCCCTGTCGTCTGCGATCTGCCGACGTCGTTGACGCCGATAACGAAACCATTCGCGGCTGCACAGTGGCTTTCACCCACGGGGCGTGCACGTAAACTCTGAGCAACATCACCCATGGAGTGTTCTGCTACCTTGCCCTCTCACTGTCTTTTTTTTTTTGTCACCATGTGCCTGCCACGCAAACACACGTCTCCCCAGCCGCGTGTATGCCCCACATTCTGTGGCCGCAGCTGCATGCTTGCGGCGTGCGGCTCGCCTGCGCCCTGTTCAACGTTACCACCGCATTTGTGGACGCTTTCTACTCCCGCCCAAGGGGAAAAGAGGGCAGCGATGATACCAAACTGCCCCTTTCTTCATCAACGAGCACGTACCACAGCATGTTGATGCATCAATTAGCAAAAACAGAAAGCCCACTTTCGGTAGCATTTTTGCTGGCGTCCCTCAATGGTTGCCAAAGCAGGGGTGCTATTCCAGAAGGACCGAAATTGAGCGGAACTCGGGAGACAGCTTAATGGACAATGCTGGACACAGACAGCGTTCAAATAAAGGTGTATTTGTAAGGTGTATTTACAAGGAGATAGCAGCCGCGGTGACCAAGACAAGCACCGTCTACGTCTTCTTTTAATTCTTCCCGCAGCATACCCGCATGTCCTGCGTCTTCTTGGCTGGCCGGAACCTAGCACATGTCAACAATGGTGTGTACCGTTTCCCGCTTGTCGTCAGTTCCAAGGACACTTAGTAACAATATAGTCTAACGATGCTCCTGAAAGTGGGCGCTGCATCTCCCACAGCCCTCCACCTTAATCCGGCCTGGCTGCAGTAATCCGCGTAAAAACCATCGATATCTACTCAGCTTCACAAAGGAGGGGATCGTGGTGCAATTGACAACTATAGTCTCATATCTATTTCATGGTGCCTCGTTAAGAGATTAGAAAAATACCACATTCGAATTTGGACTGATTTACAAGAAACAATATTCGTTAATCTCACGGGTTCGTTCAGGTAACAAGAGCCCAAAGTACTGCCTGAAAACTTTACTGACTTGTTCAGTTGGGGACTTTCGAACACAATCAAGTTGTCGGCACTTTGTTGTTAGATATTAAGAACTGTTTTTATGGCGTATGGCACAGTCTTTTTTTTTGCGCTAAACCTTGCTTGAATAGCGCACGTCCTCCATGGATCAAATTCCAACCAGTAGTATTAGGGCGCGACCGACTGATCAAACTATTCTCCTTTCCTGTCCAATTGCGATACAGAATTTCTCCCCGCTGTTCAAACACTGCCTTTATGTTTGTAACGCCACCTTTGTAAGGACACTGGAAGTTTTCGAGCAGTTTTTTTTTTTGGTGTTCACTGCTCAGATCTGATTCCTTTACTCCTAACAATCGCTGACATCCATCGGACAATGATGTAAGGTAGCCTTATTCCTGCGATCCTCCCATTCCAGCCCTCTGATGTTTTCAGCATGCTCCTGCTCCTTCGAAGGTCCGTGATTAAGTTTTGCTGTTGTGGCCTCCGGCACTTCGCTTTTCTCCCGCCTTTGGTTCTACCAGCGCGAGTGCTGCCTTTGTTCGCTTGCACGTCTTTGTTTTCACCGCCTCAAGGGCATTGCTTGAACGTTGTTACGACGCTTTGGTGTTGCTCGTTTCCCCCTACGTCTGAGCACCTGTCGGAGCCGCCCTCTTAACGACTCACGACTCTTTAACCACGTAAGCACATGAGCTGGGAGAGGCCTTTCTGTAGCAGTAGCTGGCGTTATCTGTTGGAAAATGAGTACGTACACTGTGGCCACAGAGCGGAAGAGAGATCCGCCTCCGTGTGCAGTGTGCCAAACGGACCTTACATACGAACCTCGCGATATAAAACAATGCACACGCACCTGTAAGCTACTATTGCTCCATTTTTTAATGATGAACTACATCCATAGTGGCAACAAAGTAGGCAGAATATGCACGTTCTCGTCGCTTGAATCTGTCTACAGGCAAACTCCTCCCGCTTGCACACACCACCGCAATATGCCCTTGATGTCGAGATGGATACAAGCTACATTTGGTTCGGGATTTTGAAAGCCTTCCTTTGAGAGTTGGTAGCTTTGAGGGGTCTCGTTTTTGTCACCCCGCCTGCAGCCCGGAGGCACTCGGTCACGCACGCCTTCCTCCGTGGCCGGTCTCCTTTGAACTATTTTTTCATCTTATGTTTAGAATCTTCCCCGCGTCGTTTCTTCCTTTAAGCGCACGTCTGGAAACATTCTTCGGACACGGTACAGACGCCGGGTCTGTCGTGCACCGAATTCCTCACCATTCCTCATGGCAGCCGGCATGGCAGCCGGCAATAAGCCTATTAGCCCAAAACCGGCATAGCCCAAAAGACGGCATATTTTTGTTGATGCTTCACGGATGCGCCGTCGTCTTTGTGCAAAGCATCTCTTGCTCTCGGCTCCGTCGTCCGTCAGCCTCCATTCATCTTTTGTTCTCGGCTCTGTCGTCCGCCGCAACATGTTGTCTCCAGCATCTCACCGGCACAGGAAGACCCGGCAACATGTTGTGCATGTCCCTCCCCCCCATGGTCGCTATGTCCCTCCCCCCCTCTGCGCATCGGCTCCTCGGCCGGCCCATAAGACTCGGGCCGGCCTAAGAAGACACCGGTAACACTGTCGCTGGCTCCATTAAGGGTAAGCCGTTCAGCAAGGCGTTCAGCAAGCGAGCAGTGGGGGTGTGCGCAGTGGGGTGTGGACGGCGTAAACAACGACAAAGGAGGGACATAGCCCCCGTCGCATCTAATAAAATAACACCATCTTCCCGTAAGGGAACCCTGAGTAGTATGCGAAACAGCCATGGGCTCAACGCATTCCCCATTTTCGTTTCTGAGTGCGGTAGTTACCATTGAAACAACAATAAATATACGGTACCTCAATCAACGGAAACGACGTGAAAACTGGGCACGAATTCCCCATCTCAACCACAACGGAAACGACGAACTTTGTATACTACTAGTTCCCCTACGGAAATATGATGTAATTTTTTTTGACACCCGTACAGGTAATTTTATTTTAGACATCGATTTAGAGGTGTTTTTTTTATTTTATCCCCCATGGCATAAAGCGTACACAGACCGTTTCTGACGATATTAGGTATTGTTTAGAAGGCTTGACTTCGCGCAGCCATAACGCTTATCCTGTCCTGCGCTGAAACAGGCAATCACATCTACTGCTTCGCGCAGTGATACTGTCAGCATGCCATGCGGCCATGTACCATGACCAAACTTTAGCTTCACGCATGTTTGTTCAGAGTTTACTGAAAAATCCCGCGCCATCTCCAGTAACGCGAAACCTGGGGAGCGGTGAAGCTTGCAGTGTACAAGTGTATTCAAAGATGATAAGGCCCTCTCTTTCCGCAGAGCGCGCTTTGATTGGGTGCCGGAGAAGCGGCGGTTGGAGGAGCAATCGCGTGCTTGCTGAGGCGGTGGCGCCCACTCCTGCGTTCAACGGGATTTAACCGAATAAATGAGAGACAGACTGGCCGTAAGTTGTCCTTCGTGTCACACCCCGCAGCATGCGTTCTAACGCGAGGCTTGTAACGCCGTTGTCCGGTGTGTTCTTTTATTACGCGTTTTTTGCCCATGCAGATGAATGGTTGTAGCTCGAGGCTTTGGAAAACGAGTGTCCCAGTCTGTTCATTTAGTACGAGTTACGTTCTAGCGCGAGGCATTGGAAAACAAGTGTCCCTTTGTTTTAGTACCGTGACTACATGAGACGACAGGATACGCCGACTGCCCGAGTTCCTAAGCGCTTTTCCCTAAAACAAGTCGATGTCTTCGCGTAATTTGAATTCTTGCAAGTGGCGCCTTTGGATGTGGCGCCTTTGGACACGAAACATGAAAGATAAAAACATCCGCCTTTGGACACGAAACATGAAAGATAAAAACATCCAACGTCCGCGCGATGCCATTTAAGAGTGAGAAGGCACACCGACGAGCTCAAGGTTGGGGGACAACAGGACTCCGGCCACTTGAGCCCAATGGCGCCTGCACTCAGGCAGTCCATCCAGAGCAGAAACGGCTCAAACAACAAACCGCTTGCTGAGAAAAGTTTCATTCCCGCCTCATTTTGCGTGAATTTTGATCTCCTGCACTAGTTCCCTCACTGATGTTGTTTGCCCAACCGGTGTGACGTAACTCAAGCTCCATACCTTCAACTGGACTTCCTGTGCCCCGAACGCTTGAGTTCATCCTCGCGAAATCTGCCTGTCGCTTGGTCTTTCTCGGGAGTATTTCTCGTTGTGACAAGGGTTGCCACGATTACGGCTAACGCTGGAAGTTTTTTTGGCCATTGGGCCAAGCTCCCTAGGTGGGTGTGCTTGGCTTAATGAACGTGCGCAGGGGTCGCTGGGCGGTCGTTGCGAGGCAGGTACACACGAGCAATAGCCATTTTCTTGGTTTTTCAACTTCCGGGTGGTGGCCGCAATCTTGGCCAATGTCCCTAAGTGGGTATACTTGGATTGCCGAACGTGCGCAACGGACGCGGGGCAACCGTCGCGAGGCACGCGCACTCTGAGTGCTAGGCATTTTCATGGTTTTGTTAACTGCCGGGTGGTCACTCCGAGTCCCGCGCTCACGTGCGCGTGCTCACGCGCGCACGCTAGGCAATTTCTTGGTATTTTTAACTGATGACACACAAAATTACGATTTGCTAAACAGCTTCGCTTTAAAAGGGGGAGAAAAAGTTAGAAAATGGGGGGGCTTCTCCCGCAGCCTAGCGATTTTTTCCATTAGGCTATTTACTTGTAACGCCCTCTATAATCACTCCACCAAACACAATTAGGTGGAGTGTACATTCTCCCCTGTCGTCGGCGATCTGACGACGGCGTCGACGCCGATAACGAAACCGTTCGCGACTGCACAGTGGCTTTCACCCACGAGGCGTGCATGAAAACTCTGTGCAACATCACCCATACAGTGTGTTGGTTCCTTGTCCGTGCCAGCCAAGACCGCATGAGCCGGCAGAGCGTGCAACCATCTACGAACTCTGGCTCATCAATACTCTTCCTCATTGACGCCGTACGGTCAGTTCTAGCACCTTTCACGTCTCCTGTGACTCGTGCTATTCTTACTCTACTTGACACCATTACCCCCTTCCTTCGAAACTGGCTGTAACTTCTATTGGGAGTGCTATGACGGTGCCGATGCAAACTCTTCGGAATCAGGCAACAGTGTTTCAGTGGAATGCCTGCGGACTATCATCCCGGTTGTCTGACTTTAGGCAACTCATCAATAAGCACAGATTCCCAGTCGTCGCCATTTCAGAATCCAGACTGCGTCGGGATGTCCGTCTTTCGGGATACTCTCTGTATCGGTCTTTGACGAGCTCAGAAAACAGCAGAGTGCTCCTTGCAATTCGTAATGACCTAACTTTTCTAGTGCATAATGTGGAGCCAGATGACTCGAATGAGTATGTCGCGGCAACAGTGAAGCATAAGCAGGTGGCTTTCACTGTAATCACAGGATACATTGCACCTAAGGCAAAGTTCAAAGTTAAGCGCCTGCAAGCCCTCTTGGACACTACACCGCCGCCGCACTTGCTTACGGGGGACTTCAACGCGCACCATCCAGCTTGGGGCAGTGTTAAGACGACACCAAGGGGAAACCGTCTGCTCGATGTGGCCAGCCAAGCAGGACTAGCAGTGCTCAACAGTGGTTGCCCCACGTTTTTTCGGGGCAGGGCTTCAAGCGTATTGGATGTGACTATGGTGTCCACTTCTCTGCTGCCTGTCGCATCCTGGTATCCAGACATTGAAAGCTTCGGCAGCGACCATATCCCAACGTACACCATGATTGATGGAGTTCGCGGCGGTACCATCAAGCGGCCACTGTCGACTGTAAACTGGACGACCTTCCGAGACATGCTGGAGGATAATGCTGCTACATTGTCTACGAGCGAAGAGCTGGCGGAAGCTATTGCCAGGGCCCAGTCACAGTCAACACGGCGGAGCTTGGTGCCAAAGGCGTGGGCACCAGTGGACGGAGAGTATGAACGCCTTCGCGCGATTCGCAGGAGAGCAGAGCGCCGTGCGAGAAAAACGCTGTCACCAGATGACATTCGAGCTTCAAGACATGCCCAGAAGCGCATTCAGAAGCACTTGAATAAGCTTGCAAGACAACGTTGGAGAGAATTTTGTTCCAAGCTTGATCCCCGCAAACCGCTGACTCGCATTTGGCAAGTTTTCCGCAGCCTGAGAGCAACACCGAGTCAAGCTCATCCGTTCTCATCAATAGCTCTCCAGCGTGGCGTCAGTGAACTGGACGTAGCTGACGAATTTTGCGCCAAGGTTACAGCTCCCCGGAGCTCTGCAATGATTTCAGAAGTCCTGACTGATTGGCTCTCCAGTACGAATGCTACGCTCATGGATGAATTATTCACAATGCACGAGCTTATCTCAGCGTTAGCGTCCGTTAACCTGCTTTCTTCGCCAGGCGCCGATGGCGTTACGTACTCGGCTTTACGACATCTCGGCGGTAACGCCCTCCGGCAACTGCTTACCTTCTACAACAAGTCGTGGGAGACAGGCCGCGTGGAAGCAAGCTGGAAACTTGGTCGCCTAGTTCCGGTCCTTAAACCAGGAAAACCGCCAACCGACATCAACTCTTACCGCCTATTGCTTTACTAAGCTGCATAGGGAAGGTAATGGAGAAAATGGTGCTGCAGCGACTCGTCTGGGATCTTGAGGACAGAGAAGTGTATCCCCCAGAGATGTCAGGGTTCAGAGAAGGAAGAAGCAGCATTGACAACGTCATTGCTTTGGTGAGGGACATTCATCGGCAAAAGGCTGCAAAAAAGATCACAGTAGCTGTGTTTCTAGACATCAAGGCGGCTTTCGATAGCGTTTCTCATGAAGCTGTTCGAATGGAAATGGCGTTTGTAGGGCTACGAGGGCGGATGCACACTTGGCTCTGTAACTACTTGCATAAGCGGTACGTCTATATGACCACCAAGGAAGGCGACACAAGGCGGCATGAGATTACACAAGGCGTCCCTCAAGGCGGAGTCCTAAGCCCTGTGCTGTTTAGCATCTGTCTCATCCGGATCACGAAAGTGCTACCCCAAGGTGTTAACATATCTCTCTATGCTGATGACATCTGTATCTGGGCTTCTGGCAAAAACCGGAGAAGTATACGATCAAAACTGCAGAAAGCTCTTCTTGCAATTCAAAAGTACCTTAGCACCTGCGGCTTGCTAATTTCACCCGAAAAGTGTGCCGCGGTCGCCTTTACGAGGCGGGATTTATCCCGCTATCCTCTGGTCATAAATAAAACAGAAATACCATACGTTGACAACCATAAATTTCTCGGAGTTACATTAGATCGCTCACTATCTTGGGCCCCCCATATCCGTATCCTTAGAGAACGCCTGCACTCATTTGTGCCCATTTTCCGGATGCTGACAGGAAAAACATGGGGCTGCTCAGTGCCTTCGCTACTACGACTTTATAAGGCACTATTCCTTGGCCTTCTGCGGTACAGCCTCCCAGCGCTGATTGGTTTGTCTAAGACAAACTTCAGAGTGATAGAGTGTGCACAGGCTCAAGTTCTGCGCATCTGCCTGGGCCTTCCAAGGTGCACATCCACGAATGGAACTCTCTGCGAAGCAAGGTGTATGTCCGCCCAGACACTCCAAGCCCAAGAGTTCCTTCGCACCAGCCTCCGTCACGTAACCCGGTGTGCTGACCATCCTCTAGCACAGGTGTCTTCCCCTCATGTACGGAGCCTCCTACCGGCCAACTTCGAACGCCCAAGCAAGCCTGCCTTTCCGCCATGGAAAGTTGCACCATGGGATATATGCCTCACCATACCAGGTATAGGCAAGAAATCATCTCTGCCTGAGCCAGCCTTGCGATACTACACGCTGGAGCATATCAGTTCGCGTTATCTTGGCCACGTTCAGGTATATACAGACGGATCCGTGAAGTCTGACTCGTCAGCCATTGGAGTGTGGATTCCGTCGGTGGGACTAACTGTGAAAGAGAAACTCAGTCACAAGACGTCGTCCACCTTCACTGAGTTAACTGCTATTAGGGCGGCACTCCTTCACATCACCAATAGTCCCGCTCGACAATGGGTGATTTTTACCGACTCGCGGCCTGCCTTGCAAGCACTGATGAAGCCATCCCACCGCTGCGGCCAACTTGTGCGTGAGCTAGACGCATTGCACACACTAGGGCTACGAGACGGGCACCGCATCTCGCTTCAATGGCTACCAGGTCATTCCGGCATCCAGGGGAACGTCATCTCTGACGCAGCAGCGAAAGAGGCGCACAATCTGCTTGTGTCTATTGGAATCCCGTATTCCAGACAAGACGGAAGTACGGCCGTGAATGCGCTTGGATGGAAACTGCAGTTATCAGCTTGGCAGGACCCTCTTAGGATACCCTTGCCTCTGCACGCGATTGACCCTCAGTGCAATTTCCAGTTTCCGCGAGGTCTGCAAAAGAAAACTGAGGGTGTCCTTCACCGACTACGCCTGAACGTTGCCTTCACTGGTAGTTTTCTTTTTAAGATAGGCTGGGCGGACTCGCCATTGTGCTCTGTGTGCTCTGTGAGACACGACATACAGCATGTCTTGTGTTACTGCTCGAAGCATACAACTCAACGCGAAACAGCTAAAAGAACTCTAGTGCGACTGCTACGAGGACACTCTTTAGAGCTGCGTCACTTTCTTGGTCCGTGGCAAAATCACGCTGACGCGGCGCGAGGGACAAAGGCTCTCTTAACTTTTCTGTCTGACACGGGACTAACCGATGTTCTTTAAACTTGGGATCCTCACATTTTTCTCCTAGTGCTGTAATTTTTTTTTCTACGTTCCGAACTGATTTTATTTTCTTCTCCCTCTTATTCATTGTTGGTGCGCACTTCTTCCCCTCCTCTTCTTCTTTTTTTTTTTTTTTTTCACCTCGCTATGTTCACCCCCATCTGAAGTAGCAAGCCCCGCCGTTTGTGGGGCTAATCTCTTCAGTATTCATTAAAGTTTTCTCTCTCTCTTGTCCTCTCACTGTCTTTTTTTTGTCACCATGCGCCCGCTGCGGAAACACACGGCACCGCAGCCGCGTGTATGGCCCACATTCTGTGGGCGTCGCTGCATGCTTTCTGTGTGCGACTCGCCTGCGCCCTGTTCAACATTTCCACCGCATTTGTGGACGCTTTCTACTTACGCCCAAGGGGAAAAGAGTGCAGCGATGATATCAAACTGTCCCTTTCTTCATCAATGGAACCTACCATACCATGTTGATGCATCAATTAGCAGCAACAGAAAGCTCCCTTTCGGTAGCATTTTTGCTGGCGTCCCTCAATGGTTGCCAGAGCAGAGGTGCTATTCTAGAGGGCCCGAAATTGAGCGGAACTCAGGGCACAGCTTAATGGACAATGCTGTTACACAGAGAGCGTTAAATTAAAGGTGTATTTCTGAGGCGTATTTACAAGGATATAGCAGCCACGGTGACCAAGACAAGCGCAGTCTACGTCTTCTTTAAATTCTTCCCGCAGCACACCCGCATGCCCTGCGTCTTCTTGGTTGGAACCTAGAACATGTCAACAAGGGTGTCTACCATGTTGCGCTTTCCGTTTGTTCGAAAGACATTCAGTAGCAATATAGTATAATGATGCTCCTGAGAGTGGGCGCTGCATTCCCCATAGCCCTCCCCTTAATCTAGCCTGGCTGCAGGTGTCCGCGGAAAAACCATCGATATCTACTCAGCTTCACAAAAGGGGATCGGGTCTGGTGCAATTGACAAGTACAGGCTCATATCTATTTCATGGTGCATCGTTAAGAGATTAGAAAAATACTAGATTCTAATTTTGACTGATTTACAAGAAACAATATTCGTTAATCTCACGGGTTCGTTCAGGTAACAAGTTCCTAAAGTACTGCCTGAAAACTTTGCTGACTTGTTCGATTGGCCTTTCGAACACAATCAAGAGTTCGGCACTTTGTTCTTAGATATTCAGAACGGTTTTTATGGTGTATGGCACAGCCCTTTGTTATGCTAAACCTTGCTTGAATAGCGCACGTCCTCCATGGATCAAATTCCAACCAGTAGCATTAGGGCACGACCGACTGATCAAACTATTCTCCATTCCTCTTCCCGTAATTGCGATACAGAATTTCTCCCCTCTCTTCATACACTGCCTTTATGTTTGTAACGCCACCTTTGTAAGGACACTGGAAGTTTTCGAGCAGTGCGTTTTTTCGTGTTCACTGCTCAGAGCTGATTCCTTTACTCCTAACAATCGCTGACATCCATCGGACAATGATGTAAGGTAGCCGTGTTCCCGCGATCCTCCCATCCCATCCCTCTGATGTTTTCAGCATGCTCCTTCCCCTTTCGAAGCTGCGTGATTAGGTTTTGCTGTTGTGGCCTCCGGCACTTCGCTTTTCTCCCGCCTCTGGTTCTACCATCGCGAGTGCTGCCTTTGTTCGCTTGCACGTCTTTGTTTTCACCGCCTCAAGGGCATTGCTTGAACGTTGTTACGAAGCTTTGGTGTTGCCCGTTTCCCCCGTACCTCTGAACACCTGTCGGAGTTGCCGTCTTAACGACTCACGAGTCTTTAACCGCGTAAGCGCATGAGCTGGGAGAGGCCTTTCTGTAGCAGTAACTGGCCTTATCTGTTGGAAAATGAGTACGGAAACTGTGACCACAGAGGGAAGAGAGATCCGCCTCCGTGTGCAGTGTGCCAAACGGACATTACATACGAACCTCGCGATATAAAAAAGAAGACACACTCACCTGTAAGCTACTGTTGCTCCATTTTTGAATGATGGACTACTATAGTGGCAACAGAGTAGGCAGAATATGCACGTTCCCGTCGCTTGAATATGTCTATGGGCAAACTCTCCCCGCTTGTACACACCACCGCAATATGCCCTTGATGTCGAGAGGGATACAAGCTACATTTGGTTCGGGATTTTGAAAGCCTTCCTTTGAGGGTTGGTAGCTTTGAGGGGTCTCGTTTTTGTCCGCCCGCCTGCAGCCCGGAGGCACTCGGTCACGCGCGCCTACCTCCATGGCCGGTCTCCTTTGAACTATTTTTTCTGTTTATGTTTAGATTCTTCCCTGCGTCGTTCCTTTCTTTAAGCGCACGTCTAGAAACATTCTTCTGTCACGGTAGAGACGCCGGGTCTGTCGCGTACCGAATTCCTCACCACCATGGCAGCCGGCAATAAACCCATAGTAGCCCAAAACACGGCATCATTTTGTGGTGATTCACGGATGCGCCGCCTTTTTTAAGACACCCGTACAGGTTTGACATCATTTAGAGGTGTTTTTTTATTATCTCCCCCATGACATAAAGCGTACACAGACCGTTTCTGACGATATTATGTATTGTTTAGGAAGCTTGACTTCGCGCAGTCATAACGGTTATCCTGTCCTGCGCTGAAACGGGCTATCACATCTATTGCTTCGCACGGCGATACTGTCAGCATGCCTGCGGCCATGTACCATGACCAAACTTTAGCTTCACGCATGTTTGTTCAGAGCTTACTAAAAAATCCCGCGCCATCTCCAGTAACGCGAAACCTGTGGGAAGCTTGCAATGTACAAGTGTATTCAAATATGGTGGTAAGACCCTCCCTTTCCGCACGGCGCGCTGTGATTGGGTACCGGAGAAGCGCCGGTGGGAGGAGCAATCGCGTGCTTGCTGAGGCGGTGGCGCCCTCTCTTGCGTTCAACGGGATTTAACCGAATAAATGAGAGACAGAGTGGCCGTAAGTTGTCTTCGTGTCACACGCCGCAGCATGCGTTCTAGCGCGAGGCGTTGCAAAGCCGTTCTCCTGGTGTATTCTAATTCAGTACGCGTTTTGCCCATGCAAATAAAACGTTGTAACGCGAGGCTTTGGAAAACGAGTGTCCAGGTGTGTTCTTTTAGTACGCGTTACGTTCTAGCGCGAGGCATTGGAAGTGTCTCTTTGTTTTAGTACCGTGACCACATCAGACGACAGGATATGCCGACTGCCCAGGTTCCTAATGTGCTTTTCCTCTAAAACAAGTCCTTGTCTTCGCGTAATTTGAATTCTTGCAAGTGGCGCCTTTGGATGTGGCGCCTTTGGACACGAAACATGAAAGATAAAAACATCCGCCTTTGGACACGAAACATGAAAGATAAAAACATCCAACGTCCGCGCGATGCCATTTAAGAGTGAGAAGGCACACCGACGAGCTCAAGGTTGGGGGACAACAGGACTCCGGCCACTTGAGCCCAATGGCGCCTGCACTCAGGCAGTCCATCCAGAGCAGAAACGGCTCAAACAACAAACCGCTTGCTGAGAAAAGTTTCATTCCCGCCTCATTTTGCGTGAATTTTGATCTCCTGCACTAGTTCCCTCACTGATGTTGTTTGCCCATCCGGCGTGACGTAACTCAAGCTACATACCTTGAACTAGATTTCGTGTGCTCCGTACGCTTGAGTACATCCTCGCTAAATCTGCCGGTCTCTTGGTGCAACCGCTATTATAGGAACGAAGGCCCTTAGGGGCTTGGGCTGTAGCGTCTCATGCCGTCTTCGTCGTAACCGTCGTCTCGTGTAGTCACGCTACTAAATCACCGGGACACTCGTTTACGCCTCGCGCTGGAACGCTTCTTAGCGCGCACCAAAAAACACCGGGGCACTCGTTTACGCCTCACCTCTAGAACGCTTCTGGCTTCAAAGACTTTTACAGTAACGGTGTATACCTCTACTTCCCAAGGGTTTCACCTCCGTTAGCAAAAACGCCAATGCGCCAAGGATACACTCATACACTGCATGCTTCGACCCTCCTCAGCATTCACGTAAGTGGACTATTCCCGGGATTCTTTTTCTGACCTCATTGTATCTCTGCCTTTCAATCACCATTAGGTAGCCACTAATACTGCTCTAGTCTGTTTGCATTGCAACAATTGTCCCCAGGGTAAGTGGCTTTCTAGCTTGCTCCTGCACCCGCAGTCCGAACTCTCTCCCAACTCTAACGATTGCGGTTTTGGCGACTTCTTCAGTCATGCTTTTTTGATGTGCTGCTTTCTTCTTTTAACAAAACTCTACCTTGGTGTTCTGCAGGGTACCGCGTCACCCGTAGCCACTGAAACACCCAGCTTTTCACGAACTGTACAAAAGAAGCTCAATAAAACTTCTTCAGCGAAGAGAAGCAGAACACTCACCCTCTCTTGGCCAAAAAAAAAAAAACCTCCAGCGTTCATCCAAATGCTGCACCTATTTGTTGAGGTTATGAGTCGTGATCAGGTTGCCGAGGCACACATAACCAACACTAGACCGGTGGAAGAGACAGGGCTTGAACGAGAGAGACGTTTCTTTGCGGTTGATTAGGTCGAGACATTAAAATTTTCAGTATAACGTTGTATGGTGCCAGACTTCTCCAGCCGGCACGGGTTTCCCAATCCCGTGGATGGAGCCCTGCACCACACGCGAACAAGTTTTTAGTGCACCGAAACCTTCCACGTGCGTGCAGTGGCGATCGATATTGGCCCTCCTCGTGTCGCAGGCCCGGCAGAAGGCTTGAGTCAGAGATCAAAACGGGGTACAACTCACTCGTCCAAAGGAGAAGCCCTTCAAGGCCCAGCCGTAATTGGATTACCGATTTTGGCTAATGCCACTAGCCAACCATATCATCGTCGCCACAGGTACAGGGGGTGAAAAGTGTGCTAGAACGTCCGACAGCACCATATTAGAGGTCGGCGAAATTTCGCCTAGTGGAATGGGGCAACGTAAAGATGACTTTCTAATGGGCGCCCGGCTCTTAACAAGACTTATTCAGTGACCGCACATTAGTACCAGCACTTCCCACGACGTTGCGGAGTCTTATCGGAGGCGTTTCGGGGCCGGTTGCTTCACTGGTTTCTGGTTGCTTCACTGGTCGAATTGAAGCCTTCGCCATTTGGGAGTTTCCACCGTTGACCGCAGTAGCTGGTCGTTTAAGCGCGGTGTGGTAAAAAGCCGGACTGGGGGAGATTCCTAGTTTGTCCACCAGGGCACCCACCAATCTGCCAGCGTAATCGTTGCGTTTAAAAAATGGTGAGAAGCTCTGAAAGGCCAAAGTCGCTTTTAAAGACGATAGTCTTTCTTGGGCTACTTAAACCCAGAAGTTTTGGTCTGTCCGTCTGTCTGTCTGTCTGTCTGTCTGTCTGTCTGTCTGTCTGTCTGTCTGTCTGTCTGTCTGTCTGTCTGTCTGTCTGTCTGTCTGTCTGTCTGTCTGTCTGTGACTCCATTCAGCCAGCCGGCCAAAGTGAAACAAAATCTGCCCATTTGTCATATACACCTACACCCAAGTCTAAATCTAAGTCCAGTTTATATGTTCATACTTGTCAACATTCTTGAACAAGAACAAGACGTTACGCAAATACAAGGCACAAAATCCGTACATCAGAGATATTTGAAGTGTTTGTTTATTAAAAAAATACACGGATGTTTGGTTTTTGCGATAAAATACTACATCAACTGCAGAAGCCGTCGCCTGCTGTTTCCTGCGCTACCTGGCGACATCAAAAATTAGTAGCGGCAATGCCAAATACACAGCTCCAGATTGTCCAGTTCCAGTCCATCTAATTCGGTCTAATCCAGTCCAGCAGCCTTGTCCATCACTGCTCCTCGCGCATGCTCAGCCGGCTCTTCACGAGACACGCGAAACGGCTATCAAGCATCCGTGCAGCGTCAGACTTGATACTGCACAATTGAAGCACACCTGGGCACGAAAAAGTCAAACGGCACCAGCAACAAAAGGTTCCACTAGATAGGTTCTCCATTCTGCTTGGAACGCACGTGGAATAAAAAAATGTGGTTCTATAAACGTTGAAGTAGCGCGCCTCGAATCACCCGCGTCTCCGCCGTACTGCAGCGCTGGCATCGAGGCATCCGGCCTGCAACAGTGGAACGCGGTAAATTTAAATTGAGTTGATCAAACGTTTAGTGTCTTTACCTTGGGAGGAGAACGACAGAAGAGGAACAGCATGAGAGGTGAGCAGGAAAGCAAAAGGAGGCATTCACAAAGACTATTATCTTTTGTCGACATTTGGAACGAAGGGAGCAGATACGCGGCCAATTTTTTAAAGACGATAGTTTTTCTTGAGATACTTGAAGGGAAAAATTTTGGTCTGTCTGTCTGTATGTCTGTCTGTGCGTCTGTCATTCGATTCAGCCAACCGGGCAAAGTGAAGTATTATCTGCGCAATATTGTTATATACTCACAGCCGAATCTAAACGTCTAAGTTCGGTGTTAATGTTCATACTTGTCAACATTGTTTAACAAGATCAAGACATTACGCAAATATAAGGCAGAAAACCAATACATGAGTGATATTGTCACGGAACGTGGCGGATAATCCCGTGGCGCCATGGCCCATCCCCAAGGATGATGACGACGAAGAAGAGCTGTGTGCGCGGCGCAGCCAGGCCGGGCTCCGTTATGGCCTGTGTAAATAGTTCGTCACTATTATGTAAATGCATTGCTTCATCGCTACATGGTCTGTGTCATCTGCCGCCACGTAACAATATTTCAGTGTTCCTTCACTAAAATTTACTGATGCTTGCTTCTTGCGATAACAAATAAAATACTACATCAACTGCAGAAAACGGTCGCCTGCTATTGCCCGCGCTAGCTGGCGGAATCCTAAACAAATCCCGCCACCTCCACGAAGTGAATGGTGATGAGAGGGGCGAAGCTAAAATGCTTATCGGTAAAACCGTGAAACATTCGCCCACATATCATGTAAAGACTCGACACGTCAAGCTTTCCACCGCTCCGTTGACAAGCTCGTAGGGCTTGTTTGGGACGATGAGAATCTCCATGGGTAAGTTGGCGAATTCGGTGTGCCGGCATCGAGGCACCCCACTGGAAGCAGTGGAACGCGGTAAATTTAAAGTGACTGAGCAAACCTCTAGCGTGTTATCTTGGAAGGAACTAGCAGGGACGAGAGGAAGCAGCATGAGTGGTTGAGCAGAGAAAAGGAAGGGACTGCATTTACTTGCCAGGGTCTCCAGTCGACTATCGTCTTGCGTCGACATTTGCAACGAAAGGAGCAGATACGCGGCCAATTTTTTCTCCTTGTTTTTCGTTGCTATGTATTAAATTCATAATTTGCTGCTAAGCCACTATTTCTGATGTGGGTATGCAGTCGTCGTCGGGAAAGCAAACAATAAAACAATAATCACTTTTATTCCCCAGTTTATTTATTTATTTATTTATTTATTTATTTATTTATTTATTTAAATTTACGTAGCACTTCTTGTTGTTTTCCCATGTTAAGCAAGCGCCCAGAAATGCCTGCTGTTGCCTTTCTTAAATATAAAAATGCTCTACGCTACTCCGAGGGAAAAGAAACATCAGCGGAACAGTCTAAAGCAGGAGTGATTGCTGCTGGCTGTCATTAACTAGGTTAAAAGCCCACATGGAGGGTAAATGAAAGAGAATGACCGGGAAAAGGATAAAGAGGGCTGTAAATAAATAAGAAAGACAGAGAAGTTTTATGCGGACGCCAGCCAAAGAAGATGGAGAGCTTCTAAGTGATGTGCTTCGCTGGTTTCGCACTGTTACAGAAGCTAGGAGGAGGAACTGAAAAGGATGAAGGAACAAACCAAAAGAAAAAAACTAGCAGCCACGCCATCGCCTGACCTGGCTAACCGAGTAACGGAATCAGACCACGAAATCCTCATTGGAGGGCGCAAGCAACAGCTAGTTTCCAATCGAATTTCCGTGCGCTTCTTTATTGTCTACTGAGGGTCGAAGTGTGCTTTCAAGGCCCTGAATCTTGGGATTCCCTTGTAATTGAAAGCTTTTTACCGAATGTTTGTCGTACAGCTGACGGGGAACTACATACACAGACGCACTCGGTATTCTTGAAGGAATCAGAAGAGGGGCATATGGTGCAGACTCCGTATCGACGAGGCGAAAATCTAGTGGACGGCTGTGGCGCGGGCGGGAGGGCGCGAGGTGCATCAGGCGTAGCTGTTGCAGATCGGAATAGATCCACAAGTATTCTGTAATAGGCTGTGGCTGCTTTACTGCACGGCGTAGAAAATGCACGTTGATGTGAAAGGGCAAGAGAGGTTTTATTACTGACGGGCGCTGCTAATTTCACCTTTCACTGCAGCCTTGATTTTGACATGCCCATCTATGACACCGAGGTTATGTTTGATAGTTTTATGTCACTTGTCGGTGGAAGTCATGGTCACAGGGAGTTTTTCATCAGGAAAAAATGCAAGAACGACGGAAATGCAAAGTTAAACAAGGTACAGGACAGTCGCATTCTCCACAGGGGCCTTCTTGCAGCTCTGTTTTTGCAGCTGTTGGACTGTATCGATGAAGAGTCCCAGCCAACTAGCAAAGTGTTTTGTTCTTCTGCAAAGGCTTCTGTACCTGAGGCGCAACTATTTTGTAATACTTTTATTGGTGCTACCGGTTTCAATCGAGAGTTGTACATGAAAGATTCTGATTATGTGCCTGTCGCGCGTGGATCACTCGTTTAAAGTTCGTAAATACAGTGGTCGAATAAGTACCTACAAAAGCTTTTTTCCCGAAAAACCACGTATGAATTAAAGGGGCATCAGAATACGTCGTGGCTTCCCTGAAAACGCCATTTAAAATGTTTATCACAATTTCAGATGAAATTGCAGATGTCGATTTTATTTTCTGTTCCTGTTTTTTTTTCTCGGTATGTTTTGTGTTGCGCGTGTTCGTAGGAATCTGTAGACACTGAATTAGTCCAGGGTTTAGTTTTTTTGCCATGAAGGTACTGAACCACTACACCGTATTTTACGTTTTTCTTACCCATCGGTTGTGATATGCTAAATTTTGCACGGAATGTGTTCGAAGAAATGAATAAAATAAAAGCCACGGAACATGTCCCGAGCTCCTTGAATGTCCTGCCGCCTCTCTCCGTCTATCTGCAGCGCCCATGTGGTGAGCCCTGCGTAGTTGATTAGCATCCATGAGGGGCGTTGGCCACCCTTCGCTTGTTTTAGGATGTCCTCGCCATAAAACACTAATGATGAGAACGTCTGTAAGCAAATAAAGGTTAGTTAAGGAAAATGCTAAGTGATTGGGACTCACATGTTATCCTCCCTCCGTTTTCCCATTACTCCGATGGCTGTTTTCGCCTCGCGTTTGGCTTCGTGTGACGTGTTTCACATGTTGTAATTACCTGCGCCTAGCTTAAGATCGTTCAGCGCCTCGCCCACAATACCTTTGCAATTTGCGTAATTATTTATCTTTTACAATGATTACATGCCCGACCATCTAAGTGCGAGATTTCTGGCTCTTGTGGAAGCACTGACCGCGCTGAGACTTCTTCGGGCCTTCCCATGCGTGCGCCACAAAACCCACTTTTTTGCGCATTACAGCCTTCTCGGTGTGAATTGTTAAGGCTCAGCGCTGAGCTCGCCGATATGAGTGACGTCGCCGAGTGTGGGTTTTATTAGCTGAGGGAGGTCAACCCTCTTTCCTTAGCGGAAATCCTCTCCGCTGACCTCTCACCCCTCCTCCTCCGCAGCCTTACAGAATGTCCCAGAAATTTATCTACGGTTACGCTTCTGTTGACTTTGACCTTTTTCTCTTGATTCGGGGTCCCCGCAGCGCTGCCACGAAATGCTGTTCATTGATTGATTGATTGATTGATTGATTGATTGATTGATTGATTGATTGATTGATTGATTGGTGTGAATTGTTAAGGCGCAACGCTGAGCTCGCCGATATGAGTGACTTCGCCGAGTGTGGGTTTTATGAGAGGAGGGGCGCCGTAGCTGCCCAAGGTTAGCAATCAAACAAGGTAAAAATCAACCCTCAGTAATTTACCGCCTTGCCATGTTGCGGAAATCCAAGATAAGCCTCCCAGGACGGCTGTAGTCGTAGCATTCTAGCCGAGACCTACGCTCATGAACCCCTCCTCCTCCGCAGCCTTACAGAATGTCCCACTGCCGAAGTCTGTTTATCTACGGTTACGCTTCAGTTGACTTTGACCTTTTTCTCTTGATTCTAATATAGGGGGGTCCCCGCAGCGCTGCCACGAAATCACGCTGTTGATTGATTGATTGCATTGATTTAGACGAGCGTTCGCAGATGAGTCGTGCTGCTGACCGCTGTGCTTGTTCGCCCAGCGCAAAAAGTGCTTCCCGCGCCTGTTTTTACGCTGTACGGTAAAAATTGATTGATTTTATTCCTTGTACCTAATTGACTTCGCTGATTCAAGAGGCCTTATGTTTTCCTTGGCGTACCATCAGCGAAGCGTGATGTGCGCTTGTGAGCTCTTGTGTGATTGATTGATCGATCGATCGATCGATCGATCGATTGATGGGGAGCCGTGCATGGCATACCCTTCCTCTTCGAATTAGTTTTTCTTTTTAAACGCGCTCGAAACATGGCCTGGGGTGGCCTGCGAACGCTCCATGTTAATACTACTAGCTTAGTGGAAAAGCAATAGCCGCGTGGTAGTGTGCTCGAATCCAGAAAAAGGTCTCCGGAGACGCGCCTCCGCTCGTTTCCTGTACGTCCTCGCGACTGTCACCGTTGTTCACAGCAGGTCCCCACCATACGGCGTCAGACGCGAGTGCGTTTTCCTGTCGGTCTGATTAAACCTGATAATTGCGTGTGGGATACCGGAATGTGACGGGCTTGCCTTATTCTCAAGATACGTATCCAGGTATCTCTGCTCCATCGCTTGGAGCACAAACGATTGTCGGTGTCAAGTGGCTTACGCATGTTCTGTGAATGTGAGCCACTCTTGAAGGTTGCACATAGTACAAGGCTCTGTGCCGTAAACGTGTGTGCGTTCATTCAATGATGCGCATAGTGATGCGCACATGGAGCAGTGACAGAAGTTACCAAAAGCGCGCAAAAATAATGTATACTGTGTTACATGGAAACGCGAAAGCTCATACGAGTTTTAAAAATCTCATGCAACAAAAAAATGCTTATCCTCAAGTTCCGAGCGAACGTCCCACTACCTTTAGGCGGGAAATATTCAATTTACTAAAACACCCCCAAGGATCGCCCACCCCATAAAATCTATGGCTTTAGCGCTGATGAGTCAACAAAATAAACGCGAATCATCTGTTCATGTGTTCATGCGGTCACTTATTTGTCCTTTCCGCACTTGGGCCGAAAGTTCGCCCATCTGGTATTTTTTCTTGATATCTCGGCAGTTCTGGTTGGCGGTGCGGCCACTTTTTTCTAGTTTTTCGCACCTGACCCGAGAGATCACCCATCCGGCATAACTGTATTTCCCTTTAAATCTGTGTACTTTGGGTGGGCGTTATTTCGGAACTTTACGGTATACACTTTCATCTGAATCCAAGCCGGGTGACATTCAGGGAACTAAACTCGCCCTGAATGACGCTACAAATACAAAGAGCAGAGCAAGAAAGCTCAAGTACCGCTTCGTAGTTGCAAAAACCAGAAAAAATTAATGAATGAGTTTTTGTGGCGGGTTCAGAAGCCGCGTGTTCTGTTTTTTTTTTCGGAGCTTGTAGGCGTGGGCTCTAGAATAATGGACTGCGACTGAAATTACGACATGAAATCCCGGGATGTTCGAAATCTTGGCATGCCTTCTTGAGCATATCTTCTGAGAACAAATATTTCACGTTAACCAACGGACGATTTTCGTGTAAAACACTACGAATGAAACTAAATGAAATTTTTTCTCAAAACAATTGTAATAATATGCAGGATATTTCAGGGAAAAAGTTGCGTGTAAGCAACTCTACTGACCCCAATTCCATATTGGCAGACAGCGGCGGAGCAAAGACACTGAGTAACAAAGGACAGAAAAAAAACGAACAGAGGGAGAGAGAGAGAGAGAGAGAGGAGAAGGAGAGAGAGAGAAGAGAGAGAGATGAGAGAGATGAGAGAGAGAGGAGAGAGAGAGAGAAGAGAGAGAGAGAGAGAGAGAGAGGGAGGGAGGGCGGAGAGAGAGATGGGGGAGGGAGGGAGGGAGGGAGAGGGAGAACGAAATGAAGGAAAGTAAGGAAATGAAAACGAGATACAACCAGTGTTATACACGGTCCTCTAAAACAGGAAGGAAAAGCTCGTTCCTCGTTCCTTTCCAATTCTTGAAACGAGTTCCCGTGACAAGTTCCTTTATTGCAGAAGGAAATCGCTCCAGTTCCACTTCGAACATTGGAACGTGTCGTTACATCAACGGCACATGGCAATTTCTAATTTAAAATATGGTGTCGAATTCCTAATGCAAAGTTAAGTGAGAAATTAAAAACTCACATCGAACTACGTATATTATGATAATATGAACCCCACGGGCAGCCGTTTATCTGGAGATAAAAAAATCCAAAGAAACGCTTCCGACGATTTTTTTTTTCAGGGAGCACCTGACAAACTCCAGACATGCATAACTGCGATTTTGGGGCTCGTCTATTATAGGTGCAACACATGTGGTACTTCCTACTTCGCTCTTACAAATGCGCAGTAAGGTTACTGTGCTTCAGATATGCAAATAGTAAGTTACTCCCATGCAGAAACGTAATTAAAAGTCTTGCATAAGAAACCGCGTCGAAAGGAACAATAAGTTGGCCTTTAATGAATTCAATTATTATAACAGTTTATTTAAAATAGCTTTCAGGCACCTTTGCAAAGAATTTTGCAACGGGGTTACAAAAGTGAAGCTTTGCGGATCATACAGCACAAATATGCGAGTATCAAAACACAGCAGAACAAGTAATGACTACGAGGTTCGCAATCCAAGTTTAGGTCGGAAGACGATAACAAGAAAAAAAAAAGCCAGCAGAGTAGTCACACACGAAATCTACGCACAAGATTTACAAAGTATACTGAACTCAATCAGGGTAGTAGATAAAGGAAACAACCAAAGATAGCCAAGTATGTGGACGCGACGCACTAATCAGTTGAGCTGGTTAGAAATACGCGTAAGGGAAAAGCACAGGGAATAACACGTGCTTAAAAACATTTACACGAGAAAAATATAGTCGGACACAAAGTTCGACACTATGAAGTAAAAGAAACAACAACAAATAAAAAGTAATGAGAAAACAAGACACGCGCCGTGGTACAGAAACGATAGATTCTTTGGCTGTTCAAGCAGAAAAAGGTAAAGTACGTAATAGGTTATAAATATCGCTGAAGGGAAAAATGCAGCATGAATAAAAAATGCGAAAACAGCTAGTGGGAAAAAAATTCCCGAATACATAATCGCAACTAAGTAGAGTCCCTTGTTTGAACTCAGCAAGAGTTGCATCTCGATGTTGGAGTCAGACAGACGAAGCCGTTTTTTTTTGTCAACAATTCCTTGGCAATGTTGAAGAGCCGTTCCACGGAAGCGTTTGAGGGTACTGACGTGTTGTACTCGAAGAAAAGTTGGTTCAGTCCCTCGAAGTTCTTCATCTGCGCCAGCGGGTAGTAAACTGGTACCAGCAGGTACCGTGACAGCTCATCCTGTACCTCGGCTCAAAGGGTTTGCTCCACAAAGGAAAAGAAATCCTCGGGCGCGGTCGAGGTGGCAAAATCTGCGCTGGATGGCTCGGTCACCACAGCCAGCTCCGTCTTTATGTCGTTGATCGCCTTGTCTCGCATAGAACTGTCTGGGATCCATGTTAGCTTAAACTTTGGGATTAAGCAACTGGAGACAACGAGCTCGCGCTTTCATTTGAGGGTTCCAAAGTTCCAATCCCGAACAATGCCCGGTGACCTGGTGACCCTGCAATCCCGCTGACCCTTCGAATGACCTCACAGCGAGAGCAACTCCCTCGACAACAACGCACCCGACCTCGCGCGCACTGATGCGGTAATTACCCCTGGCAATATTACAATGGTTTCACAAGGTACCTGCAGCGCCGCTCGGACTTAGAAACCTTTCCCCGACAGGGAACAATTCTATCGGCCAGATGCGCATCCTGACCTCCCCACACAAACGATGAAAGGTGAAAAGAATTCTCGCGGCAGCGCTATTCAGCCGTCGAACGTCGCATAACCTCAACCGGCATGAAAGCAAGCACAAGCTGCGGCCCGCTGCGTGGTTATTCTTCTGCCTTTGACCTTCGAGGATGCACGTTCCACTGAAGGGCGCGAGCAATTGGCCAGGCTTGTAGGAAGAGAAACACAGTAGCGACTTGTGAATTTTTTACTAGAGTGTTGGCACCAAAAACAGCCAAATCCTAGCAATGTAACGTTTGCAGAAGAAACGCCGTTCCTTCAAAAACCTAACGAGTTACCGTTACAGTTCCACAGACCCTTAATGGAACGGTGGCGTTCCTCCGTTCCTCCAAAAAGGAACTAGTTCCAGGAACGCCGTTCCTTGGAACGCCGTTCCGTACAACACTGGATACAACTGGCAAATTCCATATTTTCAGGAATATAGCGTTACATTTTATACAAGCCCAAAATTGTCAGGAGTGTAATGTACAGTGGCTAATACGCCACGATATTGAAAACAACTAACGGATTCAATGGACACTATAATTTTTTACAAGTCAGAAAAGTGACAATACATTGTGTTGTATAACATGAAGTTATGTATGTCTTAATTAGGAGAAATTGACAGTTTACTAGCCGCAGTATGCTGGACCGTAACATCTGCATGCCATAGTTAGTTCTTGGCTGCGGGACATGCCAGTGCTCCGGTGTAAGCGTAATGTAGTGCGCAACGTTATGTTTTAAGTGAGGCAACCGTGGAAAGAATACGTTTCTCAGATCCTTGTTCTGTTCGATAAGTTATTGCCAACAAATTATTTAACGGGTTGTGAATTTTTATGAGCTGACATTTTATGAAAATAAGTCCAGTATGGGCATTGAAAGGCAACTTAGAAGGAGCCCTAATTAACCTCATCTGCCAGACGTAGATTCAGTTAATAATGGTGGCCGTAGCGATACCCCATACCATACTACAGTACTTCAGGTGGCTCGTGGACAGACCATTGTAAATTAACAGTTTACACGTTACGCATGTGTATGACAGCATTAATAATTGCAATGATTCGCAAAAGTTTACTTACGTGGAAGTCCACATGATTTGTCAAAATACACGCGTATTGTGTTCATTGAATCTAAAGGTTGAATGGTTTTAGAACCCATTTTGATAGTGCTTTTAAGAAAGCATTTCTTGTTTTTAGGACTAAACAATATACCCTGGGAATTTTTAGCGTTAATGTTCAGGCCACTTGCATCGGATCATTTGTGGAATTTGGCAGAACAGTATCAGCAAGGGACGCTAATTTCTCGGTGTTATCAGAAGAGAATGGTAGTGTGGTATATTCGACGTAAACGATGTACTCGGTGTTTAAGCCTATATCAACTAGATAGTTCACATATCGAGAAAATGGAAGGGGAACTAATACATTATTCTAAAGAGCACCCAGCATCAATTCTACGTAATTCAGAAAACTCTATTTACCTCCACCAACTCGATTCTATTTTGCAGATCCGCTTTGATAAGGTCATGGGCGACGCCGCGGATATCATAATGGTCAAAAGTTTGCAATAGGAACTAATGATTGATGCAGTCAAGAGCCTCACTAAAATCTTGAAACATACCGAGCGTCAGTAAACGACGTTAGATTTTTTTAGAATATTTTTTTTGCTCGAGGAGAGCAGGCTGAGGGGATATATTGTTACTAAAAGCATGTCATTTATTAGTCAATTCTAATCCATAAAGATAGAGATGCGTTTATTTTTTCTAAGCATTTGAAAAAAAAACATGGCAACATAGATATTGGTTACACGTGTCCGTTCTAAAACCTCCTCAAAGAGAGCAAGAACTTTCGGATTCTCATTTTACTGGGAATCAACCCAGACGTAACCAATTGATAATAGACACGTAATGCTCCATAAGTTTAAAACTCGCTGAAACTTACGAGAGCAGCGTGTACACTAGCTGTCGTAATAATCGTACAAATGTGTCAGCAAACCTGAGGTGGGACATTTACAAGCGCAACCAACGTGCGCGAGGAATTAGTGCTATGTTCAAGCTGTACGAGTCCATCGAACTGATTTAAATCACGGTGAATTGCCGTGCAATCTCCATCTGAGCAAACGCGGCTAACTGATTAGAAAGATTCCGGGTCTACTGCACCCTGTGGGCCACACTTGGGGCTATACAGATTGATTGCAACAGAAGCAGCCGCATCGCAAATATTGCAATCACAGAAATCACATGTTTTTCACGCAAGCTGCTACAATCTCTTCAAAGGGAGTTATTTTCCGCGCATACGCAAGCGAAATCGCAGCCGCGAACCTAGCCGATAGTAGCAGGGAGTCAATGAGAATCCAGCCGCTGTTCAAACGTAGACAAAGGGCTTTCAGTGCTCCCCGACAGGCAGCTCTCATAGTCCGTAGAACTACACTCGGAGACAATACCAGAGTTTAGCCTGAACACAACATTGGCTAGAGACCAATACAAGTGGCCAGCCATGCAGACAATTATTTACAGCGAAAGAAATACGCCAGCCACGGTCAGAGTTGTTGCAGAAGAGTGACATGGCGGTAGCGGGTATTGAGTACTCTATACGGCACATTTCTAAAAGAGTAATATCATTGAAAAGCTAATACACAGAAAAAAGAAACTGAAATACGACGTTATCACAAGCACTTTCACTTTGCCAAGAAGACGCCTATAGTAATATGTCGCAACAGAGATACAAAGACAAATTAAACGAATAGTGTGCAAAACAAGAAAAACAAAGATACCGAATGTGGGAAAAATACGCACACGTTTTATTCCCTACCCGCATTTGGTGCACTAATAATAATAACAAACAATTTAAACTGGCAGCGGATTCCAGCATTCAGAGGTACGCGGTAAGAGAGAGAAATTATTTTTCTAGCCGCAGTTTCTTTGGAGAATTCAACGTAATTATCCAAACGATGTGAACAGTTTGAATTACCAGAGAAGTTCAAGTGCTTTAAGGATTAATTACGTTGGCATGTAGCAAGCATTAATAGATTGAATGAGGAGTGGGCGGGCGAGGGTGAAAATTGGTAGTTGTGCAATGGGCAGACAAATCCAAGAACCTTATTTTGGGAAGATTCGAATTATTCATTAAGGGATGTTTGTAAGAGTAGCCCATAAGGGATGTATATTCACAATCGTTCAAAAACACTCGTTTTACGATGTAGTAACTTTGAACCTTTCGCAGATCCGGATGACATACGGCAAAAGTAAAATAACCTTCTCAGTGCGTTCGAAGCAAATTGAAGCAATTGTCTGTGGGTCCGCGTGTAAGACTGCATTAAACATGTCAGACTCAATTACCCACCTGGTTCTCCGTCTAGCATATAGAGATTTCCGCACGAGTCCCGTCCAAAGTGAATATGTGGAATCTCATAAGTGGAGCCCCCAAACTAGCGCGCTTACACAACACTATTTCATGCTATAAGGAGGACGTCCATGACTAATTTTGACTATCGTGAATGACATATCATGCGCTCATTTATATTGTCACGAAGCCAAAGAAAACAAGTTTTCAAGGAAAACAAGTTTATTGGAGCGAACTTGTCCTCCCCTAACAACTCAAAGAATAGACATGCGTCGAAGCAGCACTCAAAAAAGTGACGTGCGTAAGCGAGCGTCAGTCAATCGAATACCGCGGCGTCTGCTCTGCAGGCTTTTATTTTCGGCGCGAGTGTTTCTCGAAACGTCTATTTACATCCAGAACATTGTAGATCAAAGAAGATTATTCTAGGCAAGTGACGCCTGGGCGAAACGCTCTCCTATCAGAATGAGATAACCAGTGCGAAATAAAAATAAAGAATGGAACACGCGCTTCGCTTGGAACACAGATAACACAGCCGGGCGCGGCCGGGCAGTAAAAACAAAACATAAACAAACCCAATGCATGGGTTCGCGGCAATATGATGGGTGTCGGGCGGTTCCCATTCTGTTGTGGCTCCGAGTGAGAGACCATGCGGACGAAGTAGGGGTTAAGTTCAATGAGAGTATGAAGTCATCAACTTCTGATGTAATCCCACCTTGGGAAATGGCGCGTATTGCGTGTAATAGATCTTTCAAAGAAATCGACAAATGAAATACGCCCAGAGATACTATTGTAGGGAGTAAACACGAAACAGTGGTGCTTATACTCAGTTACTCTCCGGAATGGCGAATGACTATTCCATAAATCGAAATCACAACGCACGAAGCTTCAAGTAAATGGCGTTATAAAGGGTGTATTACTTAATTTCATTGGCAGGTGGAACGACAGTCACCTGATGGATGTAGGCGAGTGGATCGACCCCAGAGAGGTAATCTTCGCGAGTGTTAATCACATGTTACAAGGCGCAACCGCCCTCATATCAACCGGTAGCCAACCAATGACAACAGTGCGAGCGTACGGTTTAACTAAAAAATTTAGTGTGGGTGCTGTCATCATGCAGTGCAGACATCCTTTTTACCGTAGCTAATTGACAGAGGTCGTATCGCATAACGGATCCTTTAGCAAATTTGCTTTCCCGAGTTGAGCGGGGCTAGTTCTTATTCATTCATGTTTAGAACCGTGCACAAAAAAGAAGTACTGTGAAAAGACACAGGCAACAAAAATACACAACTGAATTGTGTGATTTTTCTTCTTTAGTCCCCATTGTTCGCGTGCAGTTTAAAAGTGTAAATTTTCTATGGTGGCTGCCCGTATTCGTGCCGCGAGTACGTTACGATGAATTTGCGTCACGGATTGTGTTTTGTGCGTAACTTACCCTAAATAGTAGTGCACTCTTATAACCGAAAAGAAATTCCACATTTATTATTTGCATACAATATATCGAAATTTGTACACGAAGAAAATCTTTTCTTTACGTATCCACTCTTTGAGATGTTGTCGTTTTCTACGTCGTCATAACAATTTACATACGTGCCAATGATGTTCCCGACGCTTTCTTGTACATGCGCGCAAGGGATAAAGAAAATTAATCGTTTTCGTCATTAGGGTTATTGATCATGTAACGAAAAAAAATCATCGTAATGGTTTCAGGCTTAGTGTTGTGAATGGTATAATGTGCAGTAACCATTATTTCGGAGTGAAAGGGTGGGGTAACGTCAGATAGGTGTGAATTATCTCAATTGATGCAATTATTTAGGGGAATTTGCATATTCTACTACCTTGTCCGTTCATTTACACCTGCTGTACGCATAACAAAGGCCATGCCATGAGAACCACGTTATCAACAACGGTCCGTCAAACGTACCCCGCGAATACCGAAGAGAATGAACCAAAGAAAAAATCCAGTTGTTGCACGACGAGTATAACAACGTAGTTCCTGTTGGAAAATTAAGCCTTCGGTTTAATTTATCACGCTATATATTTCGTGAGGAAATGCGACGTGCATCCTAAACCTGATCTTCTAGGGGGCGGGACATTTTTGACGAATGAACTGAGCGTCAGAAATAATTTGCGTAGTTTGTAACACGGAGCAGAAAGCGCAGCAAATCTTCGCCGACAGGCTGGGAATTGTCACTCTGGGGAAATCCCGATTCATTACCCAAGTTATCACTGACAGCCTTGTTGGCCGAGCTGCGGAAGGTAACATTCAAGCGTTGTTTGAACGTGCATTATTCATTGAACCCATTAACGTTTCCCAGCTCTTTGTTTTCACTCCTACAATGGTGGCCTCCCCTACCCCATCGATAAAATAGTCACAGCGCTGAGTTCGTAACCAAGTGCATGTCGGCGTGTTGTGCCCCGTGTTTTATAGGTACATAGGGTGGAAATGGAGGCACCCTACTATATTTATCGGTTTGACAGGGTTGACACGCTGGGCTTTTGAAATTTAGGTCCATATGCGTTGACAAGTTACACCCCTCACGTTCCAACAACATATCGCCAGCCGGCGTGAACGCGAACGTGATTGGGGGCGTACGGTGTTCTCCCACCATGTGCGTGCGGTGCGCTGCATTTTCCGTCTGTCGTGTCACTCTCCCTCGATGTTCTGCGAAAAAAGAACACCCGGCGGCAAAATAAGCCAAGAAAATGCGTCGCAACGCCATCTGACGTTGCACTTCGGGTGTCTAAACATCGCCGTGCGCGCGCGCGTGCACCCACAATCGCTACCCTGTCTTTTCCTTCACTTCAAGCGCAAAAGCTGATCACACTCAGCGTTTGGCGCCACGGGTCACTTTCTTTGCTCAACACGTCTCGCTCGCACACGCATCGGCGGCAGATGGCGAGGGAAGTGTGTGTGGCTCCCTCTGCCCTGATACGACCGATAACATATCTTGCCCTTCTGGGGGACGAATCTCTGCGGTGTATGTTCAATCGCGTGTTTGTAATTTTTTCTTAAAACATGCCGTTAGTTGTTAACTAAAAATATGCACACTCTTGCCGTCCGCCGCGGAAGAGAGTGCGAGCGAGACGTGCGAGCAACGAGAGTACGTGCATGCTGATGTGATCCGCTTTGCGCTTGAGGAGAATGAAAAGACATGTGGTCGTGGGTGGACGCGGACGCGCGCATCGTTATCGACAACTGCAACGTCAGATGGCGTAACATATCTTTGCCGCGCGCGGTCGCGTGCTCTGCTTATTAACGAATCACAGGGAGTACGCTGTGTTCATATGTAATCAATCGCGCAAAAAACCAGGACTTAATTTAGCTTTCTTAAAACATGCGCGTTAGTTGTCGTGTTGTTCTAAAAGTATTTTTAAAATCTTGCCGTCCGCCGCCGGAGAGAGTGCGAGCGAGACGTGTTGAGCAACGAGAGTCACCCTTAACGCCAAACGCTAAATGTGATCCGCTTTGCGCTTGAAGAGAATGAAAGACATGCTAGCGGTCGTGGGTGGACGCGGACGCGCGCATCGATATCGACACCACAACTGCAACGTCAGATGGCGCGGCGATGCATTTTGCCACGCGCTCGCATGCTCCGGCTTATTTTCTCACAGGGCGCACGTGCATGTACACTGTTGCAAAAAACGGTTCCGATGACACAAAAATAGCAAACACTCATTATGCGGAGCCATTACCGATTACAAGATAACTAGATTAGCTTCTTACACATTGCTAATACTTTATTTTAATTCAATAGTGTAAATTACCAGTGATCCTGGCTGGCCACGTAGCGCGCAGCCTCCTCTTTTCCTGCGCCCGACATGGAGACGCTGGAATCGAGACGTTCAGGCACTAATTCTTCTGCTATCGTAAAAAAACATCTTCCTGAAGGACGATTTGAAGGAAGGCGAAGCATGCATTAGCGCCATAACATTAATGGTAACCACATGAGGGATGGTTAACATTCCTCGTTTAAAACAAATTAGCCGGTATAGTGCGAGTAGCAGACTTTTATCCGCAAAACTACCGAGTCCCAGTGCGTCATAAGGATGAACACCCGGTGTTTACTTAAAAAGAAAGCATAATCTTTTATACTGCGACTGATGCCTTCCTGCCACACCACACTGCGCATCACACTGCGCACGACAACGGGATGCTTCCTGCAGGAAAGCCGCGATCAGAATTCGTCCTACAGCAACGTCATTATTACAAATGACGTCACCCTTTTCTAGAAACGTACGCACCGCTACTTCTGTTTTGCAGCGAGCAGCTCTTAAGCCGAGACCGAGAGAAGATGATTGATTGTAGGGTTTAACGCGCCGACGCAACGCAGGCGATGAGGCGCGCCGTAGTGGAGGGCTCCGGATTAATTTTGACCACTTGGGGATCTTTATCGTGCGCCGAAATCTCGTACACACGGGCGCTTTTTGCTTTTCGCCGCCATCAGAAAAGCGGCCGCCGCGGCCTGGAATCGAACCCGCAACCTCGTTCTCAGTAGCGCAACGCCCTTAGCCACTGAGCCACCGCGGCGGGTGAGACCGAGAGAAGGCCTCGGAGGAGAGGATGAGAAGGTTATGAAGCCACGGCGTGTTCTCACGTACGCATTTTCTTCCGGCGTCCTCATCGTCAACGCCATCATTACATGCCTTGACAAAGCCGCCAGGAAATTACGAACACGGAATATACCAATATCCTTTGGACCCGCCGCGGTATTTCAGTGGCTATGGCGTTGTGCTGCTGAGCCGAAGGGCACGGGTTCGATTCCTGGCATCGGCAGCCGCTTTCTGATGGAGGCAAAAAGCGATAACGTCCGTGTATTCGAGATTTCGCAGCACGTTAAACATCCCCAGGTGGTCAACATTAATGGCGGAGTCCTCCACTACGGCGCGCCTCATCGCCCGTGTGGCCTCGGCTCATTAAACCCTCGGCTCTTTAAACGCTACACAGGCAATGAGGCGCTCCGTAGCGGAGGGCTCCGGAATAATTTTTACCACCTGGGGATCTTTAACATGCTCCGAAATCCTGAACCCACGGGCGTTTCTGCCTTTTCCTTCCACTAGAAGAACGTCGCCGGCCGGGAATCGAACCCGCGTCCTTGGGCTCAGCAGCACAAGGCCTTTGTCACTGAGCGAATAGAACACCACATATTGTGGGTCGTTATTACAACTCGTACCTCATTGAGAAAACCCACTTTTTTTAACCGGGGCGTGACAACATAAAGCTACGGGATGACTATGGATAGGATAGGGGATGAGATTTGGACTTCGTCTGGGAAAAAAAAAGCGATTGCCACTGACATTATTCAAAAGCAATAAATACCCGAATATCTCATGGCCAGGTGTAAAGGTTTTGCACCGGCTTCACTTGACAAACGCTTTCCAGTGGCTGGATGGAGCAGCAATGATTCTTCTTCTGAATGTGAAGTGGGAGATGTGGACCAGAGCTAAGCGGCCCGAGCCGGCTCCCCTTGCGGCACTGTGCGATGGGCTGCGCGTGGCAGCCCCTTTCCTTTCTTTTTTGGACATTTACTGCATTCGCTCGATTCTCAGCACCCAATTTTTTCACGATCGCGATGTTCAAATTGAGGGTGAGATGCTTAAATTTGGAAAATCTGAAATGACCCTCCCGTCTCACTTTTCCCAGGCGGTGTTTCTGCGAGATGGTCACAAGGAACAAGGGTTTATTTGGCAAACATTAGAAGACATGTGCTTGTTTTCTCTTTCATAGGAATCGGTAAAACACGAAAGTGAAATGTGACTTCACAGGAGCTGAATGTTTCTTGTGCATCGATATGAACTCGCACATCGCTTTTTATATTTGGTCGGTATGGCACCGTTAGACGCATCAACATTAGACACTGGATTCCACGCGCCGGAGCATTGCGCAAATGCGATTGAAACCCCAGGCGCTCGCAAACCTTGCGAGCGAAACCGAACGGGTTGTCGGCGAATCGTTTGGTTAAGTCACAGTACGCTACAGCGAAAGGAGCATGATTTGCGGGTCGGCAGCAGTCTTGTGGGTGTGCTTGGCGAGCGACGTCCTGCTGGCGGGTCGCTTAGGCAAAGGTGCGACCACATTGGTCCTGCTCCGTGGCGTGTACGCCAGACGCTTGCGTTGCGACGAGCTCAGCTTGTGGAAAGGGGCGGCGGCGTTCCACAAGCTGAGCGGCGTTTCACATAGGTGGCGGACGGGTAAACACAGCAGCTTCCGCCGCTACACGCTGCCTTATAGAGGCGCCAACTATCCGCGCTCATTAGCGTCATGACGCATTACTTCGCTTCACCTCTCCTAGACGGCAGCACCATCTGAATAAGAAGTTAGAGGGAAGGACATAAGGCGTGTTCGTACAGATGCCCGGGCATGGCTTTATGGCTCAGTCGTTAGAGCGTTTCACATCCCCCGTTGCGGCCAGAGTAATCGTGGGCTCGAAAGCTAGCGCCACCGCGGCAATTGAACTTTTTCTGGTGATGTCATTCCCGTGACGGATATGACGTCGGTGAGGTTTGTGTGCCCCGGCATAAAACCCTTTCGTGTTAAAAAAATTGGCTAGTGACTACGATACCCCCTAATGCGATATTTCGACGCAGCAGCAGTGTGCTGAGGCAGCACTCACTCGTGGGTTCTCTCGACGGCAGCGATGATGAGCCTCTGCGTCGGCGGCGCGAAGTGCGTCTCAGGAAGGGACCGCGAGCTAACGCACATCATAGTCCCGGGAACGCCCCCCTCACGTATTAGCCAAGCATCGCGCCGTCGAGCACCTCGTGCGGGCACAGCACGCTTCCACCCTCTCTCCTCTACCGCATACTTTCGGAGAGCGCTGGCGCCCACCGCCACGACAAACCGCCCTCCCCCTCCCAATTTCGCGACACTCTCCTCCTTAGCTTTCTTTCATCATTCGCTTTTTCTTTCACTCGTCGGTCTTGCCATCGTTCGCTCTGTTACGCCGAACACGCGGCTCAGCCCAGAGACGGTCGCCAATGGGCTGGGCAATAAAATAGGTGCAGGGAGTGAATCCACCGCTTCCATCTGACACTCTGTCACTCTCACAACCTCCTGAGTCCATCGCACCGCTCCAGCCGCTGCTCACAGTATCCCACAGCAGGTAGTTTGCTATTATGTCTAAGTGGTTTGTAATCCAATCTTTCTTAAATGACTCGGCTAGAGCGGTGACTTGGACCCACTTCCAGCCTGGCCGTGCACGAGAATCTGGAAATGGTGCAGCTCAAACAGCTCCGCATCAACGACAGAGCGAGCAAGCACGCTTAATGGCCTGGACAACACTCGCTTTCACGCAGAAAGGGGGTGCCCTGAAGTAGCGGAGGATGCAGAAAATCAGGAGGTGCTTAGAATCGGGAAGCAACAACAGAAAGCTGACACAAAACCAGGGGCGCTAGAAATTGCAGACTGGTTAAATGGAATCGCCTCGGAACATCCCGCCAAAACACATTCTCTGGCACCAATTTTTTAGATGCGACGCATCTCTTGCTCTTAGGCATGTCTCTCCTGCGTCGGCGTACGCCACCTGCGCATGCGCGCCTCTCCTCCGCTCTTCTCTCCGACAGCTGTGCGCAACACTCTCACTCCGTCTTATTATCATAAACAACAGCTATGTGCGCGCGCTTCGCTCCGCTCGCGTCTGCTCCGGCGCGCAAGTGCGCGCATGCGCGACTCTCCTCCGCTGTCTCCTCTCCTTCAGGCGCTGTGAATATAAAGCGGGTAGCGCGCTGCGGTGGTTCAGTCAGCGCTCGCTCTCGTTCGACGCCGCGTGCCTTTGCTTGACGACTCCGTGCTTGACTTGATTCTTCCGATGAAGACGTGATGGAAGCGACGGGCCCTTCAGCGAGTGGGCTGACACAATCCAATACCAGCGTCAGCGCAAACGCTCAAGGCAACGTTACGACCAATTGAAGCCCCCGATGCGTCGCATCACATCAGGGTTCCCACGCGGGAAGATGGGCGTAATTTTTTTGTAACGGTCAAGGTCAAGCTTTATTGTGAAGCGATTTCAGGTTTGCCCCTCACGTCCCGTGATGCACCGCGAGCAGCAACGCCTGTAGCCACAGGCAATCCGTAGATACTACGTCTCCCGCTTCGCTTGACGTTCTGCCGGCGTCGCAACGTCGTTAGGCGTCGGTGTCGTAACCGTGAGGACCCAGGCTGGAGGCTGGTTGCTGTAGCTTTTTAGGGGCGAAATGCCTTGGGGGCTAAGGCTGTCGGCGTCTCATGTTGTCGTCGTCGTAACCATCGTCTCATGTAGTCATGGCACCAAAACACTGGCACACTCGTTAACGCCTCGCGCTAGAACGCTTCGTGCTTCAAACACACGAGGCTTTTACAGCAAAGCTGTATACCTCTACCCCCAAATTGTTTCATCTCCGTTGGCAAAAAACATCAAGGCTGCAGTATTACACTTATACAATGCATGCTTCGCCCCTCCCCAGGTTTTACGTCAGTGGATATGGCCCTGGATTTTTTTACTTACCGAGTCGATAAAGTGAGGACGCTTCATACAGACAGTGGCAAAATGAACGTTCTCATGCTAGTTGTATTCTTTCACTAAATTTTACACCCAATAACTTGCCTAGGTTAGCCAAAACCTCAACAAATTATAGGACATTATTTCTCGCTTCACCCCGCAACTCTACCCCGAGAGCACGAACGTCATTTACGTGCTCTCCAGACGAATACATTCCCCCTTCCTATCCGGCTCCACCTTTGTAATCGGCAGAACTCCCCGCTTTGCCGATTTTGGGGAGAACCCGGAACGCTACGCCGTATGGTCGGCGGGTGTGACCAATCCCTACTGATTCCGCCCAACCTGCAACTTTCTACTGCCGAGCTTTGGGAGAGCGCCTTGGCGAGCACCGGCCTGGACGACCAGCTTCGGCTGGCTCACAGGGCTGCCGATGCTGCCCGCGCTCAAGGCACTTGAACTGAGGACGCCTCCTTCAAGCGTCAGTACAATCCCACGTGTTGATTTAAGTAAACTTTTATTCTCTCTCTCTCTAGGGTTGGTCAGGTGAGGCGAAGCGCATTTTTGCACAGTTTACAGGTACCCACCTTGATGGGGGCGGGGGCTAGGGTTGTGTCGTTTAAAATTGAGGCACGTGTAGAGTGACGTCCGACGGTTCTATGAACACTGCATTAACGTAAGTTCAGCGGTGTTTCGCAGCAAACGCGGCGCCTGACACTAGTTTCCCTAATCCAACGTAACCAGGCTAACCTAACATAACAGAAATTAACGATTCAAAACTCGGAGAACTAATACTAGCCATAAAACTTGCGATAAAGCTGAAACAATCAAGAACAAGTTTCCAACAGCTAGGCTGAAATCCCTGTCTTTCACATCACAAAGCTAAGACGGAGCCTCTACGCAACTATGGCATACCACGTGGTTCATGCCATGCTTTAAAGATCCCAATGTCATCAGACGGCACTCCAGTCACGCCTTTAGCGGTGAGCTGGAGCAGCGTCGGAGGCACTCTAGACACTGCGTTGATACAAAGTCAGTATTTATGATATGAACAATACCAGTTTATTGATACGACTGTCTAAATGCGTCCTCGAAGCATTTTTCAACCAAGCCAACGGGGACGTAATAGCGTGTAGACTGCAATATCGAGCGGGGCTGGGCGATCAAAACTGCCGAATGGCTTGTAGCATTTATCAGCACAGTTTTCATAGGAACGGGAAGTCGGAAGGACGTGTTGTGCCAGAGGGGCGTGGCAGGCTATTTTTTTTACTTAGCCGGGTGGAAAGAACTACTCTTTTCACGGCACTGTCTTGCAAGCACCATCTCCCTTCTGCTTTTGCTCTTTGTTTGGTTACGTCAATTTTGTCGACACGCTATTTTTACCATGCATGCGGTAGTTTTATGGTGTTCATGTAAAAATCGAATCGCTTTGCATTTTTAACGGAAAGAAAACGCTGCAACTCCAGTTGCGTGCTCCCAAAAGTGCCCATTGGTGCATTTGTAGTAAACCGAGTACAGATGCATTACCCACGACCGGCTTTATAGATAGCGACCTGCCCATGCGCGCCGTGTCCGCGTGCTGAATTCGTTATGGCTCGTTGATTCTTTTTAGTTCTTTCCGACGTCACTGCACCGGCTGGCTCTGTATTTAATCCTCACTTCGCTGCATACGCGTTTGCGCAGCCTGCCATCGTTGTTATTAAATGCAGAGCATTTCTTTAACTAACGATGTCACCCGGCGTTGGCGTGCCTCGGCGTCCGCAACAGCCGTTCCAGGTGCGCCCTCTCCCCCACTCCTCCTCTCCCGCATCACGCTACCCTCCTCGCTCTCAACAACAGGTCCGCACCCATCCCCCTACACTATATATAAAAAATAATACTTACCGGCGCCTGGTTTAGATCCCACGACCCTGCGGGCGGAACGCAAGGTACATGGTGCTCTAACCCCTGCGCCACAAAGCCGACACAGAATGGAAGGCTACGAACGCGCCTTATATCCTTGACTCATTCAAACTACGTCAAGAAGCTGCTGATACAACCATTCACTACCTGTGGGCGGAACGCGAGGTACATGGTGCTCTTCCCACTGCGCCACAAAACCGACACAGAATGGGAGGCTACGAACGCGCCTTATATCCTTGACTCATTCAAAACTACGTCAAGAAGCTGGTGATACAACGCATTCACTACCACCAACTCCCCAAACACTAAACGTTAACGCAATACACCCACCCCCTATGCGACGCATTTACTCGAGTCCCCCTCGCGGGGACATGGGCCCTTTTTGTCTTTCTTACGGTCGTCTTTGCCTATTCACACTGGGGCAAGTTCACACCTGCCGTGGGCTCGACGGTGTGCTCAACTAAGAGTTTTTTAACGCGAAATTCTTACTTGGCTAGACTGGTGAAAGCACGCACCTGGCCGGCGTCCCCCGAACGTGCAACCACCAGGATGTCGTACGCAAACAACTCTCCACAGTGGCTAACCCATTGCTATAGTGGTCCATAGCTTTCCACTAGTTCGACAACGCCCGTACATCCAAAAGAAGAAAACCCCTCAAAATATTCGGCGTGACTTGTTCGATATCACAGAACATAAAAAAAAAACGAACAGGAAGAAGCACTTTCCGCGCACTGTTTAATATATAGTGCATCAAAGGAGGTAGGGAAAACAGGAAGAAGCACTCGGTACGCGGTCAATTCCTATTGGCTTACGACGAATAACGCCAGTATGACAAAAAAAGCGAGCGTGCGTCAGGAATTTCCCGCGCAGTCTTGGTTGGCCTTCAGCTAATGCGGGGACAGTATCACAACAGCATGAATAGTCGTTCTTGAAAAAGTAGCTGATATCGAGTCTGTGAGTCGAGTGATGTCTGATGCCGAGGTTGCAGGTTATGGTTGACTTAGGCAGGAGGCTCGGCAACAAACCTAGTAAAAAAAAAGAACGCATTTTTGCGAAAGCATATGCCGAAAGATCCTGCAATACGTCTTCATCATACTTTCAGTGAACATACCGTACGCCTTTGTATTTGTTGCGTACAACTGAGTAAACCGGGAAGGCGCACGGTAAAGGCAATTTGTTTTCACCAGGTTCCCATCGCTGCGGTACGGTGGCAGTGACTCAAAAAAAATAATCCGAAGATAACGGTGGTCCTCACCGCAAGCATTGACCGGATGCGGTTGCCATACCCAAGTTTGCCATTTCTTGGGCTTGTAAGCCACCCCGACGGAGTTCCTACAAACGTGGCGCTTCAGTTATTGCGAAAACGCCGCAGTCACTGAAAAGGTTGCCGTTGATTAGTGTTCCTTTTGCTGTATAAACATTATGTTTTCCCGCAAGAATGACCACGCTTCCACGCAAAAAACGGCCCAGTTGGGGTGTTTACACAAATTTGAGCCGTTTCTGTGAAATTTGCACGTGCATAGATGAGCTTCACGTCAAATGAAAGCTCCCCGATGTAAAGCAAATGTGCACAAAGTTTCCACATTTTTAAATGGACGAAAATGCTTTAAAATAAACAATGTCAGTCGAGCAGGCGGATATGGCAGCAGTGTGGTTTACTTGTGTACGTTGACGTTTGCATTACTAAGAAACGGTTCCAGACTTAACGGCGCACGGTAAAGGCAATCAGATGTAACCGCAAATTCTCGTTTCTGGCTGGTATTATAAGCAGTGATTATAAACAGCATTCGCAGGCCGCGCTGCGAGTGAAGCTAAGCTGGCGTGTTTGGGGGATTAAACTTATCCCCACCTGACGGAGCACGCCGTCCCTACACGGCAATTTTTTGGCACGCAGACTCCCATTGCCGCCGGCTGGGATGGCAAAGTCGCTATCTATAAAGCCAGTCGTGGCATAACCCTGCCGCTAGTGTTTTTATATAGTTGCGGAAGTGGACGTCTGTATCCTCTGGAGTCTTCTGAAGTCTACGTAGATTTCTGAAGTCTACTGTACTTTGAGGGGCAGGTTATGTCGTGCTGGAAGTGTTTTTGTAATGGTCTTGTGGCCATAAGCTTAAATTACTGGAAAGCGTGCCGCGGAAAAATCGGCGCCAAAGGAGTGATTCGTAAATAAATGAATGCCGCAATAGCCGTACCGGTTAGCCATGCCTTGCAAATAAAATACTTGGATCAGCGCAACAATGCATGGAGCGCAAGTAGTAAAAAGTCCTCTCATGCATCGTTACAGATCTATCCAGCAGGCATTACCACGCGAGTGAATCGCTCGCGTGGCTTCGCGTCGTAAGACTACTCGGCACTGCGGGGGCGATTCCTGGAAAGGTCCTCGTGGCCTCGCACCTTACGGTTCCCAACACCACACGAAAATTGCCAGCGTTATGTTCGTGATTCCGACCCCCGTGTGCTTCAGACACACAATTTGGGCAATTACGGTTGGACGCATACATACACGTATGTACGCATGCGTAAACAATATCATACATGAATTCACACGTGCGTGTGCACGCATGTGTCATTGTACATACCGACATGCAGGCAGACCTACATGCGTAAATATACGTGCTTATTTTCCCACACAGACACTTATATAGATGCTTACTTACTTACTTAGATACATGTATACATACCTAACGAACGGTTGTGCCATAAATTCATACATGCGCCATTACAGACATACATTCACACAAGCACTTTCTTTTTTTGCCAACTTGTACGCCTGCTTTGTTCTTTTAAAGCACGGAGGATTTCGGAAGCAACAGAAAAAATTCCTGTCAAATCTAATTATAAAGAAGCAGTTTCCTCCGAGACGGTCAGACGTCCACACGTTGCCGCTTTCAGTGTTATGGAGCTCCGCGAATAAAATAAGATGCCAAAGATGCGTGCGAGGATATCAATATTGTCTTACACTGAACTGCTATAGTGCGTGTAGACCCACGTGCGTCATGTCACCTTTCACGTTGAGCTCCCCTCACGCTCGGGCTGTGGCTCTTCGCTTTCAAGCAGCTCGTATCACTCGTTTGTACTTAGTATTACATTTATGTAGACAAATTATGGTTTGTGTTGCTGCCCCGCAGCACTTGCCATGCTCTGAGCCATCACATGGAGTCATCATCATCATCACACCCCACCACCAACAACAGCCTATCTACGCCCACTGCAGGGCCAAAGGCCTCTCCTTTTAATCTCCTACTACCACGGTCCTGTGCTAACTGCGACAATTTATTCCCCGCGAACTTCTAGATTTCATCCTCTGCCAATATAACTTTCTGCCGCCCCCTGCAACGCTTGCTTTCTGTAGGGATCCACTCTGTTACCCTTAATGACCAACGGTTATCTTGCCTTCGTATTACATGCCTTGCCCACGTCCATTTCTTCTTAATTTCTACTAATAGGCCCTTAACACGCGTTTGTTCCCTGATCCACTCCGCTCTCTTCTTCTCCTTTAATGTTACACTTATCATCTTCCGTTCCATTGTTCGCTGAGTCACCCTCAATTTCAGTTGAACGCTCTTAGTGAGCCTCCAAGTTTCTGCCCCGTAGGTGAGTACCGGTAAGATGCAGCTGTCATACACTATCTTCTTCAGGGACAATGGTAGGCTGCCATTCATTATCTGAGAATGTCTGCCGTATGCACTCCACCCCATTCTTATCCTTCTAATTATCTTTACCTCATGGTTGGGATACGGGGTCACAAATTGGCCTAAGTAGATACATTCGCTTACCACTTCCACTGGCTTGCCACCTATCTCAATCCGCTGTGCTCTCCCGAGGTTATTCATCATTACTTGATTTTCTGCATATTAATTTTCAGGCCCACGGTTATACTATGTTTGTCCAGTGCGGTAAGCATTCTTTGCAATTCGTCCCCCGAGTTACTTAGCAAGGCAACGTCATCAGCAAATCTGAGGTTACTGAGGCATTTTCCATTAACCCTTACTCCCACCTCTTCCCAATCCAACGTTTTGAATACTTCTTGTAAACATGCTGTGAATAACATTTGAGAGATGGTGTCTCCTTGTCTGACGCCCTTCCTTATAGGTATTTTACTGCTCTCCTTATGGAGGGTGAATGTAGCTGTGGACCCATTGTAAATATCCTCTGCGATAGAAATATCAGCGAAACTGTACAAAGCGCTGATCCGCAAAATCTGAAAAATCTCAAAAAATGCCCGCCGGGTGGCATTTTTAAACCACTTTCTTTCTGGCTCAAAAAATTCTTCATCTGTTTCTATTACCCCTCACAACCTCCCCTTTGCTTTCCGGGGTTTTCTTGACTGCCAACCCTTATTTTCTGTCTTGTTTCACCGAGCCCCTCATTTCGCATTTCTGATTCGCTATATATCATAAATATTTATATTATATATATATTTATATATTGTATATATATCATATATATTTATATATATATATATATATATAGATATATATATATATATATATATATATATATATATATATATATATATATATAATCGTACATAGATACATACAGGTTGATGAAAGTTAGTTAAGTCGACAGGTTTTTTAAACATTAGGCGCTGAGATGCACGTGAAGACCTCCACTACCGTGAGGTTCTGCGTTGAGGGGGACACACAATGAGGTGGTTAATGTTGCTGTCGCTGGCCCAGTTAACTAAAATTGAACAATTAACCTTTTTTTAGCGGCGGCAGTAAGCAGACATGTTTGTATTGAAAAGTTAGATGCAATCTTGTTTCTATGCAGTTTCATTTGGCAGAGTTCTTCAATGGCATTCCTACTCCGAGATATCGATCTGCGAAGGTTAATTGCCGTTCGCATGCTGTCCCGTTTAATTGCCGTCCTGCTTCCGGAAAACTGGCGGATTTTTTCTCGACTTGTATTTTCAATTATGTATACCTGTGTCAAAAAAAGGGCCAAATAGCACGGGCAAGAAGGACTGCACCCTCAATATATATATATATATATATATATATATATATATATATATATATATATATATATATATATATATATATTGTAAGCTATTCCTGACTTTTGCTGTGCTGGCAAACAGCTCGTGAAGTTTTAACTGAGTGAGGCAGCGTGCGGGCTGTCACCGGTGTCATTTTATCGCCACGAAGACATTGCCGGAGAAACGGGACACCTAAATGATGTTGCCTCGTTATAACAGTAATGAAAATCAGTGGACCAAACTGTTAAAAAAATAACGCTGAGAACTTCGCTCTTATAAAAAATTACGCAATGTTCGGCACTTCCGTACGTGCCGTTATAACCCAAGGGTGCCGCATGTGCCGACGCTAGGGACACTGTTTTTTTTTTTCAGATATAATATAGGGCGCTTCCATTGTGCATACGTTTTCTTTTAATGGCGGTGAGATGTTTGAGTGGCGCCCCCTGGCTGTGACGTCAGCTTAGGGATCCGCGCAGCTGTTGTCTGCTACACTCCGCTTGGAAGGCGCAGGAGGGACTGTGCTAGAAATCGCCCGCTTTCATGCTTTATTACATTAAAAAGTGTATTTTTAGTAATTCAGTTAGTTTTGCCAGCTTCTGACGCATCTGAATAACTTGAAGCTGTATCCCCCACAAGTTTTCAACTCACGAAGAATGAGAGAACTTTCTTCAGAGCATAGGTGAGAAGATCGCGAGTTGTCCTTTCTAGCTTATTCGCGAGGTTCAGCGCTCAGAGCTCCTCCATAAGTATTCAATATGCGTAGGCTTCCCTAAAGTATTTTTTAGATGCTCTTATGAAGACTCAACAGTCTGTAGTGCTAAGCACCAAGCAGCGGGCCCGTACACGCGGATCGCACAGCAGGAAATAAACAGCTGTATTCTGTTTCGTTCGTTGTTGTTGAGTTGTATCATATGAATGTTTTTTTCTGTGCCCAACGCATTATTTTTATGCACCGTCACCAACGTCTTATTAGTAGGTTTGGGGATGTTAGGGAGGCTCACAAAGATGTTGCGCATATTTTCTTCGGGCTAGGTGGCATACATGCCCTTCTCCACAAATTGGATTTCGTTATGGCTGCGTGCACGAAGGCGAATATCTGCAAATTGCGTTGTTTATTCACATTCAAGTGCAATAAGAAGGTTAGGGCTACGCCACAGTGATCGTGCCCCAGACAACGTCGTCCAGAGTACTCGAAAACGGCTTTTGTGCTGCGAATCTCTATCGTAAACATCGTTATCATAACGAACTGACTCTCAACCCAAACAATTATGGCATGATTAGTGCTGAAGGTTGGATATACTCGCTAACGAACGCAATAAATAATATACGTGCACATATTACAAGAATACAAACCGATGAATATTTCCAAGCAGCTGTTTATTGTTTTCCAACCCTTCTCGGCCTAAAGAAAGAATCCGGTCTACTCGGGATGGCGTTCTATGAATTGAAAACAAACACTTACTCTCTTGTCCTGGACTGAGGTGCCGGCCCACTGATCAGCTCGATTTTACTGTGAAATAAAATTTTCTTCTCCCCCTGCTTCGCCTCCTGCTCCTCATCCCCTTGAGTGCAGTTTTTCTATGACGCATACCTGAATACTGGGAACGTATGGCTGCGGGAAGTGTACCGAAATGTCCCTCCACGTCTGAACAAACATAGTGTCACTGTATCTCTACCGTAGATGTGACTCGTTTTGCTCAATAAACCTCCATACTGGTTAGAAGCCTGGTATAAAACCAGCTCGCGTCTATACACACAGTGGCTTATTTGGAACTCAACCCACAGTTTTTCCAGCACATATTGCATTCGGCATACTTTCACGCCATAACAACGTAAAGCGATGCAATACAATACGTTCGAGCGTTCGGGAAGGTTTAACAGTTTTACCTTAAATATGATTACCGGGAATCGTAATGCATTCGGCCAAAGCCGACAGCCCGGAAGGCCTGGAATTCATTTTGATCTTGTATTTTCGCTTTTGTCGGTTACTAGCAGCTGGCTGTTCCCCTTGTATGAAAGATATCCCTTGTATGACATCTAGCTCCGACTCTTCGCGCTCCGCACAAGACCGGTTGCGCAAGAAATGGGGCGACGCCGGCAATTTTTTTTCCGTAGCGGCATCCAAAACTATACTTTAACTCACGCCTTAGGCTGGTGTATGTGATTTTAAGACTATTATTACGATAAAAGTTACGCGCGCACACCAATATCTGGTGCGGACAAGCATCAAAAGGTCAACCGAGCGCAAAGAAAAACAGCAGGGAGAGCAAGCCCGAGTGAAGAAGACGACAAATTCGAGAATCCCCAAGCCGACGTCACGAAGGCGCGCTTCTCAGCGCCGCCCGTGGTCACGCTCACCACCAGTAACATCTGCAATTAGCTCTCGGGTGATTGTGAACTTTATTGTAGAATTCATACCAGGCCCTTTACATTAAGCTCGAAACCAAGGTTGGTAATGTGCACGTTTGGTGCACCTAGTGAGAAATGGAGCTTGACGCGAATAAATCTAACTGTATCAATGTAATGGTGTGGTAAATATGCTACTACCCACGTGCATTTGCAGAGCTAACTTCTGCTTGCTAATGCATGTACTGCATGGCGACTTTCAATTTACAGTTGAGTTGATTTCTGTCGAGAGTATGAAACTCTATTGAACTATGCCATCGAACCATATCGAACTGCACTTCATCGCGAGACTTGTCAAGTATTTTAAATAAATAAATAAATAACTAAATAAATAAATAAATAAATAAATAAATAAATAAATAAATATTCACATATTTCTGTCGCTTCACTGCCTGTTACAAAAGATATTAAACGTTGCGCACGCGAAAACTTACGTATTTGGCCAACTGTAGTTCTTTTTCACTCCACTACAGTGAATTTTTACGACCCGGGCGAGAAAAGAAACTCTGTGGCTCCATCAAAGCTCCATTATAGTGCATCGCAAGAATATGGTTGCGCAAGTATCAATTGAACGCGGCCACAGCGGCCCTGCGCCTTTCTATGCCTATTTACTTCTTGAAACGACTGCTTGAAGTCCCCTGTAGTCGAATTCTCTTTTTAGAGAAAGGGAGACGGAGAGCCGCAGACGTTCGGTAAGGGCGCTTTTTAGAGCGCAAAGCTTGCTCCTCAATTCCTTCGTTTGTATTCTTAGCATCCGCAGCAGGCGGAAAACGGGCTGCTGTACCAGGCAAGCAACGAGAATAGGCGGCGGTGTCTTGACAGCTTTAAGTTGAAAAGCGCTTTTTGAGCAAAACAAGTAAAACACTGCCCGGCGATTGCGAAATAATGCCTAGATTGCGTTAGTGGGGAGCATATTCTGACCCTGTTAACCCGGTTTCCCGTGCTTGTAGCTACTTGGAGAAGACTCGTGCATTCACAAAACTTCGAGGTACTCTTAACTCATTTAAAAAAGGATCGAAAGCGCTGTTGTATGTTTCGAGAATTCAAACCGGCAACGAACAGCGACGAGCTGAACGGAGTGCCCGATGTTCGTCCCAGAGCTCCTTTTTATGAAATTACTTCCCATCGGGCACGACTGCACACCTGCTTGAATTGCGTCTTGCGAGTGCACTGCCCCAGACCGTCCAAAAATTATTCTTGGGCAAGTATGTTGAAATCGGCCTCTTCCAGCGTGTCTTGCGTTAACGTACGCGTGACCGGCGTCAGAAATCACACGTCTTTGGCGAAGCGGCTGATTTAGCGGAATGGGCGAATCTTCTGTGGTAATGTAACGCGACCGTTCTAGGCTTCGGAAGACCTCATGTCATCGCCGTGAACGGCCAGCCCGTTATGCGCACAGTCGGTGCAGGACAATGTCAGAATTCACGAGAATTGGCGCCTGAGTTGGCGTTTTTATTTATTTGTTCGCAATATCACCGCTCTTGACCGAATGCATCGCAGGTGGGCATGTAAAACGGGCACTCTGTAGACGTCCCACATGGGGCAAGTAAACAAAAGTAGTACGAAGTATCAAGTAGCGAAAAAATTAAGGCAGTTCCTCTGAACGTGAAGGCAGAGCTTTCACGTTGCTGCGTGCGATGCGGAAGGCCACCGAGGCATTTTCAGGTGTGGGCAAGGGGTAATGTACTTGCGGAACGTTATCTGGCGCTGAAGTATCACAGCAAGCCACACCCCGAGAAGTACCGCCCAATCCTGTAAAACAAAGTTACCATGAAATGTTAGTCTTGTACAGTTTACTCCTCGCAATGCACAGCAACCGATTTTGGTTTCTGTGCGGGATGCCGTATATACAAAGTAGCACTGCAGTTATATGATGCAAGATTACTACGCCCCTCAGAGTTATTAAACATTCATATAAGCGCGCTACTTATTGCATCATCATCATAACCACCACC